>BSBK01001735.1:0-424834 GCA_027943335.1 Chamaecyparis obtusa
ATATATATGACATACAATTTAAAACCCCTGAGATATTATAATATAAAATATATAATTATATATATAATACATATTTAAACATTATATATATAAAATAGTGATATCATACATATTTCAAAGTTCAATTTTATAGTTAAACATTATATATTTCAAAGTTCATATTTCGTAGCTAAACATTATATATATATACCTCTTTTTATATATAAAAGTTCAATTTTTTCATGTACCCGATAAAATCGGGTATCCGATAAAATCGGGGTACCTGATTATTGACTGGTGTAACTTTGACCAAAATATTCTCTGCCCCCACAGACTTGAGAATCACGGGATTTCAAACTTTTTTCATGGATTGCAGAAAAAAAAAAAAAGTGATTTGGAGCCCATTTTTTGAAAGTTAGTTAAACTAAGTTGTTTTTTGTCAACTTGTGGTCTCAACATGGGAAGCAGCACTCGTCAAAAGGATAACCAGAAGAGGAAGGTGATGGATGAATAAATTCAAGAATATAGGGAAAAAGGTAGGGAAAATCACCGAAGAAGGAGAGAAGGTATGTTAAACATTAATCAAGGTGACCTCGTAAATGTAGTTGCAAGTGAAGAGGATGTTGAATTTGAAAATAATATAGAAATTAACTTTGTGAATAACAATGTATGGAGTGAAGATGAAAATGTAGAGATGGAGAATGAAAATGTAGACTTGGGGAATGACAATGAATGGAATGAAGATGAAAATGTATAGATGGAGATTTAAAATGTAGACTTGGGGAATGAAAATGTTGCACAAGAACCACATCTCCAAATTATATGCGAAATGAAGTCCCTTGTAATAAAGATAATCAATCTTCAAATTCAGGGCTTTCAAGAAAACCTAAATGTTTAAAGTAAATTGAGGAGAAAATTATGAATAATTGTGAAGGAAAGAGGTCACATAGAACCATCAAGTTGTGGCCTTCAAGACTTTATGATCAATCTTTTGGAAACAAGACATTGGTTGAGCAATGTCAAATTTTTGGAGAGTTGTTAAAGATGCAAAAGATGAGACTTATACTTGTGAAATTGAAGATTCATGTGAACAAGAAAATAGAGAGAAATGCCATTGTTGTGAAGAATATTTTCAATGCTCTCAATAGCATTGGGAAGAATAGTAGAGAAAAAGACAATAGAGTTTCTCGGAGGGTTATTACAACCTCCTTAGTAAGTCATCAGTTGAGAAAGGCTCGTTTGATGAGACAAACTTGTGTTGACTTCAATATAGACTGTAAAACTTTGGGTAGAGCACTTGCAAGAAGATAAATACTTGATGATCTGCTTCAAATTGATACATGGGCTTATGGTGGGAGACTTCCATGTTTTGATAAGAAGCTAACAGATGGAAATTCAACAATTTTGGGATGCTAACTCAAGAGTGTCACCAAATGTGAAGGATGTCTGGAAGTTGAGAGTTGGTAATTGAGACCGCACTCCACATTCTAAACATTATGTGGAGGTAAGTCAAACAATTTTGTGAGACACATCCAACATTGAAAATATCACAAAGGTCTTTTGAATCCATGAAGCCATTTTATTGTGTACCCCTTAAGATTCAGAATACATGTTTTTGCAAATATCATGTTGAGTTTTCAATGCATCATGAATTATTATGATCCATTCATTCTACTTTGCATACTAATGAAATGCTAGAGGATTGTGGTGCAAGTGGTCTTCCCAAATCATCAAGAGACTTGCTAGATCAATTTTTATGTCATAGAGATGATGGTTGTTTATTTTATAAAAAAGATTGCTTAAATGCCAATTGCTCAAAATGTGGTGGCTTGTCCAAGTTTAGGACATGTTTTCATGAGGGTTTGGAACACAATTTTGGAAAGACACTCATCCAAAAAAAGGTATATGAAACAGTGAAATATACATTGAAGAGTGGAAGTGAAGACTCTAGATGTGAGTTAGTTGAAAAAGAATACAATGTTGCTGATTTTATCTCAGATTTCAAGACAAATCTTTTTTACAAGCATGCAAGGCATAGTCACAGGTCTCAATGGTTGGATCAACAATTCAGGACATGTAAGGACACTTCCCCCATTGGAACTATTATATCCATTGTAGACTTTGCGGAGAACTATACATTGCAGCCCCAAAATGAGACTCAAGCTCAATATTACAATTCCATTCAAGTTTCTATTTTTGTACACATCACATATAGACATTCCCTGATAGCACAAAAGATGAGCGAAAGATAATCATAGAGTACCATTTTTATATGAGTGATGATAGGTCTCACTCTCGTGATTTTTTTAAACATTGTTTCCAAAACTATTTTGACTTCTTGAAGGAAAATGGTATTTCTATGGATAGGCATCTCATTTGGTCAAATAATTGCACTGGTTAATTTAAGAATGCCAAAATGTTTTATTGGTTGTTTAGAATGCATGTGGAGAGAGGTGTACCTCATATTTGTATTTTTTTTGAGTCAGGGCATGGGAAAGGGGAGCATGATGGAGTTGGTGCATGTGTGAAGAGAACTCTAGTTAAGCAGCAATTGAGGATTTCAGGTGTTGTACTTCTTGATGCTCATTCTATTGTTGATTGGTGTACTTTAGCATTGTCACAGGGGGGACTCTTGATTCTACAGTGCGTAGATTATTTTGGTTGGTTGAGGAAGGAACTATAGGAGATAGATTGGATTGTCAAACAGTGAAAGACTCTTCAAACATGCATTCATTCTAAAGCTCCAATGGTAGTACATGGACCATTTGGACACAAGAGTTGGCTTGTTTTTTCCCCATGTGTTTTTAATATGATTTGGATCATTGTGAGTCAAGTGAGTGAGTGGATACATGGGTTCCACAGTATCTAACTCCTTTATCTTTGACACTCTCTATAAGAAATGATGACATGGACACTTCAATTGAGTATGACCATCTTTCAGATCTTCTATAGACAAGAGATGTTTTTGCATTGGTTGCACTGCAGGGGAATGATGAGAGGTCAGATTATTGGTTAGCACATTGTGTACGAGGTAAACAGATGCTTGTACAACTGATGACAGATGGTGATGGGTTCACATATCCTACTGGTTCAATTGTTGTTGCGGGGAACATGGCTACAGACATACATGATTAGAAAGAATAGAATTCCTGCATTTGAAGACTATGAGAAGCACAAAACTATTCTTATTTATTCACACCTTGTTATAGAAAAAAATGTCAAGTTGTCAAAGCATCAAGGAAGACCAAAGAAAAAATAACTTTGGACTATTAGTACTATTTATCATGAAGCACTATTGGAGACCCTGAAGCAAAGAGATGACCCTTAAGGAACACTTGACTAGGTAATAAGTTAACTTAGTGCAATGTTTTCTAAGTTCGTTAAGCTTAATTTTAATACATTAATTTCACCTTTCTTAGATTATATTTTGAGTCAATAAACTTGGTTTTGTATGTGGATTGTAACTTGAGCAAGAGCACCTATGAAGACACCTACGGTCACCATGGATCCAATCAGAGATAGAAGGACAAAAGGATCCTTAATGGTTAATTGAGATCTTTTGAAGCCTATAATGGAAATTTGTAACAATCAATTTGATTTAAAAGTTAAATGTCCTAGAAGTCTTGATAAGGACTTATGACCAAAATCATGTATGGGTGGCCAATAGTGCCAACAAGGGATCTAAGTATCCATTTTCTCATAAAAAGGTGATGAAAACACATAATTTTTTATTATTTACTTATGTCATTTGCATGGTTTGAATTCTTACATGTTTGATTGTTGTTTCAAATGCTTTAAGGATATTATTTTTTATCATTTCAAACAATCTTTGATGCTTTGAAAGTTCATTTGAATCAGATAGATACATACATGATAGATGTAAACAATTCATTATGCAGTGAGGGTCAGTTGAAAGTAGCATAGCAGTGTATCTTTCAAACCATCCATCCTGGCATCAAACCGTCTACTCCATTAGCTCTGGTTGGCTGGGTAAATGCAAGTGACAACCCCGTTTGGCCCACAGAGTCACTGGAACACTCACAACCACGCTATACCAAAGTGACCCCAATGTGCACTAAGCACGATTAGGCAGTGATCTTCTGATGCTTGTATCTTGGACTACATGAGGTATTAAAAAACCATTAGGGGCTACGGTATCATGTTTCCAAGGTCTACAATAACCTCTCTCATTTTTGGGTGATTTGACTTCATTTGCATTTGGTAAGGCGATCTCAGTCGATGCCAAAACTTGCAGTGAAGGTCAGTTGAAAGTAGCTCCGCAGTGTATCTTTCAAACCGTATGTCATGGCATTGAACCACCTACTCCATTGGCTTTGGTTGGTCAGGTAAACACTAGTGACAACCCCATTCCACCCACAGAGTCACTGGAACGCTCGCAACCATGGTCGACCCAAGTGACCCCAAGGTGCACTAAGCACGATTGGGCAGTGATCTTTTGAGACTTGTATCTCAGACCTTGTGAGAGGTATCAACAAATTGTTAGAGGCTACAGGATCATGTTTCCAAGGTCTACAATAACCTCTCTCAATTTGGGCAATTCGACTTCATTTGCATTTGGCAAGGTGATCTCAGTCAATGCCAAAACTTGCAGTGAGGGTTAGTTGAAAGTAGCTCCGCATTGTATCTTTCAAATCGTCCATCCTGGCATCAAACCATCTACTCCATCAGCTTTGGTTGGCTGGGTAAACTTCAGTAATAACCCTATTTTTCCCACGGAGTCACTGGAATGCTCGCGACCACGCTTGACCCAAGTGACCCCAAGGTGCACTAAGCACGATTGGGAAGCAACCTTTCAAGGCTCGTATCTTAGACCTCATGAGAGGTATTGACAAACCATCAAGGGCTACAAGATCATGTTTCCAAGGTCTACAATAACCTCTCTCAATTTTGGGCAATTCAACTTTGTTTGCATTTGGAAAGGCGATCTCAGTTGATGCCAAAACTTACAGTGAGGGTCAGTTGAAAGTAGCTCTACAATGTATCTTTCAAACCATCTATCCTGGCATCAAACTGTTCACTCCATCGGCTATGGTTCACCAGATTAATGCCAATGATAACCCTGTTCCACCCATGGAGTCAATGGAACGCTCGCAACCATGCTCAACCCAAGTGACCCAAGGTATGTGACTGAGGACAATAAATTCATTACATCTATTAATTTATTACACCTGTGGAAATTATTACATCTAGGTAATTTATTACATCTATTATAAAAAATTCAAAAAAATTGACATATAACTTCAACAAGATATAATTTAAATCATAATGATAATCATAGTCAAGATATAACTTCACCATTTAATTCCATAAACATGAATAATAAATATGTATACAAAAGATGATGCAAATATAACATAAAAATGAACATGTTCTATATATAGAAAGTATCAAATGTATCAAAAGTGTCTCCATATACAAATATGGCACATGCCATTTCAAAATGTCTACAAAATAATGTTTCAAGGTGTACAATTTGGCATATATGTCATCTCAAAATGTGCCAAGTGGCATCTCTAAATGACCACAAAACTAAAATTACATCATATGCCATAGGGGGATCATCAAAATGTAGCCTCTTTGAAGAAGTGTTTGGCATTGATTGATCCTGCATCAAAAATGAGTTCAAAACCAAGTTAGATTGCTTAGTTTATATGATTTGTATATATATATATATATATATGAAATTAATATTTCAAACACTAATTTAATTAAAATTATAATTGAATACAAACATTTGTACCTGGCCTCTCAGTCGCCTACCTTGATTAGGTGACCTAACATAAGTCTTTGGTAGCGAAGGGACAATGCCACCAATACAAACTCCGACCTAAAAATATATATTTGCAATAATGAGATTAGTAGAGTGGTGCAACATAGAGTAATAAATCTACAAAATAGGATGATAGCATAATAAAATTACAAATTGATTGAACTAAAATTAAAACTTACATTTGTTGATCCCTCCTTTGGAATAGTGGGCTGGGTCAACAAAGATATGAAAGATTCTCGTGGGCCCTCCCTCACACTGGAAGTAACCTATGAGAGTAAAAAGATTGTCAATTATATATAAATGTACTTCATCATAACAACCCTAGTTACAAAATACAAATAACAATATGTAAAAATTCTATGTACAATCGAGATATCACTCTGAATCGAGATGCATGTTAGCCTAGGCTCCCAAACCTATGTCGGGACATCATCAAGAGCCACACCCTATACAATAAAGTGCAAGTAAAATATTTATTACGACACACAAGTGGCATACATATGCATGCATAATTAATCTTAAACAATTAATTACCTTTCCTTTGTTGACACATGAAGAAGGAACCCCTCCTACCCCCCACTAACATCAGTTGTAGCCTGCAAGAGGACAATAAGATGACAATATATTAGTAAATGTATGAATTTTATTTCTCTAATTGATAGATATTTAAGCATGTACACCAAATGATATAAAAAAAACTAATGGGTACATAATTTATAATATACCGTATAGGTGTCAAGGCCAAATGAAATGGCTGAAAGTGTGGAGTCATCCACCTGTCTCAACTCCTCCTCCATCATCAACTGAACATAAATGGAAAAAATATATATACATAAGTGCATGCAATCATTAAAACTAATCTAAATAAATAAATTATTTTTAAATTAAATAAGTCATGTGACAAATTTGTTTATAATGTTTACTCTTACCATATCAACATGAGTCCATGGCTCTGCGTACCCCTCCTCAGCACTCTCATGAGACATAGATGCTCCATGAGGTGTTGTAGCCTCTATAGCTATGTCTCCTATATCCTCCTCACCAATAACATATTGATATGTATCAACATCAATAAGCGGTCTGAGGCACAAATTCTTGCACATAATGCAAGTATGGGCCATGCATACATGTGAACTGCTGCCAAATGTCAATGTGCCAATATCATCCACACCAAGAGGCAACAATGACTTGGTCTACGTGATCAACTGATCACTCAGCAAATGAATGGTCATAATACTCTATGAGGCAGCCTCTGCAATGCTATCAAGATGCTTCACTGGAGGAGGGGATGCGACATCAGTGGGGGGACAAAGGTAGTGGCCTTTTTGCGCTAAGCAAATGGCCTAGTTTGAGGAGCTCCTCCGCCTATGCCCATGTTGGGCCTCATGCTCCAATAATTAACATTGTGACCAAGCACAAACTCAGCATACAATTTTTTTATGAAATAGAAAGGGAGCTCCAAATTACTATGGGGTGGTTTATCAAAAACCATCCACCAGTGATCCCAAAAGTGTGTGTGCATTGCTTCATTTGTTCACCATTTTATTGATAATTTGGTCTTTTTGGGGTCAACTTTTAATCTGATTTTAGGATTAACAAAAAGGGAGGCTATATCTTCCTTAGTTATATTAAGGGCCACAACCCCATCATGGTCAAGCACGTCAACAAATTGGGCGTGCATATCATCACGCCAATGAAGAGCAACATTATATTGCTGCGTAAGGGTGTCAATGTTTTCAACAATGGTATTTAGGGTGGCAAGCATAGGAGCTAACGTAGGTATATTTTGATACGTGTTTTTGAAGCCCCGTATAGTGTTCAAGTTCGCATGTATCAAATCCTCTAAAGATTGAGGGTTTTGAAGTGGTTTTGGATTGTTTTGGGGATCGTTATTTGGTGGGGGAGGGTTATTATCTTCATTGTTGTCAGCCATGCCTGATTAAATAATAAACAAATATAAATTTCAAATTGATTTCATATATTATTAAAAAAATCAATACAAAACCCCATTTTAACTAAAAAAACTAAATTTAACATGAAAATGAAAGAAATTAATCAAGATATAGAAAGAATTTACTTACTGGATAAACTGCGGAGTCGAATTTGTTGTTAGAGAAATTAGGTACCTGAAAATATTGTGTATAGGATATTTGGAGCCACTTTCTAAACTAAAAACGTGGAGAGAAATGAGGAAAATGACTCACGGATTTTGATTTATGCCACAGGTTTTGGGTTCCTAATTTTTTTGGGTACCTGATTAGGCTTGTGCTTTGGTGTCAAGTTTTCCCAGGTGTACTGACACCCAGGCCTACTAAAAATTCAACATACATTTTCATGCACTTTTGGACGACTGAAAAGTGGATTTTTTTACATCGCCACTTTTTGGCCCCTCATGATCTTGCACATACCCTTATCTCAGTCCCTTTTTTCTTTTTCATAGGTGTTTTCCATGTCAGCTTCTTTTGTAAACCCTTGGGAGTTTCTCTGAAGGGGTATTTATGACTGGCGTGTAGGATGTAATTGGCATGTTGAGATTTGATACTTATTTGTATTTTTGTGAATTCCTATTGGGATTCTGATGTCTTCCATTTTGGAGGTGAAATATCCTCCCAATTTGGTATTTCATAGTTTTAGTGGGATTCAACCCTCACCCTATTCTGCGTTTTTCTCTGGTTCCAGATCTAGCAATTTGAAGTGATATCTATTATTTATATTTCATCTTGCAAGTGTTTAAGTTCTATTTGTGTGGTGGCATTAAAGACTAGAATGGCTCTCATCCCTTGACATACTCCTAACATCATTATGTACCACCTCCATCCCTCATCGTACTCCCAACATCATTTCATATCCCCTCCATCTTCATTGCACTGCTCCTCACCACCATACGGCCTTCAAGTACAACCCTCAACTCTACCATACGGCTCCCACCATATGAATTGTAGCCTCCACCATACAGCCTCCACCGTATGGTCTGCAATCCCTCCACTAGATGGCCTCAACCATATGGCCTGCATCCCCTCCACCATACAGCCTCAACTGTATGGCCTACAGCCTCCACGTATGACCTTGTATTATATAGCTACCACAGACCCTGTACAACTCCTCCATCATACAACCTGCAATAGTCACATACGACCTTGTACCATATGGCCTCAGGTGATATCTAACCCTCCCAATTTGTAAACATGCCTTTCTATCCCATATGCCACAGCTGAGAGCTCATCCTAGGTTCGGAACATTACACTGGTATCAAAGCTTTGAGATCCTATCAAGTTGTGGACAGTGAATGAAAGTTTATAGCTGAAAATGAAGGAGATTCCACTCAGTTGATATAATGGTAGATCAAGAACCCACTCCTACTAAATTCATGGCGCTATTGAGGGATCTTTTAAGGAACCAGGCACAAATCAATGACACCCAACGCCTTATGGAGGAAGCTCTTCAAAAACTGGCAGACAATAAGATATCTGGTGAACAAAATGGTCATAGTGCCAACTCATTTACAGGAAAGGAAAATCCTATTCCAGCATGATCTCATCCTTCCATGCCAATTTTACCTCCAAGGATAGAGGCACCACAAGGAGGAAGGCAGCTAGCCTTTGAGGAAGTTCAAGAACAGTTGAAAGAAGACTGGAAGAATGCAAACTTGGAAGGGGATATATCCTACAAAGACTATGCAGAATTGAGAATGTGTTATTCCAGAGGTGGAAGCTGGGGATATTTTAACGATGACCTTAGAAGGAAGTTGAGTAAAGTAAATATGTCACCATTTGATGGATCTAGATCCATATTTGCCTAGGCATGGGTAATGAAGGCAGATACTTACTTCTAGCTCAATCCAATGCCAAAGGAGGTTGCAATTAAATTTGCAACACTTCACTTGGAGGGAGTGGCGCATGAATGGTGGCATCATGACACCATCACATTGGGATATGACCAAGTAAGTACATATGCTAAATTCACTGAAAGATTGATAGATTGATTTGATGGTAAAGATCTAGAGCTTAATTTTAAAGAGCTAGTTTAGTTAAGGCAAACTGGATTGGTCGACCAGTACATCAAAGAGTTTCAGAAGCTCTCCATGTTGGTTACTAACATTTCTAAAAGGAGATAGATAGTACTCTTCATGGACAGATTAACAGAACCACTAAGGGGATGGGTTAAGAGATTCAATCTTGCCACCCTTGTGGAGGCTATCAAAAAGGCACGAAGCATGGAATCATCATCAATGTCCTCCTCTCGAGGCTACTCCCACTCCAAACCACTATTAATTCCAAGAGACAAAGATACCAAACCTCCACTGAATAAGCCTTCGTTGGATGAAGCCACTAGACAAGAGCTTTGAAGGAAGAAATTATGTTTTAATTGTAAGGAACCATGGGAACCTGGGTACAGATGCCTCGGTGAAGGGAAAATACACTACATTGAGGTTGTGTCTGACGATGAGGATGATTAAGAGAAACTCCCCACTAAGGATGGTCAGCCATAGGATGTCTCCAAAATGGTTAGCTTCAACCATATGGAGAGAATCATGACATTAGTATGGCGTGAGGGACCATCAAGCTCAAAAGATAAGAATATACTTGAAGAGAATCTACAATATGTTGGGAAAATACAAGTAATTATTGAGTTAGATTACCGCTCTTTTAAAACTCTTATTTTTAAGTGTAGATGGTATGAATCATTTGAGAGGACACGAAGATAGCATACCCATAGTGGATTATTTTCTATAGATTCCTCACGGTTCCTATCAAAGGATAAAGAGCCCTATGTTATACAAATTCATTGTGAGCAGTTATTTCTTTAACTCAAACAAGAAGTGGTAGTGACCATTAATCTATTAATTTATAGTTTATTGCAAATATATACATGTGTTTACTAATAAATAAAATTATTATCACCAATTTCTAATAAATGTTTGTCATTCATGTGTAGGTATTTTTCTATGAAAATATTTTGGACCCAAAATAGATATTTTTCATACATTATGATCCAAGATTAAGGCATTTATTTGACAATGCATTAATGGATACTAAGCAAAATAATGATGGGAAGCAAAATGAGAGAGAGGGATTAGAGAACATTGAAGAAATTGGCATCCATGATGATGTTGAGGATGGTTATGTTCAGGCACAAGAAGACAATAATCTAGAGTTAGATGATGTTATGGAAGACAACAATATTTACATGGGTTATTTTAAAATCATCTTGGGGGGATAGTTCCTCAATTATAAGGTCAATGTACTTTTGAAGATGCCAAGCTTCTAGTTCTTTCTTTTATGATTGCCTTAATTATAATTAGTGAATCTCCTTCCACGCGCAATTTTTTGCTCCCAACATCTTTGCCACCTTAATTATTTTTAGATTAGTTTTTGCCTTTTCCACATTATTAGTGCCATCTTTTAATAATTTTTCCACCAATCACAATAGTGTTGTTGTTCCAATCCTTGATTATAAACCCTACACCCGATGGGATGGGGTTACCCTTTGATGCCCCATCAAAATTTATTGTCCACCACCCTTCTATAGGCTACTCCACTTGATCTTCTTGGGTTACTTTTGTACTAGATAGACCCAACTAAGCACATTAATGATCCATATTCAGTAATCCTAATCTTGTGTCTTTGTGAGAAGTTAAACATAAAGTTGGATATTTCTTATAGTTTTTTAACTCAGTTTCCCTATAGGTTAAGCACTGGTCTAAGTCATGTTAGAATACCGTTTGGAGAGTGAAATAATCTATAAATCTAAAATCATTTTACTTTGTGTTGTTCAGTTCATGGTAAATTATTTACATTCTCAGTAATAAACTAGAAGCTATGGTGAGAAAGTTTTTCTATGACTATTCCTGGAGTTATTGAAACTTTGTTCTTTGATTGTTCTTGTAGCCATTGGATCTCTATTATGTGACTATTCATGTAGACATTATAACTCTATTCTTTGACTATTCCTACAGACATTGGAACTCTGTTCTTTGACTATTCTTGCAGCCATTGAAACTCTGTTCTTTGACTATTCCTACAGCCATTGGAACTCTATTCTTTGACTTTTCCTATAACCAATGCAGACTAGAGTAACTTCCCATTTGTTTTCTAAGAACTATGTTTATGTTATCTATTTCAGTCCTATTTAGTTGTCGGTTCATGTTTAGTTCTCATGTTATTTATTTTCAAGCATTTTCCTTTAGTACTATTTCCTTTCCACCTCTATGTTAGTTTGACTACTAGTAAGTTCTAGTGCACACATAGTGTGTTGGTTCCCAAATCAGCAAATGGGAAAGTTCTAAGAGTGTGCCAAGATCTATTCTCAAACCTTCCAATTGACTCAATCAATGAACAAGATTAACCAAATTGAGGTTAACTTCCCCTACACTTTATGCTTTGCGAGACCTAGGTGGGTACACCTATTCACCAATTGATACTTCAAGTTGATTCTTTTTATAGTAGATTATATCTTCTAATTGTATCTTACTTCTATTCTCTATCTCAAAATATCATATACTCTTGAAATAGACTAATTCACTTACTCATAACATGATCCTTTCTAACTTCTTGGTTATCTTGTTTCTACTTCTAACTCTTTGATTCTTGCTTATAGCTATCTTGATTCTTGCTTTTGTTTATCTTCTACCTCTCCTATTGTGATTTTATTATCTTATGAATGGATTTTATGTGAAATAGACCAGTTCTTTCTTCTCTTTTGGGCTATAGAGTCACCCTCCTCCATATCCTACGTATAACTCTATGAGATAATTTTTAAATCATCCATGTAGATAGATTTGTCAACTATCTAACCCCCAATACTATATAAATATATGTCACCACCATAATTTTTCTAATTAAATTTATCTTTCTTGTGAAAGACCAATCAGACAAGAAACAAATGGACAACTATTTCTCAAATTAATCTTGATTTTTCAAACTTATATGACAACATATTATTTCTTCACAAGGGGACTTAAGATATAAATCATTTACCTTAAATGAAAATCACAAAGAACTAATTTGAATAAAAGATTTTCCACAACACAATTAAGAAGAAAAGTATTGATTATATGTCTTTAAGACTATAAAAAGTATTTGTTATTGATATAATGTATATTGTGATAATAATAATGTCTTTTCCTTCGACCTTGGTTTCTCCTTTATATTAAATGAGGAGAAGCGACAAGCTTTGGGTTGTTTCACAACATGACATTTCATAACTAAAACATTTTAACACTTAACAAACTATTTTAAAACTTTATCTAAAACAAAGTGGAACGCAAATGATCCATCATCATTGCACATGGGAAGATTCCATGAAATGAACACGTTCTAATCCTATGGTATGTCCTATGTGAGTTATGGCTCATTTCTATTTGCTTCTAGATATTCTTCTTCCCATCTGACTACTTTGAAGTATCATGAACAATTGAAATTCAGTATAGTAGTCATGTTGATTGCATGGTCCTTCCATTGCTTCCCTATCAATGCCCTTACCTCTGTTATAAATTTTTTTAAAATAGTGTCCAATGTAATGATCCCATCTTCGAACATATTGAAGCATTGGGCATTAGTATCATTTTCCTTTATCATGTGTGCAATAATCTTCAATACCATTTCTTTGAACTCAAATCTTCAATATTCAAATCTCATCATTTCCCCATCTTTATCAATTATCTCTAGGATTGTCCAATGTTTAATTGTGTGGAAAGTAGAAATTTTATCTAAGATTGTCCACTCTTCACCATTCACATATCTTAATTCCTCAATAGTAGAAGCTATCATTTTCTCTATTTTGTCGATCTTCTTGGGAGCATCCAAATTTCTTTAAGTTTATACAAAGTAGTAAAATTCATGTAATGGGGCTTCCATTCTTTTACCAGCTTCTCAAGTTTAGGATTATTTTCATGAAACACTTTTTGTATCTCCAAGAAAGTACTATATCCTTTGTAAAAATACTCATATTTGTTGATAACCAATTATGTTCTATGAACCAATATCTTCTCAAAGGTACTGAGAAACTTCTGAGGAATCTCCTGTGAAAGTTTTTTTATTTTTTTCTTTTCAATTTGGTGATCTGGATCTCCATTTTTTTTTCTTCACACTCTTCAGTAGTTGTGGTGCAGTCAACAAGTTCTTGTGGGGCATTCTTATGTATGACAATTTTTCTTCTCTGGCTTTCTTCAAACCCTTTCAACCTTTCCTTTAGAGTGGTATTCCCCAAATACATTTGGTTTATTATAGATTTTAGTTAAACTTCCCTCTTCTCTAATTCATTTACATACTAATCCATGTGTTTGACTAGATCCCAGGTGAACATGGCCTAATGCATGAGTGATGTGGTAGCTACTAATGGAGAAGTATTTTGCATAGTTTTCAATATGGAAGTGCCATCTTTTCCTTCCACTATATCTAATAGCTTTGGTTTCTTAGAACCCTTATATAGCTGACCCATGATGCAAGAACCTTAGTTTTTGGGTCATACACTATTCCACTCACTCTTTTAGAAGAATTCAACTCTACAACAAGCATGGGGTCTTCTTGTTTTTTGATTCAGTCCAATAAAAATACGTGTTTTAGTGTTAATCCAAGAATAACCAAAATATCACTTTTCAAAACTATATCCTTGGATTTTTTAATATTGGTTTCATCAAACCTCATCTCCTTAAAAGTTTGAGCTATGACTCCGTCATGCTTGGATTCTGCTACACCCATAAGGGTAACTTGTTTTCTCTCCTTAAATTCTTTCACCTTCATTTTGAAACAAAAATCCTTGAATTCTTGAGAATTAATGAAATCCTCTTCCTCAATCAATCTTTGATATATTATCTCCCTTTCATCAACAAAGTTTATGGGTTTTGCATCTTTAGGGAGTTGGGCATTGTAGCCATGAATTTCATCTTGATACACATGAGGTGGAGATTGGAATCTGTCCAATTATTCAGAATCACTTAGTGCATTGAGTGCACTAACAACCTCCTCAGCATCAACTAGTCCTTCTGATTCATTATGTAGCATAGGGGTATCCTTTTTCTACCTCTTTTGTGGAGGAGGAGCCAATGTTATTCATCAGCAACACAAATAGAAATCCCCCCAAGCTTTTCTAATCTAACTTGAACTTCTTCTGAGTTATTTTCTATAGACTTCCCATAAAAATTGTCAAATTTGGCCAAGCACAACTCCATCCTTTGTACTGGGTTGGATTGTTCATCAAAGAACCTAGGAAGTCCTTTCTTCCTCCTATCCTTCTCAAGCTTAGAAATAGTATTCCACTTTTGTCCTCTTGGCATAGCCTCCTAAAATGTGAGGCAAATTTTGGTTACATCTTCTTGAGCCAACCATTGGTGTGACAATAGTTTAACCAAATAATTAATGTGATCCTTAGGATCACAACATTGTTCCTCATCTGATGGAAATTGATAACTTTCCTTCAAGAAATTTTGGAGTTTTCCAAAATATTAGATCCAATCAAGTAACCTGCAAATTTGGAAACATGGGGCAGAAATGTCCCCTTCTTTCTTGGTACTATCACTTCCCTCTCAAGCCAAAGAGTCTACCACATAAACTCTAAAAATGAAAGTCTCTCAAAAAAAAATAATGGCAATTTACAAAACCAATTAGAAAAATTGTGTGTATGTCCCTTTTCCAGATTAAAATCCAATAGTCTTAATACTTTTCTTGTTGATAGTGGAAGATGCTCAAAAGTATACCATAAGCCTCTAAGAATTGGGACAACAAAATAATCTCTAAAAATATGGTGATCACGCTTTTCATCATCTTTGTCCCATAGTGTAAGGAAACTCAGGTGCGAAAACAACTTCCTACGCTAATCTCTATAGGAGAGTATTGTGCAAATTCTTATAAATCCTTACAATTTCAGATTCGTTAACTACTTTAACAAAGATAATGCAACCACATACCATGCATACAAAAAAATAGAGAATGACACAATGATATACCCTGGGGAAACCTTTCGGTAAAAACCCCAGCACTCCAAAACCTGCACAATGTATTGATCAAAACTATTACAGCTTACAATACACTTGCAATGCAAGTTCTTTCAGAAGATTTCAAAACCCTTGAAGACAAATCACGGTAGCATAAAATGTGTTGGAAATATAGATGCATTAAATGAGAGGGGGGGGGGAATCAGTTAACCACAAAAATATTACCATTGATCCCTTAAATATCTTAACAAATTATTTACTGTGCCACTCGGTAAATATACAGAGAAATGCTAAAAACTTGATCCTTGAAGTGTGTAATAATTTAAACTGTTCTTAAGCATTCATCACTGATTAACTTGCATGAATAAAGAAAATAACATGAACACAAGAGACACCAGATTTACCGTGGAAACCCAATATGGGAAAAACCACCAATGTAACTAGTTACTATTTTTCACTCTTCTGAAGTGATGCCCGGTTAGAAGCCATCCTGGTAAAAGGTTACAAAACACACTGTTAGGTGTGACCTTGTTAGAGGATTTAATCACCCTGCTAGGAGTGGCCTTGTAAGAGGTCTTTGAAACAATTCAATAGAACTATTACCTTGTTAGAGGATTTACAAAATGGTTGTTAAACCAACTCGGTTAAGAGATTTTGATATCACTGCTACAATTGCTAGAGAGTAACAATGAAATAACCTGCAACTGAATTGCTGAATATAGATCTCTGTTCTATTTCACTAGATCCTTACTGATCAATTAAATCTTTGCTGCTCCTCAAGGATATCTGACCATCCTTCAAAATTCGCACACACCTTTCTTCAAAATGATTTCTGCATGTTGTATATCTTTTATCCACCATTTGACCTTCTATATATATATGCCATTTCATAATCATTTAGATTGACAAGTCGGCACTAATAATTATTGTAACAGTTAGCTAGGATAAACAAACTGTAATAACAAAATTCTTTGAAAGGGCCGACCTTGCTCGGTAAACATTAATCCTGAAAAGATTTCCTTCGGTGACCGAGAGAACTCGGTAACCACAGCGAATTCTGCAACATCCTTTGGAGACCGAGAGAGCTCGGTAACCACTAATTTTCCTTCGATAACCGAGGAGGCTCGGTTAACACTGTTATCCTGTCAAGTTTTTTTTAGACACTCGAGAGAACTTGGTAGACACTAAAAACTACCTAGCTAACTGACTAAGCTTGGTAGATACTAAGAACTGCTTAGCTAACCGACTGAACTCGATAGATACTGAGAACCAATAATTGATATGACATTTGTGTGACATCAAAGACAACACATAGCTAATCCAACAATGTCCTTCAGACAATTGTATCCAACAATCTCCCTCTTTGGCATTGATGGAAACACAACATGTCATAGCACAATGAAATTTCACAGATAAACCAAGAGTAAGAAACATATCCTTAGCTTCATTCTGATTCCCATCATCTTCAAACTTCTTTCTCTAACTGAGAACTCTCCCTCTTAACTTCTCAAATTATTCTTCTTAGAAATTTCTTGAAATGACAGCAAACTCTCCCTCTTTGACAACACATGCCAAAGACAACTTACATAGTTTCAATAAATATCAATGTACCTTATGTACTAATTCATATGCAATGATTCCTGACTATGCTGCATCAACTGATTGATCTTCAACATGTTCTAGTTGATGCATCACTAAAACTTTATTTAGTGAACCTCGGACAGGGGAGTGACCCCTAACTTGCCTCTTAGATACAAGAATGCATCCTTAGGTAGTGGCTTGGTGAAGATATCTGCAATTTGTTCTTTTTTATGAATATATTCCAATCTAATTTCTTTGTCCTGCACCAATTCTTTGACAAAGTGATATTTAATTGCAATGTGCTTGGTTTTGGAATGCATTACTGGATTCTTTGAAATATTTATTGCACTTGTATTATCACAAAACATAACAACTGGTTCTTTGATCTCAACCTTCATGCCTTCCAAAAGTTGTTTAAACCATATAATATTAGAGCATTTTACTGCTACAGCAACATATTTTGCTTCTGCTATGGATTGGGATGTGCAGTTTTGCTTTTTACTAGTCCAAGATACTAACCTCTTGCCAAGAAAGAATGCACCACCACTTGTACTCTTTCTGTCATCAATGTTTCCTGCCCAATCAGCATCAATAAATACTTTTAAATCCAGATTGCCTCCAAATTTATACCACAAGCCATAATCTTCAGTTCCCCTTAAATACCTCAAGATTCTTTTGATTTCCATCATATGATTTTCTCTAGGTTTAGCCGAGAATCTTGCCACTATTCCAACTGCTAAGGCAATATCAGGCCTTGTGTGTACTACATACTGTAATTTTCCAATCATTGATCTGTATAAGGTCTGATCTACTTCTTTTGAATCATCATCTTTGGTAATCTTTAGTCCAGTACACATGGGTGTACCAACTGGTTTTGAATCTTCCATACCAAATTTCTTAAGTATTTCCCTGATATATTTAGACTGAGTAATGTAGATACCATTTTTGTTCTATTGAATCTGAAGTCCAACAAAGAATTTTATCTGACCAAACATAGACATTTCAAATTCTTTGTTCATAAGCTTTAAAAATTCTTTGCACTGATCATCATTTCCTATAAACACAGTATCATCCATAAATATTTCTGCCAAAACAATTTTGTTATCTGATCCTTCTTTGATGTATAAATTGTTGTTGTCATTAGCCCTTTTGAAATTAATTTAAGTAAGATAGTTGTGTAATCTTTCATACCATGCTCTAGGAGCTTGTTTCAGACCATACAATGCTTTGTGTAATTTGCAGACCATATCCCTTTTGTCTGGATCAACAAAACCTTCAGGTTGCTCAATGTAGACTTCTTCCTCAATAATACCATTGAGAAAAGCATATTTGATATCCATCTGATATACCTTAAATCCTTTATGTGCTACATATGCAAGTAAAGTCCTCACACCTTCTAATCTTGAAATAGGAGCAAAAGTCTCTCCATAATCTATTCCTTCTTCTTGAGAATATCCTTTACATACCAATCTTGCTTTGTTTCTTGATACTTGACCATCTTCATTCAACTTATTTTTGAATACCCATTTTGTCCCAATTACATTTTTATCTTTAGGCCTAGGTACAAGAGTCCATGTCTTATTTTTCTCTATTTGCTCTATTTCTTCATTCATAGCCTCAATACAACTTTCATTTTCTAATGCATCTTTGACATTTTTAGGTTCAAAATCAGCAAATAAACATGTACCTTTTAGTTTACTTCTTGTCATAGTACCATCTGATTTGTTTCCAATAATCTGATCTGGTTTATGATACTTTCTGACGTACTTGGCTAATATAGGTTTCTTTCTTCCTGAATGAGTTATATTTTCATCTTCTTCATCTTCAAGTTCAGATTGCTCGGGTTCGGTAGATACTTGCTCGGTAGCTTCAAGCTGAGACTCGGTACTTTGTGACTCGGTCTGAACTTCTTCTTGTGACTCGGTTACTGTACTGGGCTCGGTAGATGTAGTCTCCTTACATGTGTCTAGCAATGTATCAGGTTCAATGTAAACAAATTTTCTGTAGTCCTCTAGTTCCTTTTTGCTTTCTTCTTCAATCTTTTCTGCAAACTCATCAATTCTCACATGTGCACTTTCTATGATTTTGTGAGTAGACAAATTTAGACATCTATATGCCTTACTTTTGCAAGAATATCCCAAAAATATTCTTTCATCACTTTTTACATCAAATTTTCCTTTTCTAGATTCTTTCAAGATGTAACATTTACTACCAAACACTTTTAGGTAACTTACATTTGGTTTGTAGCCATACCATAGCTCATATGGAGTCTTGAATGTGTCTTTTCTTAGCTGTACTCGATTCAAGGTATGAACTGCAGTGCTGATAGCTTCCTTCCAGTATTTCATAGCAATGTTCTTTTCAATCATTAGAGTCCTTGCACAGTCCATGATAGATCTGTTCCTTCTTTCAGCTATTCCATTCTGCTCAGGAGTTCTCGGGGATGATACCTGTCTTTTTATTCCTCTTTCAATGCAGAAATTATTGAATTCATGGGAGATGAATTCACCACCTCTGTCTGATCTCAAGAATTTTATTCTTTTTCCTGTTTCCTTTTCTACTCTTGCTAAATACCATTTGAACTTCTCAAATGCTTTAGACTTTTCTCTTAAATACATAATAGTCATCATTCTAGAATAATCATCAACAAAGAGAATAAAGAATTTTTCTCCGATATAGCTCTCAATTCCAATAGGTCCACATAAATTAGTATGCACAATTTCCAAAATATCTTCAGATTGATAGTTTTTACTTTTGAAACTAGACTTTCCCATTTTACCAATTTGACAATTCTTGCATAGACCAACATCAAGTTTCTTCAAAGTAGGAATACATCTTACTTTCTTGAATTTGGTTATTTTTATCATGTTGTCAAAATTTACATGACATAACCTTTTGTGCCATAACCAACTTTCTTCAATTTGAGCAATAAAACATGAGTAATCACCAAGATCAAGATAAAACAGGTTACCTTTGGTTTGTTTGCCTGATCCTATCAATTTTCCTTTGTCATCCAGCAGTCTTGCTTTGCCATTCATGAATTCAACCTTGAATCCAATGTTGATTAGCTATGCTACACTTAGAAGATTATGCTTTAGTCCTTCGACCCAATATGCATTATCACATATAAGTTCTTTGGTTAATGAAATTCATCCCTTTCCTTTTATACAACAGGGTTCATTGTTTCCAAACCTTACATTACCACCATCAAAGTTTTCAAAGTGTTCAAACTTGGTCTTGTCACCAGTCATATGATGTGAGCATCCGCTATCTATAATCCATGTATCATTCTTGCTTATATGAGAGATAAGTGCCATCTCATCTTCATCATTATCAGATTCATCTTTTACAGCAATGAAAACAATTTCTTCTTCACTATCATCCGAATCTTTAGCTAAGAAACATGTTTTCTTACCTTTATCCTTGAATGATTTGAAATTTTTCTTGCCATTGTACTTGTAATTTTTCTTCTCATCTTTGCTTTGCTTGTTTGGACACCTAGCTGCAATATGACCAATTTCTTCACATGAAAAATAGATTAAGGGAGTTTTACCTCTGTATTTTCCTCTGCCTCTTGAATACTTCTTTGCAAGTAATGCTTCAATAACTTCAAGATCGCTATCAAAACTTTCCTCTGATTCTTCTTCACTTTTTGATTGGATTTTCTTCCCTTTATTGAGTGAAAGTTTGGCCTCAAAAGCTGATTCAATATTCTTAGAAGTTGGAACATAGTTGTCATAGTTATCCAATTCAAAGGCTGTCAATCTTCCAACTAAGGCATCCAAAGTTATATTGTGATTTTCTTCACATCTTCTTTCTTGAATAGCAAAAACTCTTATTGCATAAATAGGGAGTAATGTTCTGAGAACCTTACTTATAACCGTTTCATCATCAATTTTTCCTCCAGAAGCTCTAATTGCACTAACACTTGTCTTGATTCTTTCAACATATTTTGTAATGTTTTCTTCTTCTCTCATTTTTATTTGATCAAACTGTCCTCTGAGGCTCTCTGCTTTGGCTCTCTTCACATTGTCATCACCGCCATAGATTTTCTTCAGCTTGTTCCACATTTCATGAGCAATTATGCAGTCTTTGATTTCATCAAATTCTTCATAGCTAAGAGCTGATGCAATGTCTATCATCATAGTGTTATGGTTCTTCTTCTCTGCAATGTCTTCAACAGTTAATGTGCCCGTAGGAATTGTATATTCTTGATCAATATATTTGCATCCTGAATCACCAATGGAAGCCAGATGTAATCTCATGAGACCTTGCCATGCTGAAAATTTATTTCTGTTAAGCCTTGGAATTTCTCTTTTGTAAGACATCCTGATATTTTGCTTAGGTCCTTGAAACCCTTCCTGCAAGCACCAAAAGCTCTGATACCAATTGTTGGAAATATAGATGTAGTAATTGAGAGGGGGGGGAATCAATTAACCACAAAAATATTACCACTGATCCCTTAAATATCTTAACAAATTATTTACTGTGCCACTCGGTAAATATACAGAGAAATGCTAAAAACTTGATCCTTGAAGTGTGTAATAATTTAAACTGTTCTTAAGCATTCATCACTGATTAACTTGCATGAATAAAGAAAATAACATGAACACAAGAGACACCAGATTTACCGTGGAAACCCAATATGGGAAAAACCACCAATGTAACTAGTTACTATTTTTCACTCTTCTGAAGTGATGCCCGGTTAGAAGCCAACCCGGTAAAAGGTTACAAAACACACTGTTAGGTGTGACCTTGTTAGAGGATTTAATCACCCTGCTAGGAGTTGCCTTGTAAGAGGTCTTTGAAACAATTCAATAGAACTGTACCTTGTTAGAGGATTTGCAAAATGGTTGTTAAACCAACTCGGTTAAGAGATTTTGATATCACTGCTACAGTTGCTAGAGAGTAACAATGAAATAACCTGCAACTAAATTGCTAAATATAGATCTTTGTTCTATTTCACTAGATCCTTACTGATCAATTAAATCTTTGCTGCTCCTCAAGGATATCTGACCATCCTTCAAAATTCGCACACACCTTTCTTCAAAATGATTTTTGCATGCTATATATCTTTTATCCACCATTTGACCTTCTATATATATATGCCATTTCATAATCATTTAGATTGACAAGTCAGCACTAATAATTATTGTAACAGTCGGGTGGGATAAACAAACTGTAATAACAAAATTCTTTGAAAGGGTTGACCTTGCTCGGTAAACATTAATCCTGAAAAGATTTCCTTTGGTGACTGAGAGAACTCGGTAACCACAGTGAATTCTGCAACATCCTTTGGAGACCGAGAGAGCTCGGTAACCACTAATTTTCCTTCGATAATCAAGGAGGCTCAGTTAACACTGTTATCCTGTCAAGTTTTCTTTAGACACCCGAGAGAACTCGGTAGACACTAAAAACCACCTAGCTGACCGACTGAGCTTGGTAGATACTAAGAACTACTTAGCTGACCGACTAAACTTGGTAGATACTGAGAACCAATAATTGATATGACATTTGTGTGACATCAAAGACAACACATAGCTAATCCAACAATGTCCTTCAGACAATTTTATCCAACAAAAATGTTCCAACAATACACTCACATCACTTCTCTTCGCAACCCTAAAAAATCTTATATCATGCACTACACTTTTTAGGGCTACTCCCAAAGATAAATGTATTAGGGTTTTACCATTCTCTGAGAAAATAGGAACCCCAAAAAAAAATTTGGGCTGATGCCCCGAACCCCACGATTGGGGAAGAGTGTACAGTACTCAAATTTATCAGTTTCCACATGTCTTCACCTGTCATTGAATCTTCCTCACATAGCTCTTACGTGTCATAGGAATCTGTCATAACCATTTTAGCCATGATCTCCTTACACACAATTCAAGATGCTGACACATCAACATTATTTGCAAGAAATACATTTTACAAAACAAATAATAAGAATAGGAATTATCCAAGGTTGAGACACCTTATTCCTAACATTCTCCCACTTGTCGAACACCTTGTAAGAGCAATAGGAACATAATAGGAACTAACTGCTATAGGCCAAAAGGCCCATAGACTCCGAACACCATCTGAACTTCTTAGTGCCCACTGGTTTTGTTAATGCATCTGCAACATTCTTCACAGTATCTACCTTCTCCAAATTTACCTTTCCATCTTCCACCATATCTCTCACAAAGTGAAACTGCACATCAATGTGCTTCATTCTGGCATGGAAAGTTGGATTCTTTGCAAGGAAAATAGCGCTCTGACTGTCACACCAAATAGTAATATGTTCTGCATCAACACCAACATCAGAACACAATCTTCTAAGCCAAATGGCTTCTTTACAAGCATGAGTAGCAGCCATGTACTCAGCTTCTGTAGTGGACAAAGCAACCAAAGTTTGTCGCTTACTCATCCAACTAATGGCACCACCAAACATAGTGAACACATAAGCACTGGTGGATCTCCTGTTGTCAACATCACCTGCCCAATCTGAATCCACAAACCTACGAATACAAACTGAATGTAGAGATCCAGAAGAGTTACCATGATAACATATGGAGTAATCTGATGTACCCCTCAAATTTTTGAATACTCGCTTAATTGCATCCCAATGTACCCATCTAGGGTTAGCCATAAACTGACTCAAGACTCCCACTGCTTGGGCAATGTCTGGTCTAGTACAAACCATAGCATACATAAGACTGCCAACTACACTAGCATAAGGTACTCTACTCATGTCCTCCACCTCACTAGGAGATTTTGGACAATCATCTATAGATAACTTTATTCCCACAGAAATAGGAACACATAGTGGTCTACAATCTGCCATGCTAAACCTATCCAACACAGACTTCACATACTTACTCTGACTCAACCAAAGTTTTCTGTTAGACCTGTCTCTACTGATTTCCATACCCAAGATGTACCTAGCTACCCCAAGATCTTTCATCTCAAACTGTGCTAACAACTGAGATTTAAAATCAGAAATCATACCCTTACCCTTCCCAAACAACAACATATCATCAACATATAATGCAACAATAAGAAGGTGATCATTTTCAACTCTAAAATAAACACAATGATCTGATTTTGATCTTACAAATCCAATTGACAACACAAAGGCATCAAACTTAAGGTACCACATCCTAGGAGATTGCTTCAAACCATATAGAGATTTCTTTAATCTGCAAACTAAGGATTCTTTACCTTTAACAATGTAGTGCTCAGGTTGTGACATATAAATCTCTTCCTCCAAATCACCATGAAAGAAAGTTGTCTTCACATCCATCTGTTCTATCTCTAAATCATATGATGCAGCAAGAGATAACAGAAATCTAATGGATGTCAACTTTGCAACAGGAGAGAATATTTCACCATAATCTATTCCCTCTACCTGTGAATACCCCTTTGCAACCAATCTAGCTTTGTACCTTTCAACACTGCCATCTGCACAGAATTTCTTCTTGAACACCCATTTAGAGCCAACAGATTTTCTCCCTTTAGGAAAAGGTACAAGGTCCCAAGTTTTGTTTTTCTTAAATGAAGCCATCTCATCATCCATAGCCTCAATTTAGGAACCTACATCTTCCATGCCCAAAGCCTCTTTCACAGATCTAGGCTCATCAGTGTTAGTAATCAAAGCAAAGGCACAACTAGAATCTAACATAGAATAACCAAACCTTTCTGGTTTCTTTCTTTCTCTCATGGATCTCCTCAAGGGCTGCGGTTGAGGTTGTTCTTCCTCTTCTTCTGAACAATTAGAGCTACTAGAGCTCTCCTCATCATTAGGCCCAACATGGTCTCTCTGTTCAGTCTTCTCAGGAGTAGGAGGCAACTGAACAACATCTTTTTCCTTTTCTTTTTCATCTAGTTGTAGCACAATAGGAGAAGATGTTAGCTCTTTGAAAATAACATTTCTACTATACAACACCTTACTAGTCACAGGATCCCAAAGCTTGTATCCTTTCACACCAGCACTGTATCTGATGAAAATACATTTAACAGCTTTGTTTTCCAACTTAGATCTTTTCTCCTTTAGAACATGTGCATAAGCTTCACAACCAAAAACATGAAGATGTCTAATTGAAAGCTTCTTACCAGACCACACCTCCATGGGTGTCTTACCAACAAGGGCTGATGTAGGAGATCTGTTAACCAGATAGCAAGCAATGGCCATAGCTTCAGCCCAAAACCTTTGTTCTAAACTAGCTCCACTAAGCATACTCCTAGCCTTCTCCATCAGTGTCCTGTTCATTCTCTCTACAACTCCATTTTGCTTTGGGGTATAAGGAGTTGTCTTATGCCTCTCAATACCTTGTTCTTTATAGAACTATTCAAACTCTGCTGAGCAAAACTCACCACCATTGTCAATTCTCACACACTTAATCTTCTTACTAGTCTAATTCTCTACAAGAGCTTTAAATTCCTTGAATCGACTAAAGACTTGTGTCTTACTTTTAAGGAAATAAATCCATGTCCTTCTACTATAATCATCTATGAAAGATACAAAAAATACAGACTTGGAGATTGAAGGAACTTTTACAGGACCAAATAAATCAGAATGAATAAGATCCAAAACATCAGAAGATTTGTGAGAACTAGAGTAAAACTGAACATGATTTTGTTTACCATAGACACAGTGTTCACAAAAGTTGAACTCAAGATTGCAATCATTTAACCCCTCAATGAGATTTTTATTTTTCAGGGTTCTGAGACCCTTTTCACCAATGTGGCCAAATCTCATATGCCACAACATTATCTTTTCTACAGGAAGCTTACCTTCCAAAGTGTTTGCACTACCATTGGAACCAATAGCCACAGACTTCTTCACTACTTGTTCAGATGGTGAGGATGAAGAACTATTACATAGAGGAATACATGCATCTAGCTGAAATGAGGTACCTCTCCTAGTACCCCTTGCAAGCACTATCGATCCTCTCATCATCTTGCATCCTTCTTTCAAAAAAACAACTTGCACACCTACATCATTTAGCATACTTACAGATAATAGGTTTTGTGCCAAACCCGAAATGTGCATAACTCTATTGATTCCCTTTACTCATCCATCAGGAAATTTGATAGTGACCCTTTCGCGTCCAACTATCTTTAGGTGAGAATCATCACCCAAGTACACCTTTCCACCATCGAACTCTTCATATTTTGAGAACCAATTTCGATGAGAGGTCATGTGAAAAGATGCACCTGAGTCAACCAACCACACATCATCAGATGCATGGGCTTCCAAAGCAGCGATGGATGCATCGCCATCTTCTTGAGATCTTTCTGAAGCTGAATCTGAACCTTTCTTCTTCTTCTTCGGCTCTTTGCAGTATTTACGGAAGTGCCCAGATTTATCATAGTTCCAACATTTTGCCTTGGACTTATTGGAATTCTTTGACTTCCCACAAGATTTGGATCTACCCTTATTGTTAGACTTATTGTCATTTTTCTTCCCTCTTTCAGTGGATCTCCCACAAATAGCAAGGGCTTCTTTTTCTGAAATGGAAGCCTTTCTCCGCATCTCCTCTGATAGCAGTGAAGACACCACATCATCCATTTTGAAGGTGACTAAAGTGCTTCTGAGAGCCATCACAAGATGGTCCCATGAATCCAGTAAGAACACAAAAGTGTGTAGCAACGATCCTCCTCCTCTAACTTGACACCAGCTGATGTCAACTGTGCAGCCAGAAGATTAAATGCATTTAAATGATCCGTTAAGGATCCACCTTCCTCCATTCATAGAGAGTACAACTTCTTCCTCAGGAACAACTTGTTCACTAGAGATTTGGCTTGATACATAGCTGCAAGTCTTTCCCACAAACTATTTGTGGTTTTCTCATCTAGAACATTCAGAAGAACTGCATCGGTTAAACAGAGTCTTATGAGACCCTTAGCTTTACGGTCTTTGATATCCCAATCTATTTGAGCTATAGTTGTTGGTCTTGTAGCATTTGAAGTCACTTCCCATAGGTCATGATCTTCCAACATGTCTTCCATCTTGAGTTTCCACAACTCGAAATTAGTGCCATTAAATTTCTCCACCTCCATTCTTCCATATGATGAACTTGCCATCTCAATCTGCAAATAAGATTCAGAATGCTCTACAAAAAACTCCCACTCAAACTTGAGATCAGCTCAAAAAACCCTACCCAACAACTAGGATCAAAAGTTGATCAAGCTCTGATACCACTTGTAAGGAAACTCAGGTGCGGAAATAGCTTCCTACGCTAATCTCTATAGGAGAGTATTGTGCAAATTCTTATAAATCCTTACAATTTCAGATTCGTTAACTACTTTAACAAAGATAATGCAACCACATACCATGCATACAAAAAAATAGAAAATGACACAATGATATACCCTGGGGAAACCTTTCAGTAAAAACCCCAGCACTCCAAAACTTGCACAATGTATTGATCAAAACTATTACAGCTTACAATACACTTGAAATGCAAGTTCTTTCAGAAGATTTCAAAACCCTTGAAGACAAATCACAACAGCATAAAACATTCCAACAATACACTCACATCACTTCTCTTCGCAACCCTAAAAAATCTTATATCATGCGCTACACTTTTTAGGGCTACTCCCAAAGATAAACATATTAGGGTTTTACCATTCTCTGAGAAAATAGGAACCCCAAAAAAAATTTGGGGCGATGCCCCGAACCCCACGATTGGGGAAGAGTGTACAATACTCAAATTTATCAGTTTCCACATGTCTTCACCTATCATTGAATCTTCCTCACATAGCTCTTACGTGTCATAGGAATCTGTCATAACCGTTTTAGCCATGAGCTCCTTACACACAATTCAAGATGCCGACACATCAACATTATTTGCAAGAAATACATTTTACAAAACAAATAATAAGAATAGGAATTATCCAAGGTTGAGACACCTTATTCCTAACACATAGGACACACCAATTTTGCACTATAACTTTGGTTCCTTTATCATCTACTATTTTCAACTGTGCAAGTTGTGCCTAAAAGCCTCCCTATTCTAAAAAAGTATCAAATAACATATCAAAGAGTAATGTTTGAATTCCCTTGTCTTACTCTAGTATGATAATTGGTTATGAATTGGTCTCTCAAGCTTAGAAGCAAAGTCAAATTTCATATTTATTTTAGGGTTTTGTATCCTTATGGAAATGAACTGTAGATCTAAGGGAATCTTCTCTTTTGAATCTTCTCCCAACAATTTACACCAGACATAGTATGTATATTGAAAAAAACACATGAAATCTCTCACCCACAATGGTTCTCTTTCTCTAATTGGCATGAGTTATTTTTCTCTCCTCTCCGTCTATAATAAGCCACCCCATCTTCCTTAAATGTTTTTACAAGTCTTGAATACTCTTTTTAAAATTTTTCCCTATCGATTCTAGTGATAGCTTGTTTATTCATAATGAAATAGTCGATGATGATAGACCCGATCATAACCAATATGGGTAATCCATTTATAGCCCTAACTGTCCTAGTTTCATGACAATAATTATCTACTAGTTCTTGGATCAATTCTGTATCTACAAATACATTAAGGAAGATGCATTTGGCCAAGTCTATTTTTCATGGGTTACACATAGGGACTTTCTTACCTTTGTTATTATAGAAGAACTAGAAAAAAATTATTTTAATTATGGGAATTTTAGCATCTCTACAAGCACCAAATTTATTAGTAAAAACATTCTTTGCACTTGTGTCCTCGTAACCCGGTAATGCATCTAGCATGGACTTTTATAATGGTATTTTGATAGATTTTGGTTCCCTAACTTTCTTTACTGAGATTTCTTCTATTTCCTTTTTTAGAGGCATCTTTAAGAAACTAAGATTTAGCTCAAAATTGGGTACTTAAATGTAATCTTTTATTGCAAAATCTGGTTTGTTTTTGACACAGAGTTGTAGAGCTCTTTGTATCACTTCTTCAGCTTTGAATGAAAATAATTAAATGCTATTTCTCATATAAATGCCACTAGTCACATTTAATTCCTGTGTGCAAAATTATGACTCTCCTTATTTCTCAAATTTCAAACTCAAATGGCTATTACCACTATTTTATTATCATTTTTTCCAATTCTCAATGGCAATTCTTAGAATTCCTTCACATCCTACGATTTAGTGCATTATCGTTATTTCACAACTGTCCCATAGGCTATCTTTAGCCTCGTGGAATTTAAAAATAATTTATTTTTCTTTCTTTCGATTCATTTCATTGAAATCTTGGAACCATTTTCCTTAACTACAATTTAGGCATGCGAGGATGCAAGACCTTGCTCAACCATGACATGCAACCATACCAACTTGTTAACCCCACAGGCACACGGTGAAGAAAATCCATCAAGTGTGTCCATCAGACATTAGAGTTCCACATGGGACATCCTCACTTCCTCATACGCCAAAATTGAGTCCCACATAATAAATTGTGAGGCCATGATAAGGGA
Organism: Chamaecyparis obtusa; assembly: GCA_027943335.1. Taxonomy (NCBI): domain Eukaryota; kingdom Viridiplantae; phylum Streptophyta; class Pinopsida; order Cupressales; family Cupressaceae; genus Chamaecyparis; species Chamaecyparis obtusa. Next base: position 29,724 of record BSBK01001735.1, read on the forward strand.
CCACCATATTTTAAAACTAATTTCTTTATTTCTTTCTCACAGGGTTGCAAGCCCAACTGATAGTCTTAAAAAATGTTTGTAAAATTGACACATGGCCCACCATCACTTTCCTGTGAGCTAAATGTATTAATTATTTGATAAAGTTGCGAGGACATGAAACACATGTATCACAACCCATAGAATACCACACATCCTTGCAACATATTTTTCTAAAAGGAATTAACCTCTATGAGGGTAAGATAAAAATCTTTAAAGAATGTGCAAAAAATAATGGGAAAACAATAAAGTGTTAGGCTAGGACATTAATTCAAAATATATCCTAACCATGAACACATGAAAAAAATTGAATATGATGGGCTGACAAATGGAAACTTTAAAATGGTGCCTAATTATATCCCTAATCATTCAATAGGCATCCATGCAGATGTCAAAGTGGGTGCCAATTCTAGTGCAAATGTTGATAATATATAGTGCCTAAGTTTGCACTGGTCTCTCCTACTCAGTGCAAGTTACACTAGACTTAGTGAAAGCCTAATAAATAGTACCGACATTTCAAAAAAATGGACAAGAAATACATTAAAACATAGGGTGGAAGAAACAAATGGAGCAAAAAGGGAAGCTAAGCATAGGGATTTGTTGTAGTGGGATTATCTGAACCTCTAGAGATCTGAAGATATGGTTATTGGGTCGAATAATATCTCGGATCATTTGAAGGTAGGGGACAACCCTTCTCCCCCCCCCAAACTAATGTGTTTGGGGTTGATAAGGATTCAAAAAAGAGATATCTTTATAGTGATCTCTCACTAGGGGATCAGGTTAAGGATCAGTTAATGTCCTTTGTGGAGGGCTTGATAGGTAACAATTATCATAATCAAGGGAATCATATAAGGAAGGATCTAGATGATAAGATGAGCGATCATAGTAGTATACAATATACCATCCCTAATATGACAAGTGGGGATAGTGGGATTAACCTCATAGTTAATCTATTGGGTGACTCTTAAGTGGAAGTTAAAGATATTATGACTTCAGATAAGGATTATTTATTCTCTCTTTAGAGAAATTAAGATATGTTAAATGGAAAGGAAAATAAGACTAGAGATGTGGGGCTATCACTCCACAATGGGGATGAGGAGGATTCCACCCCTTCTACTCTAGTTAAACCTAAGACAAGAAGGAATAATAGGTCTTATGCTACAGAATTTAATACTAGAAGTAACAACATATCAGATTGTGGTGCTTCTACCAAAGGGGTTGGTAGGCCCTCTTTTATTCAAACCTGAGACAAAATGATAAAAGGAGGAAGTTTTTGATGGTTTGTAGAGGCCTCTTTTAGATATGGGAATATCTAGATCCTCCTCATCTTTCAAATGAAGATTGCATCCTAGAACATGAGGGGCTTGATTCACCCCCATAAATATGCTCTTTTGTCTAACATGATAAGGGAGCATAGGATGGATATATGCTTAGTGCAAGAAACTAAGATGCCAGCTTGGAGACTTGTTGAGTTTAAGTTAGCATTTTTCAAGGATAGTGAGGTGCATTTTGTTGATTCAGATGGTTCCTTAGGTGGATTGGATTTATTTTGGAACCCCATATTAGTAAAAGGTACTATCATCTTTTCATCGAAAAATTATATTGCTACAAAATTTACTCATCTTAATGATGGTTCTAGTTGGGTTATTTCTAATATGTATGCCCCGAACAATAGAATTACAAGAAGGAATTTTTGGAATTCCTTATCAATTTTTAGGCCCATGACCATTGGGGAAATGTGGATTATCATGGGGGATTTTAATTTCCCTTTATATAGTTATGAGAAAAAAGGTGGAGCTTTGATTGTTGTGGATAGTTGCTAGGACTTGTTGGACTTTGTTAATATGCAAGGCATATTTGATTTAGATCTTTAGGGTGACTCCCTTACTTGGTCCAATAGACATGTGGGAGAGGATCTGATTCAAGTGCATTTGGATAGGGCTAATGTACACCTCTCAATTAGAAGGCATTCAAAGAACTACCAAATTTATTTAAAAAGCTAAATGTTAACTAATCATTTTGTTTCCACTGTAGGAAAACCTCTCAATTTTTACCTTCTCTTTAGTGAATGGGTATGGTGATTTTTAAATAAGCATGGGGTATTTTGACTCTCCATGCCCTAGTATAGTTAAATGGTAGGTCGATTTATTAAAGACTTTATTTTCCTAAATTTACAAATTTTATTTCAACTATTTTGCATGCACTTATATTATTTCTTTAGTTCAATTTGTTTGATTCTTATTATTTTTCATCTCAAGAAATTGAATATAATATTTTTAATTTATATTTAAAATTCACTAAAATTACATCCACATTAACCTTTATTAATTTTTTTAACTTGTCGAACAGACTAATAAATAGAGATAATTGAAGGCATATACCATACCTATTTTTAGTGTCATAAGAAGATAAAAGACAACAAATATTTATAATTAATTTTAAACATGCATGTACATATTTCAAAATGAATTTTGAAGATAGGGTTAGTAATTCATAAAACCAAACATAATCATGTATCTAAGTGAGTGTATTAGTGTCATATTCTGACATTCATATTGTTGTCAAAGCACTTAGTTCTTCTACTCGGGACTAATTTTTGCCTTCTAATCTGTCCACCACTTAAAACACTCAAATTTACATTAGTCCAAGTTAGTAGTGAAATCCATAATCCATAATGAATATTCAAATTGCATCATAAATCCATTTTATTCCATATTCAACCATTTATAGCACATAAAATTAGGATGCATAATAGACATAAATCTAAGTATACTCATAACATGATATTCACAAAACATGATAATCAAATAGATCTAATCATTAATAAAAATGATATATAATGTCTAACATCAATAAAGGTCTCTGACTAAAGCAAACATAGTTAATGAAAGTCAATAAATTCTTAATGGGATGGCCAAGGGTAATCTTAGGTTAGTTGGGAGTGGGGGGGTGATTAGGGATGAAAATGATATATTGATTTTAGTGGTGACACTCCCCTTGGGTTGCTAGATCAACCACCTTGAAAAAGACATAGGGTCCTATCAGGTGCTAAAATTAGTTCAACAACTCAATCTTAAAAGACTTTGGATCAAAGGTGACTTTAACAATATAATTTTGTGCCTGAAAGGGGAATTAAAGCCTTCCTTGGCCATAGAGAGTTGAATTAATTTATCAAAGGACATCATAAGGTCTTTTAAAATATGTTTTATTTCTTATGCTTACTAGGAAATCAACATGGTATCGGACTTCTTTTCCAACAAAGGGGTTAAGGCCAAGGAAAGTATGACATGGAAAAAGGGTGACAAGATGGATGATGATAATATCCATTTAAATTAATGATTGCGATGGTTTCTATTTTGAATTGTGTCATTACTCCCATCAAAAAAAATCTATGTTGGTGGATTTTATGTTGGATTTAACAATTATATCCCACACACTTCTACGTATATTGTTGAGTAGCTTAGTTCTCCATTCTTCATTTGTTCCTTCTATCATTAAGCTCTATTAGAATCAATATGGGGGGTGAAAGGCAATGAATGGATTTGATTGACTATGATGGCCTGAGGAGTAATCCCACTCTTTGGAGGCTACTATTCAATGGAGGGCTTACACCCTACATAGAAAAGCTACATGGTTGGGACCCACAAGTGACTGAGATTCTTGCCAAAGGATGGAAAGAGGGAAAGATTACCCTCTTTAGGAGAAATATACTCATTGACAAAAACCTCATTACTAAGGTTGTTGGATTATCAATGGAAGGACTCAAATTCTATAGAGATGGGAAGTATTCAAACCTTGCTATGAAGAAATTTCCCAAAACTAAGGAGGCAAGAGAGGATTTGGTTAGGGATTTTAAGAGCAATTATGATACAATGAAGGTAAAGTTGGTGTGGAGGGAGGTTTTAAAGATTATCATGGAATACATCACCCTACATGAGTGGTTTACTAGATCCTTTGGCTATCATTTCATCCTCCTCAACCATTTCAGGCATTAGATGAGGGTTTATTTTCTATTATATTTGTTGTCCTCCCTAAATTTTAGTATGAAAGAACATAGGAAGAGTCCTACTAGTGAGCATATCTTTCTATTAATTTATGATCATTTCAAAGCCATGCCTTCCCTATTGTGTCCCCTTACTATTTTTTAGGAGGAAAATCTTAGTATAAGATACTATGAGGAGGATGAATGAAATATATAGATGGAGGAAGAGGAGTATCTTACTCCTATGAAGGTGAATAAGAAATTAAAATAATCTATTAAACCCTTTCCAACTGGTAAAAGAAAGTTGAAAGAGAAGGACAAGTCAGTGTCCCCTTCCCTTGGCTCTAGAAAAGGAAAGTTAATGGGTAAGGAAAAGTATGTGTCTCCCTCCCCTACCTCTATTAAAAAATGATTTAAGGGAATAAAAGTGTTGGCCCTCATTCTATGAAGAAAGGGAAGGCTCTGGCTACAAATTATCCAATTGATGGTTTTTGGAATGATGTTTCTAAGGCTTCCCCTATGTCGCATGACTCCTATTTATCATACCCCACCACTGATACTGAGGATAGACCTAGTTTTCCCTAAGAAATGAATGTTGATTCTCATTATTTTAAACCTAACCAAGAGGTCCCTGATGATATCCTACCTATTACAAGAAATAGGGCAGTTTATTTCTTTAGATTGATCAAATAGGAATTATGTGAAGTCAAGGACACAAAACGTAAATAGAGGGCAATAAGCATCAAATTAGAGGTCATTGAAATAAGTGGCATGGATAAGAGCCACAAGAAGGGACATAAAGAGAAGGAATTGTGGAGTGAAGAAAATGAGCAAGGAGGAAGTTTTTGATGGTTTACATAGGACTCTTTTGGAGATGGGCTTATCTGGCTCCTCCTCATCTTTCAAATGAATATTATATCCTAGAATATAATGGGGTTGAATTACCCCCATAAACATGCTATTTTTTCCAACCTGATAAGGGAGCATAGGACATATATATGCTTAGTGCATGAAACTAAGATGCCATCTTGGAGACTTGTTGAGTTTAAGTTGGCATTTTTCAAGGATAGTGAGGTGCATTGTGTTGATTTTGAAGGTATATCAAAGAAATTCTATGCTAGATTTAACAATTATATCCCGCACACTTCTAGGTATTTTGTTTGGTAGCTTGGTTCTTCATTTTGCATTTGTTATCTTCATCATTAAGCTCTATTAGCATCAATATGGGGGGTGAAAGATGATGAATGGAGTTGATTGACTATGATGGCTTGAGGAGTAATCCCACCCTTTGGAAGCTACTGGTAAGGGGAGGGCTTACACCCTACATAGAAAAGATACATTGTTGGGACCCACAAGTGACTGAGATTTTTGCCAAAGGATGGAAAGAGAGAAATATTATCCTCTTTAGGAGAAATGTACTCATTGACAAGAACCTCATTGTTGAGGTTACTAGATCATCAATGGAGGGACTCAAATTATATAGAGATGGGAAGTATTCAAACCTTACTATGAAAAAAATTCCTAAAACTAAGGAGGAAAGAGAGGATTTGGTTAGGGTTTTTAAGAGAAGCTATGATACATTGAAGGTAAATTTGGTGTGGAGGGAGATTTTAAATATTATCATGGAATACATCACCCTACACGAGTGGTTTACCAGAGCCTTTGGATATCATTTCGTCCTCCTCAACCATTTCAGGCATTTGGTGAAGGTTTCTTTTCCATTCTATATGTTGTCCTCCCTAAAATTTAGTATGAAAGAACATAGGAAGAGTCCTACTAAGAACCTTTTTCTATGTGAGGGTATCCTTCTATTGATTTATGATCATTTCACAACCATGCCTACCCTATCATGCCCCATTACTATTTTTGAGGACGAAGAGCTTGGCACAAGATACTATGAGGAGGATGAATGGAATACAAAAATGGAGGAAGAGTATGTTAGTCATATGAAGGTGAATAATAAATCAAAAGCATCTATTAAACCCTTTCCAACTGGTAAAGGAATTTTGAAAGGGAAGGATAAGTTTGTGTCCCCTTCCATTGGCTCTAGAAAAGGAAAGTTAATGGGTAAGGAAAAGTAGGTGTCCCCCTCCCCTACCTCTATCAAAAAAATGGTTGAAGGGAAGAAAAGTGTTGGCCCTCATTCTGTGGAGAAAGGGAAGGGTCAAGCTATGAATGATCCAACTAATGTTTCTGGGAAAGAGGTTTTTGTCGAGGCTTCCCCTACGTTAAATGAATCCTATTTATCTTACCCCACCACTAATAGGGAGGATAAAAATAGGTTTCGCTAAGAACTGAATGTGGATTATCATTATTTTAAACCTAATCAAAAGGTCCATGATGATATCCTAGTTATTACAAGAAATAGGGCAGTTGATTTCTTTAGATTAATCAAATAGGCATTCCATGAAATCAAGGACACAAAACATAAATAGAGGGAAAGGAACATCAACTTGGAGGTCATTGAAATGAGTGGCATGGATAAGAGCCACAAGAAGGGAAATAAAGAGAAGGAATTATGGATCAAAGAAGAGAAGAATTCTTTTGCAGACTGTCTTAACAAAACTATTGAGGCAATAGAGAAACTGAAAAAGGATTATGAAGGAAAGGTCTTTGGTTTGGAACAAAAAACTTAAGAATATTAAAGATTCACTTTAGGATGTAATGAACCTCAACTACAAGGTTAAATTAAGAGTAAGTTGCAAATTGTATGAACACAATGGTCAACAATTTGGAGAACATGCATTAGGAGAAGTTGATTGTGTAGCTTGACATTGATAAAGACAAAGCCCAAGAGAAATCGATAGGTCTCAACAAGAGAACCAAAGAAAATCAGAAGAGAAAGGTAGAAAAGATTCCTCAGGATGTAAAAGAGCTAAAACAGGTAGCACTCAATAAGAATCAGATCAAGGAAAAGGTCGCTAGTACTTTGAAGAATTTAGCTTAGTTGTCTCTGCTATTTTCCAATTTTGTGTTGCATAGTGTTTTTTGTTGTCTTTTTTCTCTTGGTATGCCATGTTTATTCTATGGGTAGTTGTCTGGTTTTAGTTTGTACTGTCTAACATTATATCTTGTTAAGACTCTTTGATAAGGGTTTTGAGTCCCTTCATAACTTTTCACCATGATAAAATAAATTCTAAAATATCTATGGAAAACTTGATGACTAAATATTGTGTGTGTGTGTGTGAGAGAGAGAGAGAGAGAGAGAGAGAGAGAGAGCCTTCCAACTTAGAAGACTCTTTGTCTATCTACATTATGTACATATAAATTTATATATCAATATAGTTTTTACTTCTTTTTAAATTTGTGAGCATTATTATGTTGTTTCCAGATAATAAACAAATTATCTTATCTTAGTACAACAAGATTGGGATTATTGTACCTTACAGCTCCATTAGAATCCATATAGGGGAAAGGATCTAGTACCTAAATGTGTTCTAATGCCTATGATAGGAGTTTTTAATTTAATACCCACATTTTTTTATTTACTACCCACACTTGTTGAATTAATGTCCAATTTTTTTGACAACATTGCACCAATATTTGTGAATTTAAAGTTGTTATTTCTATTCAATTAAATTTACTGTTCATTGTAGAAAGCAACCAATCATATCATGCCACATCAAGTGCACACATATGGGTATCCTTTTTGCACGACCATTGGTCTCACTTTTTTTATTGTTTGTTTTGGACACCTTGACAAAAAGAATGCGAATGTGGCATCATATTTGATGATGTGTACCTAAAAATTAAGTTATAAATAGGGGACTTGTCAAGTAAGGTGTTGTAAAAACATGGAAGTGATTTGAAGATTCTACGTAGGATTTTGAGAAGCGTGAAGTTAGGGTGCTCAACTACTAGGTGGACTCTCCTCTATATTACCTCTAAATATGCTCATATTGGCTTACAACTTAGAAACCAATAGGCCACAAGCTCCTTCCTCCTCAAAAACTGATGCAGGAGCATCTTGCATCACAAAATAAAAGGGGGCATGATAAAAATAAAAAATAAAAAAAATTGGAGGAGAGAGAAAGTGATGAAAATGGGGAAAAAAAGAAAAAGAAAAAAAAATTTATTTCATTTTCCAAGGTGCATAGGTGGAATAAAATATAAAATAAAATAAAATATAAATATAAATCATTTCATTTATCGAGGTGTATAGTTGGCATTTTAGAAATTTGTAGAAAGTTCTTGCATTTAATAATTGTAGCTAGGTAGTTACACCTTTCTATTTTCTTATTGGCCACAAATGCAATGTAATTTTGTAATTGGCCCACATGGTGGTGCTTAATATTAATTGGGTAAGTATTTAATATTTGTATCAAGGTAGTTATAAATATATTTTATCCCACATTGGTTTTGTTGTAATATCTTGGGTGGGAAGTGCCAATATAAAGAAGACATAGGAGCATTCATAAGCAAGCTCTTCAAGTTGAAGCTCTCAAGTTGTAAGTTCTTGGATTGTAAGCTTTGAGGATGTAAGATCTCTCATATTGTAAGATCTCTCAATTTGTAATTATTTTCAAGTATTTATGTATGATTTGTAAAGCATTTTGTCTTTTCTTTGTCTCCATGTTGCTATGTTTTTTTGTTATGAGTTGGTAAGGGTGGTGTGGCCCTTCATCAAAAACCCGCTCTTTCATCATACTCAAGGAGAGTACTAGCATCGATTGTGGAATTTTGATTTATAATTATTAATTGTTTTTTATTGAAAGGTTCCAAAGCCTTTTCAAGTAAATGGATTATGTGGAGATCATGTACTGAACCCCTATTTCATTTTAATACTTGATATTGTTCTCTACTTGCAATCAACCTATATTGCCACACTCCCAAACAACCTCTTTCTCTATTCTCCTCTTATCCACCTCTATGTCTTAAATCTTGAGGGTAATATATATTAGACCACCTAAAACTATACCCTTTTCTTTGCATTTCCTTAGTAGCCATAACTTTCTTTTGATCTCCTAATCCCTATGTTTTGGTTTCTTTCCTTCCTGTCTTACACCCTCTCTATCCTTCCGATGTCATTTATCCATTCTCCTTGCCACTCTATACGCCTTCTCCCATGTCATCTAATCTCTCCACCATTCCCTACATTTTCTTCCCCAAACAAAATTATTTTTCCCTTCAAACTTCCCCCAAAATCATCTCACTCCAGTCCCTTACATCGTGAGGATTTTGTGCCTCTAAAAATGCTGAAAGTTTAACTTTATTCCAATTTTGTCTCTCTTAGGCACTCCCCCTTTCTCTCTTTTAAGATCAAGCTTTCCTTGACAGTGAGAGGGGTTGTGTACGATGACTTAAATTATACCTACTAGCTTCATTTTCTATGCTAGCAATTATTTTTTCACTAAAAAAAGTGGTATCCATACCATAATAATGGCACACATCACTAGTATAATTTGCACCTATTTTCGATGGCCAATTGGTCAAATTTTCTACCAATATTGGTTGACTATTCGACCAACCGTTTGGTCGCTATTTTTTGGGTCGAATGTACAACATAACATTTTCACGACGAAAGTTCAACATGAATCTTGGTCAAAATTTACATTGGTATTGGGAATTCATCAGGTCAAACTATCGACCAAAATAGGTCAAAATCTTCAGACCTTTCGACCTTACTTGGTCAAAATATTTAGACTGCCTAACCAGGATGCCAAACCCACAATAAACAATTTCGACACAAATTGGTTGAACATTAGACCAATTCTTGTGTGGGTTTTGACCAAAGTGAGTTGCAATTTAGACAAATATTGGTTGAAATATTTGGCCCCTCCAACCATGATGCACATTTTGACACAGAATGGTTGATTTTTAGACCAAACTAGGTCAGATTTTCAACGTCGATTAGTCGAAACGTCAACTCCAGTGAGTCAAAATTTTGACTAAATATGGAATGTTTAAAAAAAACAAATGAAGATAAATATCTAGACTAATCACCAATGGCATCCTGATCAGTGATTAGTCTAGATATTTATCTTCAGGTGTCCACACTCATTCTGATTCTTGTTGCCAACGAGTCCTTGTTCATTTTGTTTTCCAGACTACTTTGGGCTCTAGCAATCCATCTGCTCTACTCTGCGTGAAACTATGGGTTATTTCATTTTGTTTGAACTATTTGAGAGATAGGCTCTGACTGGTGATGCATAATTGGTTTGCATGTTTGTAGTGTGGAAGCAGTGGTGGGTATGCTGGTGGTGCTGCAAACAAAGACCTTAACTAGTTTTTTACGGAGATGGATGGTATGACAGCCAAGAAAATAGTTTTTATTATTGGTGCTACAAACAGACCCAATATCATCGATCTTGCATTGCTAAGGCCTGGCCGACTTGACCAATTGATTTAATATCTGGATGAGTCCTCACATTATCAAATTTTTAGTTCTTGCTTGAGAAAATCACCCATCTCAAAGGATGTGGACCTAGTGGCACTAGCCCATTATACCCAAGGATTCAATGGAGCCAATATTACAAAGATTTTCTAGCGAGCTTGCAAGTATGCTATTAGAGAAAATATTGAGAAGGTGAGTTTCAATTGTGGCGGCTTTTGCAAACTAGATTTGGTTATGAATTTCTTAATGGTTTTTTTAAACTGGTGTGTTAGAATTTTACATTTTTTTATTCAATTTTCCTCAACTTGTATCTTATTATTTCAATTTGTCATGTTCTCTTTCGTCTACACTTTTACAGGATATTGAATGTGAAAAAAAAAGAAGTGAGAACCCCAAGGCAATGGATGAGGATGATAGTGATGAGGTAGCTAAAATAAAGGCTACTCATTTTGAGGAGGCAATGAAATATGCCTGAAGAAGTGTCAGTGATATTGATATTTATAAGTATCAAGCCTTTGCACAAACACTACAGTAATCTCGAGGCTTTGGTTCTGAATTTTGATTTCCAAATAAACCTGCTGGTGCTTCTGTTGGTGATTCAAATGTATTTGCTACAACAGATAATAAAGATGATGATGAATTATACAGTTAGGAAACTTAGTACATAATTGTCATCTTAATGAAGTGACAAATGTGTCTATTCTAGTAGCAACCTTCCGCTGACAAATAGCCAATGCTATTCAATTTGGCTCCGGCTTTTTCTTGTATGAGTTTTATTCATTCATATGTTTGAAACTTTATTTAGTTTATCAACCCTTTAGCCGAGGACTTACTAACTTGTAAGTCTTTAGAGAAATATTAACTTTGTGGCAAGGAAATTTAGCTATGGAAACTTTTTCTCAAGTGGTAGATAATGCTACGAAAACCTTGCTTTTAAAAAAAAATCCTGCTGGAAAATATTCTATACTAAATCAATTCTACAACAAAGAAAGTCTAGTTCAACTAAGTTTGGCTTACCTCAAATAGGTGAGGCAGCATATGGCTAATCTAAGTCAATTTTTCAGAGGGCAATGACAAGTGGGCATGTGGAGTGGACAGACAATCAAAGTGTTTCATTTTGGTATTTCTCATGAGAAAGTTGCTAGTTTTTAGACTAAAGTGAATTGTCATAAACATTAGGAGCTTAAAACAAAAAATTCCAACCAAAATAGCAAATCTGATATGCTAATAGAAAAAATCATTTTGCTGAAAATAAGAACAAGAAATAATCACATATCTAGAATCTCATGACTACATATATCGTCTATTAACAATGAAATGAAACTCATTGCACTAGATTAAAATTTTAGTAAAGACACTCTATATGCATCAATTGTTTTGCATTATAACCTAAGTCAAACACTCAAGAACTGCACAAAATGGCATTAAGCATGGATTTTGGTTTACATGTGGTACATCAATTCCTTCATTGAAGACATTATCTATTACATTTATAATTGTTTATTTAGGTTCCATGGCACTAGCATATACACAAAAAGAATATGTATTAAAAAAATACATGGACACTACATATATATAAAAATAACCTGTTAAAAAAAAGAGAGACCACTAAGGACAATTACATAGGTCTCCAGAAACAACATTACCCAACTCTTTCTCTCAAGCCAAAGACTCGGTGTGTTCAATTTCCCAGACTAGCAGTCAATTCTATGTTGAGTATATCTGTCAGGCCCTACTACAGTTTGAATGAATTAAGAATAGAAGATAGGAACTAATTTAACGACTCAAAAACACAAACCAATGAAATAATCCACATTATGCCAAGAGAGGTTGACGCATTCAATACGAGAATACTTACACAAAATGAAGTTGAATCATGCCAGACAATGACAATGAGAAGTTGACTATTGGCCCTTCTATTTTTTTATTTGATAGTTGCCTGATAATGACACATTCAAAATTCACTTATGAGCAAAGACCTAGAACAAATGAAATTGATTAAATAATGAAGGTATGTTAGTTTGAGCTTCACTTGGTTTTGAGAATACTTTAATATTCTCTACTTAACAAGGCCAATCATTTGAAGGTGGAAGCTCATCTGGCCTCACCCCCCTCCCCCTAACATCAATCTAAATTCCCCATTAACATCTAATTACACACTTCATTCATCCATTTATGAACTATAACATTTAATCAATACAATCACATAACATTCATTAATATAATATAACATTCATTAATATGCAACACTAATCAAGAATTCATTAACACATAACAATATTCATTAAAATGACATATAATTCAATATTAATACACAACATTCATAGATAATTACTTAAAACAACGTTCTTTCATTATCCAATAAAGTTAATCAAACAAGTTTTATCAAAGAGCATTTTTAAGAAATCATTTATTTTTTGGGTTTTTCTTAGATTTCTTAATTAGGTAAAGGCTGAGAGGAGCATCAATATTATCTTCCTCCTCTTGTGGTTTTGATCTCAAATTATGATGCTTCCTCATGTCTCGAGGAGGACAAGGTTGTTGCACTAAAGGGGGGTCTGTTGCAATAACAAGTAAATGGGTTAAATTCGCATACTTTTTTTATTGTTACATGTATTTCATTAACCAGTAGAACATAACATGCATTTTTCTTTACCCAACAATGACACATTATCATGTACAATAACATTTTAATCTTTCGCCACCTCAACATGCTCAACATGCTCTAAAATATTCAAAAAAAGGTTACACGGCCAATTGCAATTAAAGATGTTAAATTCTATTAATAATTACGTAATTTATTTCCAATAGAAAATTAATACCTCCACCTCTGTGATGCACATCATGGCCTTCGTCATGCCCAGGTTCTATCATAGGATTTGAAGGCTATAGTGAAATTTCATGCGCATTGTTATAATGAAATAGTCAATTTATGTTTAAAATTAACTATTCAATTTGATTTACTTTTCATTTGACCAATTTACCTATGTCTCATCTGGTGCAGCAGATTCTCCATTATGGCTTTCAGATTCTTGGCGTAGGCATGTAGCCATGACTTTATAGCTTTCCTTCAAGGCTATTATTTTGTCTTCATCCATGGGCTCTACATTGAATTTCATGCCCTATATTTTTTGTTTAATATCATCACTTTTACATGTATGATTTGATTAAATAGAATTGTTTGCAACCTTATATATAAAAATTTGATATGAAATTCCAATGCTACTACTTACAAGTTGAGAGTGAAGTTTCATATAGCCACCAGAGCCAAGTTTGTGTTGGCCAACCTTTGTTAATCTCGCTTGTGTGGCTTTTGATGTGTCTTGAAGCCTATGAAAAGTTTGAAACATTTTAGATTATATATTTACAAAGATCACTAATTAGTGCATGATTACATTCTACTTAATACTATCATGACATACCTTCTTTTGTCGTCTTCTGGTTGAATTCCACTACCCTTTAGCCTTTTCTATTTTGCATCTTCCATTATTTCATTCCACTCCATCGGTGGAATCATAGGAGGACACTCATACTTTGGGTTATCTTTTAGAGTCCTTCTATATTGGTCCCTCACAGTCTTTATATGTTTGGATGCTTTTTTAAGAATCGTGACACTGTCAAAAGTTTTATTTCCAAAGAGGTCCTCTAAAGATTTAATGAGCTGATTTTTTAAGTCAGCATCCTATTCATTCCACCTTTTTTGAAAAAACAAAATTGTTAGATATCATAACTTTAATATAGTACAATAAATGGAAAATAAGAAAAATATTGTACCAATATTATGAAGCTACGTACCTTTTACATATGGTGGGTCCAAATAGCTTCAATCTCATTTCAAAAAGATGATCATAAAAAACATCATTTCCTACAAAACTATCATGGGATTATTAGTCCAAAATGAGTTATGTATAGTAAACTACAATTACACTGTAAATAATAACAATTTTAAAGCACCTGGAAGCTTTGGTACTTTTAATGGAAACATATTGTTCTTGTTCAACAACAATGTCCCCACAAATGAACCAGTACTAGTAACACGGGTTGATCCAGGAAATGGTTCAGCTTCACTAGTACTAGTCTGATTTTTTCTTGTACCAGGTGTAGGTGTATCTATTAGTACATAGAATAGGTCCATGCAGTGTACAAAATTCACACAAGAAAAATAATCAATGCATGATTAGCACATAACAAAATATAGAAAAATAAGGTTTTACCAGTTGTAGCTAGTACAGAGGAAGATGTTTGCAAGCACCTTGTTGCAGACAATGCAGTTGTCGATAGCGGAATGTTGATCAAAGGAGGCATCTGCACTTCATCATGAGCTGAAGAATACATTGTTAGCAAAGACATTTGCAATGGATAAAGATTAAATTGGGTACTAGAAGCATCCCAAACATAAGTTGAGTCAATAATGCATACAAAGGTTAAATGAATGGTTAAAGGTTTAAGGATTATTTACATGAAGGTTGTGCGGCGCTAGGTAAAAGCACAATCGAGTGTCACCCTTTGGGCTAACTCAAATCACTCGGCCCAGTTCAACTCAGCCGAGTTAGACTCGGTCGAGTCCAACACGGCCAAGTACACATAGGCACTACGTGGCACCGAATGGCATCTACGTGGCCCATTAGACTGGGCCGAGTGGTACTCAGCTGAGTAGGACTCGACCGAGTCTAAACAATATTTTTAATATAAAAAAACATGAAAAACCACTCATATGCACACTATTAGGCTATTTGAGTGGGGCTGACCCCTAGGGGGACTCAGCCAAGTTAGACTCGGCCCAGTTGGACTCGGCCGAGTCTACTTAGGTGGCATGCCATGTTGGCAACCAAACCACCAAAAACACAAAAAAATTAGAATTTTCACTTATGTTGTTCCTTTCTTAGATCAAAATAGAAAATGTTAAAAAACTAAGAGTACCCTTTTCTAGATCTCAGAAATATGATTCTTGATATATAAATTTTATATTGTTTCATCTACAAAATGTTAAATAAATTTGCTAAAAACTACATGTAGGTATATTAAACTTTGAGAAGACGTTGATTCAGAAAATATAGAAAAATACTAAATCAATTCAAAAAAAATTTAAAATTATATATGGCACTAGAGGAGAGAGTCCTCTTCAAGAATATATAATTTATTTGGTTTTTGGTATAGTTTTGATAGGGTAAAAGTGATGGGAGACAAAAACTATTGATTTCAGGTAAGGTCGACTTTCAATACTTATAACAGGTAAACCATAGATCAAAAAAACTTCTTTCTTTTTTCTTGCACTAGATATACATGTCATCTAAAACATATTTTGAAATTGGAGGGAAAAAAAATGTTTTACTTATAATGATTTGACGGGAAGTGAACTCCCTTATTTGTAGTATTTTCAGGATATGAAAAATAGACCTAAAAAATTAAAAAAACATATTAATTTTTGCTCAAATTAATTTTAAAAAATTATAGACATAAAATTCATCCTATTTTACACATTTCATCAATTTACATCATCTTCAAATTCTCAACAGAAATGTGACTTTTAAGCCCTTGAAGTTTTTTAGTTTTTGTGTTGTTAGCCTCTTCCTTTGTAAAAGGGTGACAACTTATTGTGCTTTTACCCTGCTACAACCCTCACCATATTGACCATGATTCATAGGTGTCAAAAAATCCTATAAGAAGAACACATCATATTTTAGATCATGATCCATAAGATAGTATAAAATATAAACATCTATTGAACTTTAATTATTTCTTAAGATTCATAACTGCTTACATTAATACAATTGACTCTACGTATCAATTCTTCTTTGATTTCCTCTATCTCCCCAGTTTTGTTTTCTTCCATTATAAGGTTAAGAATTTCTTTACTATATTTAGTTTTTATTTGAGTAGCCATGAATACATGGTTAGAGTTAGATGCGGTGTCATCTATAAATGTTGCCTCAACTTTAGATCGCAATTGATCTGCTGCCATTTTTACTTTTCCCTATCAATAAGTATCAAGTTGTGACATCAATATCAATAAAATTCTATCAAAATAACTCCAAAGCCATAAAGAAAATAACATAATAATATGACATTTGTTTCTATATAATTTGTAGAATTACACTAATTAAGGTTTACCTTTGCTGAAGAAGTTGTACTATGAGGAACATCCTCACCTGTATCTTGAGGTGGATCCATGTCACCCTGTGACAAGGATTAGTAATTCTTAGCAATCAAAAGAGAAATGAAAGCAATAAATTTACCAAAAAAAATTATTAATAAAATAGTAGATTGTACATTGCAATCAATATTAATTGGAGGCAATTGGTTTAAATGTTATACTTACCAGTCCCATGATACGGAAGTTTTTTGTATCTACACGATTCAAATTGTAATCTATCAGAAGCTCTTCCCCTGCACTTAATGATTTTATCGCACATACAAATACATGATTTCCCTCGCGTTCCTCGAATATACAATTTGGTCACTTATTAGTTGACACAGGTTGAGAACTATTTATAAAACCTACAATATTCCCTGTTGCTTTTGGCCTTCCATCAATATACATAGCGAGCCTTTTAGTTTGATCATTTTCTTTGCATTGCATATAATTTTCTGACAATGCATACCTACGCATACTTTTTTTATATTGCACAATACGTATCCAATTATTGTAATTGTAACAAGGTCCTACATACTCCATCAATTCAACAACTTGATTATAACTAACCTTTATGCAATCCATGAAAAATAAGCCCAAACCATGTAATAAAGATGGAGCTATGCGATATATCCTTTCATTAATAGAAAAATCAGTGTTAACTCGAGGTAGTTCCTCAAGTACCCATTCTTTCTAAAGATGTGTGTACCTTAAGGGAACCTTCCTATCACCTTTGGTATCATTATCATAAGAACATGACCCCCCCTCAGCAAGGAAAAATTGCATTCATTTATCAAATTTTCTTCTAATCTTTTGACCTCTAGTTGATCTCTCTATTTTAGACCTACTATATGTCTCACTTTTATCTTCTATTCCTGCATTTTCCTCACTTGAGGAAGACAGATCAGACAAATACCTATTTGGTGATACATGCAATCCATCAAATGAGAGACATAGTATGATCTATATATTTTGCTGACTAAAGAGAAGGAAACCAAATAATAAATTATACATGTTGATCCATGTCAAAGGTGTTAAATTTCTCGCATATGTAAATCATTTATCTTAAGTTAGCCAAAAATTACATGATATGTAAGCTACAAATTACATAGAAGACAAAATTTACATGATGCAAAATATACTCCATGACTATAGAGTTCAACACATAATAACTTAATTCAAATTTCTATGAATAAATCAATACCTCATACGTGGCATTGATCATACCTTGACATACATTTCATTGATCATATTATTGATCATCCTCCTCATCCATGCCATCATCATCATCATCACGACTATCATCATCATCATCATCATCATCACCATCATCATCATCATCACCATCATCATGACTGTCATCATCATCACCATCATCATCATCGCCATCATCACCTTGATCATCACCATGATCATGATCATCACCATCATCACCATCATCGTCAGCATCATCAGAATCATCATCATTTTCTTCTTCTTCTTCTTCATTATGTAATAGTCATCTGTGATCATCATTTATTTCATCTTCTGATTCTTCAATATCTTCTTCTTCCACTACATTATACTTTATCGGCCTTCCTCTTAGATCGTGTCTAACAACAAATGACCAACCTGATTTATGTGGAACGAAAAATTAAAACACTGGCTCGCATTGGCTTGGAAGAACATAGGGCTCATCTCCAACTAGCTCAAATGACCTTGTATTAATCATTGTAAATCCACTATCATGTTCAATAACAGTCCTATCAGGATCATTTTGATTCAACCGTAGCCTGTACCATTTGATGAAAAATAGAACTAATTTGAATGAATTAAAATCACACTCAAGTATATCATCAAAAATGTCATAGTATCGATTTTCAGATTGTTGAGGATGTATGTCATTTCTAGATGAAATATTAGTGACCTCAAAGACTGCACTTATCCCAGAATCACAATTTTTCTTCGTGTTGTCTAACTTTTTTATGCAAAATTTACAGCCATGGTAGTACATAGCTTTGTCGTGTTTAATCTGCAATTATTCAAACATGTCAAGATTATATGCATCGATCTGTGAGTTGATATTAAACTTATGGGTCATGGTTAGTAAACTTATACGTACCTTTCTACCTCTTAAACTATATGCTAGATCAAGTACCATTGGTGCAACATTTGGATCTCCATTACGATGAGCTTCTTTAACCAATGATGCAACACCATCCCATGTTAATGAGTGACCATTTTCTTGAGATTGTTGAATCCATACCGTCATCCAATCAAGATTATTTGCAATATACAAATGCAGTGCATCCCACTCATGACCAACTGTAAAGAAAATAAATAGACTGCTTAGAAATAACTTATATTGAAGATCTATAAGAATTAATAAACTACAATAACATCATATAATTACCTCTCACTTTTCTCAATCTACTTTTCCCCATCAAGTACTCCCCTTCAAATTTGTTAATAGAGTTGGGATCCCAAATGTGATCTACATGGATATTTGTTACAAACTTGGGAAGATATTCATGAATGTACACCATGGTCTAGTATACCATATATCCCTCCACCATAGAACCCTCAGGACATGATCTTTGTCAAACCAAGCCCTTCATAAATTTCAAGTGCCTCTCAACCATCCACATTGACCTAGTTTGTACAGGTCCACATAATTCAATCTCTTAAAATTGATGTATGAGGTAGTGTTCTTGAGCATTGAAAAAATTTGAAGGTAGACACTTTTGCATTTCACACTTAAGTTGGGGAATTTTTCTCTTCCAATATTTTATATTTTTTTATCAATTTCTTTAGATGATAACCACCTAAAAGAGATTCAACTCACAAGAACATATAAACAAGATTTTAGAAAAAAATATACAATAAATTACATAAAAAGTAAAGCAAGTCATAAATATAATATATGTACAAGTCTAAGAAATAACACTTCTAACCACATGTATTCTCCAAGATCGTATATAACTTGTTTAACATTGTTGTCAAACTAGTGTGGGAGGGATAGAGGTAGGACATACTACAATGATTAAAAAATGATCTTTTCAATATATTGTAAAATAATACAATAAAAAGTACATGCAATTTTACAAATATATTTTAAATAGAGAACATGACTTACCTTGACAAAGGTATGCCAATCATGTGTTTTCAACCCTGGCCCAAAATCACCTTTCTTTGATACAAAACTGCTTATATTTGTAGCAAATCCTGTTGGAAATTTTGTTTTTTTTATGACTTATTTTAATGCATCACTTTGCTGCTCAGTTAATAACCAAGGAAGGGCAATTGTATTTATGTGGTCTCCATTGCTATTTGATTCAATGAAATTTTTCAATGCATGATTGGATTCATGAATGTCATTACAAATTTTGGCAATTTTTTCTTTGTCACGCCTTCCATCCAATATTTTCCATAGTGTCTCTATTACATTCTTTTCAATATTCATAGCATCAAACAAATGCATGATTGAGAGATCCTTATAGTATGGAAACCTACTAAATTGACTAGGATAACTTTTTATTCCTCTAAGAAGTTGGTCATTGATTCCTTGACGACCTTCACGAGCATCAATAACATCATTAGTAAATAAAAGATAATATCAAAATATAAATTTCAAACAAAAATCATCAGATGGAATGACACTACCTCGGTGATTTAGTCTATTGTATTTCAACTTCCATAAATGAGGTGTCATGCTTTGTGGCCTTGATGTTGTCTCTTCTTTCTCATTAAAAAGATGTTTTTTGATAATTCGATACTTATGATTATTGTGGATAAAGTGCCTAAACTCATCAAACACCTACTTTCCTAAACTTCTTAAATGACAAGATTTCATCTTCGGACCATAAACTGGACATGTGAATTTTCTGAAGACCTAAAAGATATCATACAATTGGATCATGTACAATTATCATGCACAACTTAAACATACAACAATAATGTGTAAGCACTATAACATACCAAAAATGCATGACCTTAACATGAATATATAACATATCACAAAATGAGTTAGTCCAGGGGCATCATGTATTGTCTATACAAGCATTGCATGGAATTGAAATTGTCTTTGTTCTATTGGTCTACAGATGTCATACATAGTGACCCCATTCTATAAAATCAACAACTCGTCAATAAGGGGCTCAATATACATGTTCATATCTTTAACTTGGTACTTACCTAGTTGAATGAACAAAAACATTACCTAATTATTATGACCATCTTGATGTGGTGTTTATAAATTAATTTACATAACTATTAAATGAAAAAATACCTGGTACAATCATTGGCAACATTATGGGCTCCCTCTTTATAGACATCCAAGGAGGAATGTTATTGTTAATAACAAAAATAGGCCACAATGAGTAAATAGATCTCATATCTCCAAATGGATTGACCCCATCCGCTGGCACTAAAAGCTTGAGATTATGAGGTTCTTCTTTAAAGTGTGGTCATATTGTTTCTATGTCTTTAAATGCAGAACCATCCGCAAGCATTTGCATAATGTCATCTTGACTTCTATAATCCATAAATTGTGCCAAGCTAGTGCACCTAAATAATCATTGAAGACATGAAATAATGGGAATGTACCGAAGAACCTTGTGAGGCACCTTTTTTGTTATTTAATCTGACCGATATCTACTAATATGACAATTAGGGCATTCTGTTGCAAATTCATGTTGTTTATGATATATAATGTGATCATTGGGACATGCATGTATTGTCTGATACTTCATTCTAATTTGATTCATAATGGTAGATAATTCTCGGTATGAATGAGGCAAAATGTTTGATGGTGGTAACAAAAACTCACCTATCAACCTACAACAACAAATATGAATTGTTAATATAATAAATCATAATGGTATGCTAACATTGAAGATGAAAAAAATGGCATACCTTAGCATACGTGACATTGCTACATTGGATAAACCATTCATAACCTTCAAGTTCACCAACAACATTGTAGCGAAGAGAAGAGTTGTTTGGGAGCTTTGGTATAGGGGCTCGTATGCCTTCTCAAGTATAGCTATATCAAGACCATCTTCATCATCATTATCAAATGTGCTAGTACCATCATCATGATCATCTTGATTAGCTATGCCAATACCATCTTCTTCAATCATGTCCTCTGGCACATTATTAGCTATGCCAATACCATCGTCTTCAATTGTGTTCTCTGCCATAGGATCATCTTCTTCCATGGGAACATTATCATCGGCTTGGATATTCACACCTCCATGTTCCTCCAATTGGAAATCTAAATTCACCAATCGACGAAAATCATGCCCCCCTTCAATGTGACCATGTTGCCTACAATGACTATGGATTGTTGTGATTAGAATTCTTTGATTCTTAAGCCCTTACACTTTTTGTAAGGACAATTACATTTATCAATGTCTTTTCTTTGGAACTGAGACCACAATCTAGCAATTGTCTCGTTATTTTGTTCTGGGTTCATATTGTTAGGTGTGGACTTTCTTCACAGGCTATAAATATACAACATGTAAACATACAAACATTAGTAGTATCTTGTATATAATAAAAAAATATATATATTATAAGATTATACAAGATTTACAAATACACACACAAATCATGCTCACTAGACCATGAAATATTCAAAAGGATAAGTATTTTGGGAGTTATTATTATTTTGGGAGTTACACAAATCTCCTCACTAGACTACTGAATCTGTGCATATTATTCTTGATGCTGAAGTAAATCAAGAATGTAAAGTTGAAGCAATTACATCAAGCTGCAAATTATCAAGGCTAGAATTTTTAAATTCTTCATTAATCGAGCATCATAAGGAGGCTGAATTATCTCCTTTAATGGTGGACTATTTTATTTGAAGGCTGTGAACTATTAAAGAATAGCAATGATTTGTTTTTAAGGGATTTTGTTTCATTGTGGAGGTCACGTTTTGACCAAGGCTGTGTTTTCAACAAAGGAGGCTCACACCACCCTTTTTCATTCTTCACGTTGCAATTTGGGAGCCGGCTAGCTTCAACCAACTCCTAACGTGACCACCTGGTTGTGTGTGTTTCATGTATGGTGAAGATTTGACATCCCAAGGACATGTGTGGTTAGTGTTGGATAGCTGGTGAAGTTTTCAAAAATTTGAGAAATGTTATTGTTATGGGAGCAAGTAACCGGCCAAATAGTATTGATCTAGCACTCAGAAGATTTGGAAGGTTCGACAGGGAGATTGATATTGGGGTTCCGAATGAAGTAGGCAGGTTGGAAGTGTTTCGCATCCATACAAAGAATATGAAGCTCTCGAATGATGTACGTATATTAGGGCCTTATTTTTTTTACTTCTATATCTAATGTTAAACTATTCTTGGATTTTGAAAGCATTTATTAATCAAGTGCAATAACATGATCAAGAGATGGTTTAATCATTAAGAGTCACAACTACCAAAAAATAGAGCATCATGAGTACATATAGAGAAGCCATCAAAAGTGCACTATAAATGAACAAAAAAAACTAGAGGATAAAAGAGATGTTACAGGTTTGCATCACACATGCTTAAGGAAAAAGTTCTTAATACAACCAAAGAGATTAATTAATATGGAAATTGAATCAAATGTAAGCAACATATTGCATTAATTTTCAAAGACAGTGACAATTTAAAAGAATTGGAAAAAGCAATGATAGTGCGCCATGGGAAGTCACAATAAGTATGAACCCATAGAGGATTTTCATTGTTTCCTAAAAGAAGATCATTTTCAGAGTGAGATTTAGCTACATAGACGTGAAGCCATGACATACAAAAGGTAAGAGAACCTCAAAGTTTCTGACATATAATGCTATCATGTCAAAAGGACAACAAAGTGTAGTTTTTAGAACAATGGAACAACCATCTCTCTTAAAAGGGACAACCATCTCTCTTAAAAGGAACAACCATCATGTTATAGAGTTATTGAATATGGCCATTATCATGAGATCATAGGGAAAAACACATCTATCTACTATTAATGAACAATTTCTTCTATAGAGGCAATTTTGAATTCTATACTCATGTGAAAAGGAATTGTACTCAGTTTGAAGTCCTAATAGAATAAATACAATAAGAAGACATTGACATATCATGCCTTAAATTGGCACCAATCACAATAAGAAGATGGAACAACCACAAGGTACAAGCATGTGCAAGTCATTGTAATCATTGGAGATATGTTAAAGGTTAAGTACAATAGTAGAACACAACCATGATACAATTAATGAAAGTGCCATAAAACACCATGATATTTATAATCAATCATAGAGAAAAGAGACACTGACACAAATGATTTGTATTTTAGTGCCACCAAATACTTTCAAAATAGTCATCAATGTATTAAAGCATTCCAAAGTATAGGATAGCAAGGTGCTTCAATACATAGATGCAGTGATCAAAATATTATTTTACAATATCATGAAGTAAACAAATGTAATGTTTCAAAATAAGGCAAACTATAACAATAAATGACAAGCATTGTCATTAAACATAGCATAAAAGGCATCTTTGACATTGAGCCCTCAAAGAATAGGTTTGATGTTTTCATATTTTGAAATTTAACAAGGTTTATATTTTCATCATGAATACATGAAAACAAGCACAAAGGATCGCAATAAGTAATCTCTAATATAAAGAAACACAATGAGTAATCTCTAATATAAAGAAACACAATAAGTAATCTCTAATATAAAGAAACACAATTTGAAGCTTATCTCTTCAGGACTCCTACCTTCACATACCTATTGTACATTGGGTCTCCTAAAACATTCATCCACCTTTAGGAAGTTCCTACGATTAGATTTCATGGGGGAGCCATAGAAATTCAAACTACTCTAAACTAGACAGTAGACTCCCTTGTTACTAAACAATTTATTAATGCCACTAATCTACCTCTATAGTACTTGCACAAAGAATGAAAAAGTCTTGAATCTAACCTACTAACATAGATCTAATGCTATTTAGAAGTATTAAATCCATCTAAAGGCACTGTCACATAAAAATTCTCGAATATGTCTTCAAACCAGAATAGTAGAGCTTCCTTTCTATTTCAAAAACTTCCTTACATTCACACTACTTCAAGAAATGAGCCATGAGGTATCATAAGATACTATTGTAGGTTTTGGGGTGGACCAAGAACCAATCCCGCAAACATGCCTCTTTCTCTATTTAGGGAAAGAAGAATTTGATTTTCACTTGTTATGAAGTATCTTCTAACAAACAGTCATATGGCACACTTGATGAATGAAGCATTATCTATGGAACCCAAAAGAATCAGTGCATGAGAAAAGAGGAACTCCTATCAAATCTCCTCTCCATCAGCACTTTGTTCATAATCAGCCTAGTAGCCACAGGGCTATTAGTTAGAAGAAACTTTTTAATAGCTGAAACTAATAGTAGGAACCAATCATTGTTCATCATGTTCCTTTCATACTTTCTGCAATACAATCCAAAGAAAAATTCTCTACCTATTCTTATTCATGAATTTGAAAGAGGTAGGTGTTCTAAATAAAATATTAGCAAGATATTTGTTTTAGTAGTTTGAGTTTTTGTACGGAACCCAAATTCCTCATTCATTACCATGGGATATTTTCTAATAGAGGATAGAATAGATGGATTAATATCTCTTATATTTTTTTCTAATGGGACATGTAAAGTGAAATCTTAAAATGCAATCAAAACTATCCCCTGTGACAAGACTGGTCACCAGTCAATTCTGGCACGGTTTGGGCCTTTGTGTTTAAACTTCCCAAAGGGCTCATTAAGATAGTCACCTTGACTTAATTTAAATTCTTGGACCAAAGTATCCCTCAAAGGCATAGGTCTTGGGTCCTATTCAAACTCCCAATATTCATAAAACTCCTCCAAAAGCCAAGAGGCCAGATACTCAGTTTTGTATGGTAGGTGCATCTTAGGCTTTGTTCTTTTCCAAACCAACAATGGATTCTTTTAGTGGAAAGTAATTCAAGCCTAAATCCATGATTTCAGGTTCTAATTTAAAGCCAAACAAAAGTTATGGGGTCGGGTTCCTTCTAGCTATTCCTATCTACCAGACACATAGGGATGCCCGGTTAGGTTTTCAATAAGAACTCTCTACAAACAAAACCATCCAATCCAATACCACATTCAATTGAAACTAGACTCACATACCTCTCGTTCAAGCCTACAATCAAAATTTCTCCATGGTTGAAATGATATATATGGGCCACAAAATTTGACAGCCCTAGTTCTACGCCCAAACCCGCCTAAAATCGACTGTCAGTCGATTTCTTCTAGATTTCTCAACCAATGAATCTCAAACTTGTTACAAAAGGAAGATATGAGGACCAAAAATCTTCTTATGGTGTTCAATCAGTCATTCCAATCCACACGGGTACAGGAAAATTCAAACACCGGTAAAAAAAAATGTTAAAATACAATTTTCTTCAATTTCATTTTGCAATATTTCTTAAATCTATTACAACCAACATCTGCAAGGTTCCTTCTAGCTATTCCTCTCTACCGGTCACAGGCAACCCTCATAGGCAATCCTCCATCATGCACACTGCAAACTTATCTAATAATGAAATGAGGTTTGAAATCTTTTTTTTTTAAGTTATGCCCGTGTTGGTCGAAATTTTGACCTACACGGTATCCGTCGAACTTTCGACCAACACGGACATGGATTAAAAAAAAAAAAAAATTCCTTCTATAATCCGACCAACCTAAACCTTTTTATTTGATGGTCAAAAATTTTTGTAGAAAAACTAGGTCAAATGTACTAGTGCATGCTTCATCTCAATTATGTCTATTCTCATTTAATGGGAGATAAGAATTGCCCATCCTTACACAAAGTTTTTTCGCATGTAACCTTCTATGTTCTATACTCTTTTATTGATGGTCAATGGTCATTCATCCTTTGTGTATTATTTTTCTACAACTGGTAATGAGGTATACTCTTTGATAAAATTGTCATATTAGTTTATTTATTTTTAATCTCCCAATACCAGATGGGACATGATAATAAATAATGACTAATTAAACTGAAAACTAAAATAAGAAAATAAAATTAAAAATAATAATGAGAGAATAACTTTATAATAAATGAATAAACTAAAAGACACAAAAAATTAAAGTTAATATAGTTGATTAAAAGTAAAATAAAAAGAAAAAAAATACTAAAAAAATCTTAATTAAAATAAAAGAAAGTGAAAAACTAGAATTAAAAAATGAGAAGAAAAAATCAAATACTAAAATAAAACTAAGCATAAAGAAAGAACTATACTAAATATTAAATGATTTAGTCTAATCAATTAAATAAAATATATAAAAATAGATAAAAGATTTAAACTAAAAATAAAAACTTGAACGTCCCAGACATAAAATAAAATAAAAAGCACCCACAAAATAAAGAAATAGAAAAAAGAAAAAAGCATTTAGAAAATGTTTTTTTTAAAACAATAATATTACTTTTATTTTGCTTTTATCGTTAAAAGAAAAATGTTTAAGTAAAAGCAAAATTATCATTTTAAAAAATGCAATATTATCATTAAAAAAAGCAGTATTATCAGCTGCAACAGCTCTATTAAGAGCAATATTATAGTTAAAAGAAAAACATCGTTAAAAGCAATATTATTGTTTTTAAAAAAAAGCAATATTATCATTAAATGAAGCTCTGAAGTAATTTGTGCATTCATCCAGATTCAGTTGAATTGAAAAAACACTGTTACTGTTGGAAAAAAAATTGCTACCTTGGAAAAAAAGCAGTATTATCAGCTGCAAAAAAATGCTATTATCATTGGCAAAAACACTGTTACCATTAGAGCCAAGTCCTTATATAAGAAACCCTATGTTTCCTCCTGTAATCGGAGAGTGTAATGGCTCTAAGGGTTTCTCCCCTATTTTGATAGGCTAGGTTTTTGGGCTTTGGTGTTAATTTGTGGTATTCTTGTTACAGGTTCAATTCTGGCGAAGAGCTTGAAATTTGATTATGATCTGTGGGATCCTGCCCAAGGCTCACAAGGGAGCTCTCAAGTGATTCCTACATATCTTGGAAAATTCTAATTTCAAGACAAAGGTAAATTCATGCATAGCCTGCTCTTGTAGAGATAAATCGGCAAGTAATTTGATCAATACCAACCTGCAGTTTTACTCTAATGCACTTTGTTTTGTCATTTGTTAATGAGACAATTGGTTGATCAGTCTAACAACTTTTGAAGTTTTCCCTATTTATTATCATGGCTGCTCACAAGTTTTATAATTTCTCACGACTTTTATCATAGGTATTACTATAAATTTTCTTCCACCTGTTGTATGTAGCATTGTTACTTTCAATCCTGGAAATAGGGTACAAGTTTTAGAGGTTTTTAAATTTTCTTTCATATTCAGATTAGCGATTAAATTTGTTTGTTCCATCAAATGCCAGAATTAATCCATTATGTTTGTGGGCCATTCCATAGGTGGTACAGTTGTAGCCCTTGCCACTCTCTGGTTTCAAGAAAAACTGTTTTGCTAATCAATTCCACAATTTAGGAGGCCATTGGGGGTGAGGATTGGCTGGGCAGATTGGCTTTTGCACTCACGGAGGAATTTTTAGCAACTGCTAAACAATCTCAAATAGAAAATCAGGTATATTCTTAATTTATTAATATAGTTGATAATAATTTGTGTTTAGCTTAATTTTATTGAATGTTCAAGCAATAGTTCTAGTACTCTTCCGGGTGGTTTGAGCATTCACAACTTTGACCTGAAACTAGTAGAATCAACTCTCTATAAAATTACTATAAAGTTTTTTATAATACCTTTAATCTACATATTTAATCTACTCCACAGGCTTTTTAAATCCAAGTTGAAAAAAAATGCTCATGAAATTTAAAATAAGCATAATATACTCATTTTCTGGTTGTTATTTTTTTAATATTTCTTGCATCTACTCATTTTAGAGTGCTGATGGAGCGGTATGTTCTTTTTTCATTCTAATTTGAAGGTTGTTTTTTTTAAATATTTCTTCCATCTAGATATGTGGTGACACAAGGAACTTTTAATGGTGATTCTTGTTCTTTGAGTATACTTATGATTTTCTTTTGGTCATTCCTATTCTGAGTATGCTGATGATTTTCTTTTTGGTTATGTAGGAGGTCATGGTTGACATCAAAATGAGGGCAACCCACAATTTCCTCGAAGCATGTTCTCATATTGAAACCATTCAAAAACATGATATTCAGCTGCAGGCGTAAATATGGGAATAGTTAATATAGGTCTTTGTGTAGGGCTGACTGTGCATACAAAACTATATCTGGAATCATGGAACCATCGGCTGCATCAACTATTTTTCCCCTATTTGACTAAAGTTTTCTATTGAGAGAAACATTTTTGTTGAAAGATTAATTATCAGTTGTTCGATTCAGCAGTAAAATTTATTATCAATGGCATTGTGGTGGCATCTTTGATTGAATAGCGCATCTTTAGCTGATAGTCTAAGGGTTTAGTTACAGAGCAAATTTTAATTATATTGTTGTACTTTTGAATCAGTTGTTGAAATTGATCACTTAATGTGTAACTGATATGTAAATGAATTTATTGCATAATACAAATTTTTTATTTGGGAGGGGTTGAATTTTCCCCCTCCTTAAGATTGGAGGGAATGGTCACTGGCCATGATCATTCTTTTTAGTCTTATGTTTCTTGTTTCTTGGAGGGAATGGGCACTGGCCATATTAAATAAGATTTAAAATTATATTTGATTTTTACTTGTTTGATTATTACAATCTCTTTTGGTTATGATGTAATTTGGTAAAATATTAATAATTACCTTGCGATCTGAACATGTTTTTTAATGTATTCTATTTTTAAAATTTATTTAAGGAGCAGCAAAACCACTTTGATGGTGTGAACAAAACAATCATATTAGACTTAGTTTACCCCAGAGTATATGCATGCATGTTAGGCCATCCAGAGTCCCTGATTGAAATATTCTTTGGCTCAGGAATGTTGACTTGTTCCTGAAATATGCAGATGCCCAAATCCTATATAAATTTCATGCCTTCTTTTACAATTCTCTGGTTCTTTTCAAACTAAAAAAATAATCCATTTGTGATTGTGTGCTTGCATTGTCTGAGAGAAACATTTATGGTGAGAGAATTTTGATAAATCCACACAGTCGAATCTAATTTGTTAAGTGGTGTCTGAACTGTGGATATTCAAGAGTTTGACTAGTTGTTCGTTGAAGGGAAAAATTATTATGCTTTTAGAAAACGTTTGGGGACCTTGAAAGGGCTTATTCCTTCTAGTTCCTTTGGAAATCATGTGTTGCTCTGGAATGAAAAACACAGAGATTTTTGTGAGATTCAATCTTATGGTGAGATTGACTCTTGTGCAAGGAGTAGCATCCAACGAAGCTGGAACGAACATCTCATCCAGTACACTCTACATTTTATTTCTCCTGAATAGTTTGTATATGTTGGTGTCATTTTAATTTAGCAAATCATCCTCATTGTCCCTCCTTCCACCTTCTAAGTTTGTTGCAGGGGATGCGTCTTGTAGTTTCCTCCTGTTGGTAGTCTGTATTGTTGAGAATTAAGTTTGTTTTTGTTATTATTGATAATCTTAGGATAATCTTTTGGTTTTTGGCTTCTACATGGAGACATGGTTGTTTGGTCTGCCTGAAATTCTTTGTGGGGTAAGATTGCTCACAGACATATTCAGATTTTGCTTTAGGAAATTTAATTAAGATAAGACAACCAAATGAAATGAAATCATTATGTTACTATCCTATTGTTGGTTAAACTCCCAAGTGAAATGAAATCAAATGACACTTTCTTTGAGAGTGCATTGGTGATTATATTTTCTTCATTGTAAGTTTTTTTTGTCGTCTGTTAAATTGCCTTTTGTATCTGTCATAGTCTCATGTGATGGTTTTTTATACTTAATTTTAATTTAATTTATCCATAATTCTTCTCTCGTTTCTCTAGCATCTAATTTTTAGCTTTGAATATTTATAACTTCAATGAAAATTGTTGAAGAACCCACATTATATTTGAATTCTTATTAAGATTAAATTTGACAAAAAAGTATATGGGATGAAATTTGTAAATTCAAATGTAAATTTATTGTTTAATACAATTATTTTATTTTGAGAGGGGAATTTTCTGCCTTCTTTAAGATTGGAGGGAATGGTCACTGGCCATGTCTATTCTTTTTAGTCTAAAATTTCTTGTTGAACTTACTTTTTTATTTTATTTTTATTTTTTCTTCATCACATTTATAAATAATTTAATTACAATGTAATTTAGAAACATATTTTAATAATTTTTAGAATTCATATTTTGTTGACTTTTAATGTTCACATTGTGTGTTGTATGTGTTTGAGTGTGTGTGCACATGTGAGACAAACAAGGAGAGATTGTTTGTGAGCACGCATGTGTGTGGGTTTGGGTGTGTGTGTGAATATGTGTGGTGCATGTGGGTGGGTGGCTGCATGTGTGTGGTGTGTGTTAGTGGTGTGCATGTGTGTGGGTGTTTGTGTGTACGCACGTGTGTGTTTATGTGTGTGTGTGCATATGCATGTGCACTTGTGTGTATATGTGAGTGTGGGTGTGTGTGTGCATATGTGAGAGAGACAAGGAGAGATTGTATGTGAGCACACATGTGTGTGGGTTTGGGTGTGTGTACGAATATGTGTGGTGTGTGTGGGTGGGTTCATGAGTGTGGTGTGTGTCAGTGGTGTGCATGTGTGTGGGTGTTTGTGTGTACGTGTGTGTGCATGGGTGTGTTTATGTGTGTGTGTGCATATGCATGTGCACCTGTGTGTTTATGTGAGTGTGGGTGTGTGTATGCATGTGTAGGTGGGTGTGTTCATGAGAGGGTGTGTGAGAGAGACATTGAGAGATTATGTGTGGGTGGGTATGTATATGTGTGTGTGTGAGTGCACATGTGTGTGTGTGTGCACCTGTGCACATTATGTAGGTGTGTGTGTGTGTGTGCATATGTGAGAAAGAAGGGGATAGATTGTGTGTATGGGTGTGTGTGTGTGTGCATGTGTGTTTATGTGTGTGTGCATGCATGGGCGTGTGAGAGAGACAGGGAGAAATTGTGTATGTGGGTGTGCGTAAGTACGAGAGATTGTGCATGTGCATGTGCACATGTGTGTTCATGTGTGTGTGCATGAGGATGTGTATGTTTGTGTGTGTGCACAATGATGTGCACGGGTGTGTACATGCACATACATGGGTGTGTATGCATGTATCTTTGTGAGGGTGTGCATTGTGTTTAGGTGTGTGTGTGGGTGTGTGTGTGTGTGTGCGTATGTGAGAAAGAAAGGGATAGATTGTGTGTATGGGTGTGTGTGTGTGTGCATGTGTGTTAATGTGTGTGTGCATACATGGGCGTGTGAGAGAGACAACGACAGATTGTGTGTGTGGGTGTGTGTAAGTATGAGAGATTGTGCATGTGCATGTACACATGTGTGTTCATGTGTGTGTGCACAAGGATGTGTATGTTTGTGTGTGTGCACAATGATGTGCGTGGGTGTGTATGCGTGTGTGCTTGTAACGGTGTCCATTGTGTGTGTGTTCATGTGTGGGTGCATGAGAGAGATCGTGAGAGATTATGTGTGGGTGGGTATGTGTGTGTGTGTGTGTGAGTGCACATGGGTGTTTGTGTGCGCATGTGTGTGCATTATGTGGGTGTGTGTGCATGTGTGTGTGTGTTTGTGTGGGTGTGTGTGTGTGCGTATGTGAGAGAGAAAGGGAGAGATTGTGTATATGGGGGTGTGTGTGTGTGCATGTGCATGTGCACATGTGTGTTTGTGTGTGTGTGTGCATGCGCATGTGAGAGACACGGGGAGAGATTGTGTGTGTGGGTGTGTGTAAGTATGGGATATTGTGCATGTGAATGTGCACATGTGTGTTCATGTGTGTGTGCACACGAGGATGTGTATGTTTGTGTGTGTGTGCACGATGATGTGTGTGTGTGTGTGTGTTCATGTGTGTATGTGCATGTACGTTTGTATGTGGGCGTGCTTGTGAGGGTGTGCATGTGCATGTGTGTGTGTTCATGTTTGGGTGTGTGAGTGAGACAGTGAGAGATTACATGTGGGAGTGCACATGGGTGTGTCTGTGTGTGTGCGTGCGTGTGTGCATTATGTTCATGGGTGTATGTGTGTGTGTGGGTTCATGTTTGTGCAAGCATGTGTGAGAGAGGGTGTCCATGCACGCATGCATGTGAGAGAGGGTGTGTGTGCATGTACGTGCACACACATAGGTGTGTGTGTGTGTATGTGTGTGTGCTTATGAGGGTGTGTGTGTGTGTCAAAGAGACATGGAGAGATTGTGAGTGGGTGTGTGTGTGTGCATGTCTGTGTGAGAGAGATAGGCCAAGATTGTGTGTGGGTGTGTGTGGATATGCATGTGCACATGTGTGTGTGTGCACAAAGATACGCAAGTGTCCATGTGCATATGTGTGTGTGAGTGGGTGTGTGTGTATGCATGTGTGTGGGTGTGTATGTGTGTGTGCATGTGTGTGTGTGTGTGTGTGGGTGTGGGTGTGTGTGTGCTTGTGTGCATGTGTGAGAGAGACAAGGAGAGATTGTGTGTGTGTGTGTTTGTGAGAGAGAGAGAGAGAGACATATCAAGATTGTGTGTGTGTGAGAGAGAGAGAGATATAGGTGGAGATTGTGTGTGGGTGTGTGTGCATATGCATGTGCACATGTGTGTGTTCATGTGTACAGGGGTGTGTGTGTGTGCATGTGTACATGTGGATGTGCACGTGTCCATGTGTGTATGTGTGTGTGTGGGTGGGTGTGTGCATATATGTGTGTGTGAGTGTGTGTTTGTGTGGATGGGTGTGTGTGTGTGTGGGTGTGTGGGTGTGTGTGTCTGTGGGTGGATGGGTGTGTGTGTGTGAGAGAGAGACACACACACAAAGGGAGAGATTGTGTGTGTGGGTCTATGGGTGTGCATGTGCATGTGTGCATGCATGTTCGTGTGTGTGTATGAGAATGTGTGTGTCTATGCACTGGGATGCATGTGCATGTGTGGGTTTGTGCGCACATGCATAGGTGTGTGTGGGGGTGTGTGTATGCATGTGTTCTTGTGAGGGTGTGCATGTGTGCTATGAAGCTAATGACCTTTCTAGTCAACCACACAATGAGAGATTCACAATAAGGACAAGGGCAACAATGCTAATATCTCCAAATGGAATCAAGATATGCAAATGTAATGCAAACTAATATGAATATGCAAGATTAATCTATCAAAATGAAAGTACAATGCAACTATGAAAGGAGATAGCAATGGATTACAATTCCCCTAATTAAGCTATGTGAAGCTAATCTATTGCATAAAAGGAAAATAAGCTAGTATGTCATGATTATGCAACTAAACAAAGGAAATATGCAACTAAATAAGATGCAACAAAGATCTTCAAAGCTTGGATGCAATATGTCTTCAAAGAGCTCCAAATAACCTTAAAAACCTACAGCATAACAATAATATGAAAGAGATGGATATGAAAATGAAGAAAAGAGTTTTCCTTTTATAGGAAATGAGGTGAAATGGACCATTGAGATTAAGAGGCAAAAGACTTAATCAATGGTGGAGAAAAATAGAAGCTTGATCCTTGTGCACAAATATCCTCCAATGAGAAAATAAGAGTTGACTTTTGTGTCCCACATAAGACAAAAAGTGTTTTTTCTTTTTTATAAAATAAGAATAAATGTTTTATTTGTGCAACTTAAGATAAGAGGAAAAGGTGGAGCTTTTTATTTATTAAAAGGGGAGAAAATATTCCTTTTAAGTAAATAAAAGCTTAGGATAAAATGGTTAATCCAAGGATAAAAATTCAATATATGATCGAAACTAAGATTTGATCAAGGAATTGATAATGTTGAAAATATTGATTATTGATCAAAATGATTCAGGGTTGATAAATCAAATAAATGGGGCCCAAAGTCTAGGCGACCATTTTTGGGTGCATACATTTGCCCCTTTTTGACTAATGTGTGATCGATTTGGGAACACATGTAGTCAAAGAATGAAGTTGAAATGTGAGATCAATCTGGGATCACAAAACAACTCAGATGTGAGGTCGATTCGAGATCACATCCGAACAAAACATAAACAAAGGCCTTTGAACATGAGGTCAATTCAAGATCATATTCAAAGTAAGAGATAAGAATCTCAAATTTGAGCAAAAGCTCACAAAAGATGTCTGAATCAAAAAAATCAAGAGAATCAGGGATGAGAATTCCATAGGAACTACCCCCTCGAAATCAAAATCAAAATCAGGTAGAGGAGAGACAGAAAATCGATAAGGTTGATCAAATCATAATAAAATCATAATTGAATGTATAGGTCAATAGGGTAACCATTAGGCGGTGAAACATGCCCCAGTGAGGAAGTAGAAGAATAGAAATAGAAGACTAGAAATAAAGTGAATGAAAGACTAGAAAATATGAGAGACATGGAAGGAAGAAATTCCACCAAAGATCGAAGAATTAAGCCTAAAAAGTCAGTCAACTACATAGAAGAATGAGAAAATTTGGAAACGCGACTCGAATTTCGATTTCGAGTCCAAAAATGGATAGAAAATTATGTGATATGAAAGACTAGAAATGAAAGATATGATCAAGAAGAATCAGAAAATGAGCACAGTTGACCAACTAGTCCGTAAATGATGAAAAGGAGCGCTCTCTCCATATGCAAAATGCAACACTAGACTAACATGAACCTAAAAATGCAAACTACTATGAAAGTGGTTGACTTGCAAGGTCACAATGCTAATAGACATCTAATTATAATCATCGAGCATTATTGGTAGCGTCGTAAAATCATACAATGCACTCTAGCATAACTATGTGGATATGAATATGATCTTTATCAGATAGAAATGTGGAAATCCCACCTAGGCATCAAAGACATGTAGGTCTAGATGACTAATGCAATGAGATCACCTAAGTTTGATATGGCGAGATTATGCTTGTATCAAGACACATGAAAGTCAGGATAACTAGAAGTATGTACTCACATAAAACAGTCAAGGATAATACCTTGTCAATCCATAGTGTCAAGTAGAACCAACATAAATGCTCATGACAGTTAGGATCAACAAACTATACCCATAAGAAGATAAAGAAAGAAAACATGTTCTCATACCCTCGGTCTTCTAGCTATGCATCATTGAAAACTTCTCAGGGAGAGACCACTCATCAAAGAAATCCTCATAGACAGCACACAAAGAAAAATAAAGTCAACATATCTCAACAAATTAATTGTCTAAGTGCATGTGTGTTGGTCATAGAGTCAGACTCTGATCATTGCATCTGTAAATGAGAAATATCACATCAAACTTAGACTATTGGGTAAGACATCTGATAAGTGTTAAGAAACACTCGACGCAAGGGTAGTGTTGAAAAACACTGTTTGGGGTGGTGTTGAAAAACACCTTTTGTGAAATGACCCAAGAGACACATGCACCTAAAAGACCAATGCGAACAGGTATGCCCCCTAGACAAAGACAAAGACCAATTCTAGACCAAGTCAAATAAGGTCAAGACATGATGGAGAAAGGCTAAGTGTCAAGGAAGCATGCTAAAAGACAAGGGCGCAAAGGCCTCAAGTAGCACATGTTTCCAGGTTTTCACCACTTGGAATCTTTTTTTATTTTTTTATTTTTTTCTTTTTTTGAATTTTTCTATTTTTTTTATTTTTTTGGAAGAAGGCAAGATTTTTGGGTAGTGCTCCTTGAAAGGATAAACCATAATATGCCAAGGATTCAAAATGATATGCTCAAAGATGCTGATAGGGAAAGGAAGATGGAAGAGGAAAATGGAGGATAAGGATTTATGTAAAGCGAGTGAGGTTGGAAGATATGAGGAATAGGCAAATGAGGAAAAATGATAGAAGGTAAAAGGATAATGAACAAAAGGATTGTGAAAGAGTAGAAGGAAAGGAAGGCAAGATCAACATCAACACACACCTTGAAGGGTGGCGAGACGATAGAGGAAATGTGAATGAAGGAACACGTGAAGGAATATGGCAAATGTTTAGCAGAGGTTGTGGTTCAGGCACACAGAATGAAAGAATATTTTTGGAAGAAGATGAAGTGGAAGCCTTTGGAAGCTTGAATGTCAACTTCACTTTTTGTTCAATATTAGACTCTTTCAAGAGAGACTTTGGAATCCATATAGCCTTAGGCTTTTTATTTTCTTTTGATGATTTAGAGAGAATATCTTCAATGATGGATTTTGGAACCCATACTTGTCTTGTAGTTTTCTTCTTAGATATCTCTTTTGACTTTATGCCTCCATGTCGATTAGAGTAGACATGGTGATCTTCTTTTTTTGATGGATTCTTATATTGCTTCTCTTTCTTGTATTGAACATTCAAGTTACTTCCAAAAAACTTGGGACTTGTGGAAGAAGAAGGAGAATATGATTGGTTTAGATGAGTGGATGGATGAAAAAGATTCAAGGGTATGCATCTATGTTGATCTTGAGGAAAGATAGGACATGAAGGGACATAAGGACCCAAGATGGATGGAGAATTAGGAGAATTAGGAGGGGAAAGTGAAGGGACATAAGGGCCCAAGATGGAAGGAAGACATGAAGCCTTTGGTATTGGTGGAGGAAGTCCAAGGATAGAAGTGGAAGATGAAAAAGGATAATCAATAAGTTCATCAGCATCTATATGACAACCAAGGACATCAGCATCTTTAGAGTGAGCATTAGGATTTTCAATAGGATTGTGATCATCTTGAATAGGATCAACTTCATTGATAGAATCATTCAAAGCTTGCAAAGACTTAGGAAGAGTAGAAAGTGGAAGTGAACATGGTGTGATAAAACAAGAAGATGGAAGACTTTGATCTTGACAAGGATCTTTGGATAGCATAAGCATATCATTTTTTTTTTGATTTTCAATAGGCTCAACATTGGAAGTAAAAACACCATTTTTAATAACCTTAATGGAAGTATCATCTTTGGAAATCACAAGTGGGGTAACGTTATTTTGATTATCAATAAGCTCAATGGTGTGAGGAGTAGCTTGATCTTGCTTAGAGGAAAAATTAAGACATGGTGGAATGAATGAGGAAGGGCATAAAGGATCAAAAGAACCATGAAATGGAGAAGAGACATCATGAAAAGGATTGGAGGGTTCTTGA
This sequence comes from Chamaecyparis obtusa, assembly GCA_027943335.1. Classification (NCBI taxonomy): domain Eukaryota; kingdom Viridiplantae; phylum Streptophyta; class Pinopsida; order Cupressales; family Cupressaceae; genus Chamaecyparis; species Chamaecyparis obtusa. The sequence continues at coordinate 67,346 of BSBK01001735.1, forward strand.
TCTTGATCTTTCTTTATATTTTTTTATTTATTTTTAAAGTCCTCTTGACATGAAGCCACTTCTAAGGACAAGGAAGCGGGTTGGAATTGTATGGAAGACTTTGGAGGAGATGCTGAAAGACTAGCTAAAATAGGCATTATAGAATTTAAAGGCTTAGGCTCTTTAAGTTTAGCATTATTGAAAGTATTTGCAGCCAAGTGAAGGTTAGCTTGACTATCTTTAAGAGGTGGCCCTTGAGAATAACTATAGGGAACCGCATGGAAAGCCTTAGGATCTTTGTTGGATGAAGGATTTATGAAAGATTTGGAAGACTCAGAAGCTTTAGGAAGTGTATGGGTATTGGAGGAAGTAGAGGACGGAAGGGAACCATCACAAGACAAAGGTTCAACATTAACATGATCTTGCTTGAGAGTGTCGTCTTTATTTTCAGCATGAATGTTCTTAGAGGAGAAATGCTCATAGTATTTACGTTTATAATCAACATGGAAAGCTTTCTCTTCCTCAATAGAAGTAGATGTATCATATTGTTCACAACAAATAACATAATTTCTCTCAAAATTAGAGTCATATGGATCTCCATCACAATCTTTCCAATATGAGGACCCATTTCCAGTAAGCACAAGGACACGACTAGGAGGACTCTTAGGAATAGAGGTGCCATAAGTATTGCTACATTGCTCATTATGATATGTTTTGATATGAGGAGTAAGACTCTTGGGAGAAGTAGAAGATGAACGAGATCATGAAGAAGAGGAAAGTAAAGACTTAGTGGAAGAAAAAGACTTGGTTATTGAAGAATGCAAATAATGTCTAGAAGATTCATGATAAGACTTGGAAGATGAAGAATTTGAATAATGTCTAGAAGAGTCATGATGAGACTTGGAAGATGAGGAATAAGAATGATGTCTGGAAGAGTCATGATAAGATTTATAATGTGAGGAATGATGAGAAGATTTAGAAGATGAAGAATATTTGGATGAGATCATGAGTATGATTCTAGCAAAGGCATCTGATTTAATCGACTTTTCTTTTATTTTTTCTATAAGTTTATCACCCATGTCATATTTAAAAGAACAATTGGAGGAACAAAATTCTTCAAATTGAGAAATGAGTTCAAGATCATCTATTCTCAAGAGAGGTTCCTTAACAAGATAGTTGAAATTCATGGTTCTAGAAGAGGAGGAATCAAGCATGGAAGAAATGAATAGATGAATAGAAGAAGGTAGACTAGATAATAAAAGGAAAGGAATCAAGAAGAAGAAGAAGAATTTCCCATGGGAATAGAAGACTTCAGAAGAACATGGGAAATGAAGAGGAAAGAAGAAGACTAAGAGTCATCTTATGCAAATTGATACCATAATGTTCATTGGGATGTTGAGCAACATGAAAGAAAAAGACCCTTGGTGATAAGATGACCTCACAAAGTGTCAACACCAAACTAGGATAATCAAATTTCTCTATTGTCCAAAGAGAAATGAAAAGATAGAAATAAAAAGGGTTTTGCCAACACTGTCAAAGAGGTGCTTCAAATCAAAGGGTGAATACCCTTGCACTTTTGAATCAGGAGGTTGGACTTAGCCAAAATATAATTGAAATTGAGATAAAATGAAAGTGATTTGGACAATAAGAGCACTAAAATTCTTCAAGAATGTGGCTAACAATTCTAGAGATAAACTTTCTCACCAAGAATAGTCCTCTAACTCGGCAATTCTTCCCAAGGTGACTTTGTAAATCAAATGATGCTATCTCTAGAGGGAAAAAAACTAGAGATTTAGAGCCAAGGCAGGCCTCTAACAACAGGGTAGATAACCTTCCTAAAGACCTAGCCAATTAAAAATAACTGAAAACTGACTAGAACCAGGTATACAGTAGAAAACTCTCAAGTGACACTTGACCAAATATGTGAAAATTTTGTGTTTGTAAGGTCTGGCTTGTCAAAAAATTTGGTCTAAGGGTTGATGTTTTCGATCTCAATCACAAATTCAGCAGAATTTTGACAGGTTTGCAAACAGTAAGGGATCAAACATGTCTCCAATCACTTGAAACAAGGGCAAAAGAAACCTTGCCAAGACAAACACTTGTGATATCAAAAATGGAAAAGCACCCTATGAATGCTACCGATTGTTTGTATGTTGAGAATGTTTACACTGGTATAACACAATCGAAGACAATTCAGGCATTACCTATCCTAAGAAGTCAAGGCTCATTACTTACCAACTTGGCCCATAACTTGATGCTCCCTTGCCTCACACAAAGTGGTTTCCCACAATAGATATTGGCGTTGTCATGGAAGTGTCAAAAACACAACCAAAGGAACACATATGGTGAGTATCTTAAGGTGATCCGGGTTGTTCCACTTGGATCAATCTTGCACCAAGAAGCTAAGCGGCTAAAATAGGGTGGCTTCTATCTAATGGTTCTTAGCAAGGGCTTCCATTCATAACACCCCTCTTGCTCCTCAAAAAGGACTAGGACCTTGTGGCCTCAAGAGTACCTTAAGCATTCTTGCTTGACATTTTCCTCATGGTCGCAATCCTATAAGCTACTCACATCAAACAAAGACAAGTGCTATGTCTACCAAGGTTTTGTGTCCTCGATAGCCTTGAGATTATAGTGGGTTGGAATAGCTCGGTATTAGCTTATCCCCACTTGGGTCGTTCCTCTTGATTGCTCAAGAGCAGGCCCGCTAAAGGATTCTAAATCTAAACAAAGAGTAGATCAATTTTTGAGGTTCAAAGTTTTTAGTTCACCACAAGGGTGAAGAGCATACTCCCCTATCTCAAAAATTTCTCCCAAACACACGAAGCAAAGATTCAATTACCCCCTTGCTTTCAAAATCCCAAGATGGGTCAAGATTTTTATTTCACCACAAGGGTGAAAAGCATACTCTCCTACCACCTCAAAATTCTTACAACAAAGTATTAAGTGCCTATGAAATGAAACAACTAGTATATGTTGCACTCAATAAAGAAAGCAATTAAACAAACACTTGATTTGGTTTTTATGCTTAGGGCAGCCCTGCAAAAACCATTAGTAGCCCTCTTTGACATGCATTCTTTTGGAAAATTTCAAGCAATGAGAGCACCTACAAGCACAACTTGTTAGCTCCACAATGGTTAGCACATCAAAAATCAAATAATCTACAAATAAAATAGCTAATCAAATGATAAAATCAGAGAATGAAACTAGCATGGTTGGATTAGGCTTGGAAAGACCTTTCCAATGATATATCACACTTAAATATTCGATACCATTTGCAAAAATTTCAAAAAAATAGGTGCCCGTTTTCCAGAGGCACGGATTTGAAAACGTTCAAATTTTCTAAAAATTTCAAAAAGACTTGCAAGATAAACAAAATAGCTCAAAAATAGCTCACTGCTAGGTACAGGTGATAGTACAGTCACCAGAAATGTCGCGCGACACTTTGCAGTATACGGGAGCGACACTTTATCGCTATGCGACAGTTCGCCCTACTGCAAACGATAGAACTCCTCAAATAGTGCAACACTTTTTGTCAAAGGGGGTGACATTTTTACCTGGTAAAGTGTCATGCCGATATACTGAGAACTGTCGCATGACACTGGCAAAATGTCGCACGACACTCTGAGACAGAAAAATTAGAGACCGAAAATAATGCCAAAAATTGATAAAATTTTTGACGAAAAATACAGAATTAAATAACAAAGTTAATCTACTCTGCCCCACAGTGGGCGCCAAAAATGTACACACAAAAGTAGTGCACTTCTATGGATCCTTACAATCAAGAACACTCAAGAATGAGGCCTCAAAAATCGATCCATAGCTCTCTATGTATCGAGTTGCAAGATGTAAAGTTGCTCTCAGCTAGAGCTATGAAGCTAATGACCTTGCTAGTCAACCACACAATGAGAAATTCACAATAAGGACAAGGGCAACAATGCCAATATCCCCAAATAGAATCAAGATATGCAAATGCAATGCAAACTAATATGAATATGCAAGATTAATCTATCAAAATGAAAGTACAATGCAACTATGAAAGGAGATAGCAATGGATTACAATTCCCCTAATTAAGCTATGTGAAGCTAATCTATTGCATAAAAGGAAACTAAGCTAGTATGCCATGATTATGCAACTAAACAAAGGAAATATGCAACTAAATGAGATGCAACAAAGATCTTCAAAGCTTGGATGCAATATGTCTTCAAAGAGCTCCAAATAACCTAAAAAACTTGCAGCATAACAATAATATGAAAGAGATGGATATGAAAATGAAGAAGAGAGCTCTCCTTTTATAGGAAATGAGGTGAAATGGACCATTAAGATTAAGAGGCAAAAGACTTAATCAACGGTGGAGAAAAATAGAAGCTTGATCCTTGTGCACAAATATCCTCCAATGAGAAAATAAGAGTTGACTTTTGTGTCCCACATAAGACAAAAAGTGCTTTTTCTTTTTTATAAAATAAGAATAAATACTTTATTTGTGCAACTTAGGATAAGAGGAAAAGGTGGAGCTTTTTATTTATTAAAAAAGGAGAAAATATTCCTTTTAAGTAAATAAAAGCTTAGGATAAAATGGTTAATCCAAAGATAAAAATCTAATATATGATCGAAACTAAGATTTGATCAAGGAATTGATAATGTTGAAAATATTGATTATTGATAAAAATGATTCAGGGTTGATAAATCAAATAAATGGGGCCCAAAGTCTAGGCGACCATTTTTGGGTGCATACAACATGTACATGTGTGCACATGTGGGTGTGTGTGCTTGTGAACATGTGTATGGGTGTGTGTGTGTGTGTGTATGCATGTGTGTGTGCATGTGGGCATGTGTGTGTGTGTGTGTCAAACAGACATGGAGAGATTGTGTGTGTGTGTGTGTGCGCGCATGCATGTGTGTTTGAGAGAGATAGGGAGAGATTGTGTGTGTGTGTGTGTGTGTGTGGGTGTGTGGGTGTGTGTGTGCATGTATGTTCATGTGTGTGTGTGCATGTGTGTGTGTGTGCATGCACTTGTGTGTGCTCGTGCATGTGTGTGTGCATGTGTGTGCATGTGTGTGTGTGTGGGTGTGTGTGTGCATGTGTGTTCGTGTGTTTGTGTGTGTGGGTGTGTGCATGCACTTATGTGTGCTCATGCGTGTGCATGTGTGTGAGAGAAGAGGGTGTGTGTGTGTGTGGGCATGTATGTGTGCGCACATGTGCTTGTGAGGGTGTGTGTGTGTGAGATAGAGAGCAAAAGAGGGATAGGGGGTTTTGAAAGCTTTGCAAAAAATGGATAGAGATTGGGAGGGTTTTTGGTGCATGAAAATGGATACGAATGAGATCCTTTTGAAAATATTATTGGAAGACAGATTATATGAAGCATTTTTTCCATGTGTGTTCACTATTCACATTGATTATTTAAAGGTATGGTCTAAGTTGGGCTTCTAAATGGGTTTCCTCTCCCTTGTATTAAACCCTCTAATTAAGAGTTTTGGTGGAGTTTATGTTGTGAGCAAGGAAATTGCATGTGGTTGGAGCCCTAATTCTAATGGACCACTATTTGATGAATAATCTCTTCTCAATGTTTGGATGGTTGATGTGTCCATTGGATCTCCTATCTATTTGTATAGGATGTTGCCTCACAATTTGATAGGTCATTTGAGGATCCTTCGAGTTATCCTAATATGGCATGTCTTCCTTTTGTGAATCCTTTCCTTAGTGTGGCTATTACTAATCCATCATAGTAGTCTAGACATCAACTATTGGTATAGTCCAATGGTAGCCTGACATTGCATAAATATCATGGTGGTTCACACTTGTGAGGGTCATACATAACAAAATTCATAATGGGGGTAAAAAAATGGATAAGTATATCACAATCAAGCAATTTAGGAGCCTTGCAGGTCTAGGATTAAACTTAACAAACATATAGCAGTTACATAGATCCAACACAAGATGATCTTGACTCAACATGCACATAAGAAAATATTGACTGTAAGGTGGTCAACCCATCACTTCTTTCAATTTTTCTATTCAAAAGTGCATTATATATTAAATATAAGAAATCAAGTTTATGTACTCTTACATAATCATCCAGTGTCTATTTTCTCCTCATTTAAAGCTTACTAAAGAGGGAACATCAAACAACTTAGGAAAAACCCCAAAACCTTGAAGTTACCCCCGTTGAAAACCCCATTCTATACACTTGAGGTCATAGGTGCAGCCTTTGCCTAAGGACTACCTATGTACTTGCTTCCAAGTCACGCGTGGTTTTCTTCACAAGGTCTCTCAAAGGACCAACACAAAGGTTTCCAACTTAGTAACCCTATAACATGTCACTTCTACCCAAGTATGTCAAGATCTCCAATTAGACCTCACCCCAATGATAATTCCCAATCCCACATGATCATCCTAAAACATCTTATAGGTTAATCTCTTTGACATAGATGTTAGGTTGATATCCTAATTTCTTTGGTATATTCAAACCACATACTTATTGCAAGCCCAAAACATGTTATGGCATAGTGCTAATACAAACATGAAATCAAATTATTGTAGTTTAATCAATCCAAAATTATATCTTGATGTAAATCTATTTCAATTTTTACTCAGCTTACTCGACAAAAATAATCAACACCCCTCACAAACATTGATGCAAAGTAGGGGTCCTTTACTACTCCAATTAAGCCTACTTTTGATTTACTATAAGTTATCATTTTTCCTATGATAGTCTACAACCACAACCCATTTGCAAGGGATGCACTAGTATTAGAGGGTAGATGGTAACATTAATATGGAAAGTCTACATTGCAAAAATTTATAGGTTATTCAAATGACAAGTATTTTAATCCAAAAACCAACAAAACACCATCATGAGACACAACATTCTTAAGAGTTAGTATAACCCATTTTAACTATCATTATGCTTACTTTGTTTCAATGGCCTTACGATTTCATGGGTAATTATTTTTCCAAATATATATATATATATATATATATATATATATATATATATACTTATACTTTAGCAAGACAAAAATAGGCTAAAATCTAGTACAACTATAGTTATATTTCCACCAATAGAATCCTTATTACCTATATTATTAAGTTATTGTATACCAAATCTTGTATTAGGTGTATTTTAATCTTGGATCATATCCTAAGATGTCCATTCCATTAGAGATTTAACCTAGATTTCTTACTATCTTTCTTTCTTGAAGTCTCAATATGGGAGTTTAATATATTCAATATTTACTTGGCATTCTAGTCACTTAGACATTCAAATTAAACTAACTCTTGATTATAGTAAATTCTTGGTTTATGAATTTCTCATCATCCTAACTTTTCAAGCTCTTGAGAACCACACTAGATACTAGTTGCCTTTAGATTATGATTTTAAGTTACTTGTAAAGCAAGAAAATTATAAGATCAAGAAAAATTAATATTTAATTCATAATTATCCATCATTTCATACATAAGCACAAATTGTTAATAAATTATCATTGATATCATGATGCCTTGATGCACAATTTGACCATAAAAGCTTATGTATTTTTGTGGTGCAAGGTATGATGTCATATATTGTTTAATGACATATACATAGTATAATAATTCCTTATATGATCGCTAACTACCAAAGAAGGCAAAAATGAAATCTATTCCATAAATAACAAATGAATGATTTATACATCAAGAGAAGTGGTCTCGTAAATGGACAACAATATCATATTGCAATAGCGATAAAATCATAATAGAAAGTGATTATGATTGAGTTTACATACAACATGAACATACAAAATTGATTTAATAGATTAAAATAACTATTTGTTAATGTTATTTTCCCAAGTGAAAGGATGTTTATATTTAAAAGAATTAAAAAATCAAGGTCAACTTCTTCTAAGTGGTCATGTTAAGGAGGATGTCAATTTAAAAATTTGCCTACCTTTATGATGCATATGATTGTTCATAAGATTGACACTATATTGAAGAGTCACCTCCATTCCTAAATGTTGAACACACCTTAAGACCGAGGGAGGGTGAATTAGTCTTGTACAAATCTTTAAAAAATTTCTATCACACACACTTATTAATTATATTTATCCAAATTTAATCTTCAAAGAAATATATTGCAATGACAACAAAAACATATGAACACCTAATTTTTATGTGAAAACCCAAAGTGGGAAAAACTACAGTTAGAATAAAAATGACAATACAAATAACTAGTTATAAATGTTTTACGCCATAGGCCAAGGAGCACACTACACCTAAAAAAGACTTGTGGGCTAAGGCACCAATCCCAGGGAAAGATAAAAAGACTTGCAAATCACTAAAAGGAACAATTCTTTTAGGGAAAGATACAAGTATGACAAGCTACCAACAAAGATATTTTCTTCTAGCAAGCACATGAATATGATGAACTAGAAAGATGTAGGATCTCTTAATCAACCAATAAAACAACTCTATCAAACTCAAACACTCGCATCTCTACTCTTTCACACTTGCATTATACTAACTTCACATTTCATCCAAATACAATCCAAGTCAATCCACACCTCAACTCAACCATCCACACATCTATATATATCATCTTGATGATCCAAAAATTCAATTAGGTCGACCATGGTAAATATAAGCATCATTTACAAAAAGTTGGCCACCACAAACACCTACACTTAATGTGATCCACCCAAGAAGATAAAGGGGACCCAAATACATTAAAAAAACACACCTACAAATTATTTAATCAAAGTGCAATCACCACAACATACAACACTCTCCAAAGCCAGCACCAAATGTAACATGTAGCCAAGCATAGGAACGCATTAACCAATCAATCAAAAAATAATATATGATGCACATAACTCCATGTGAAGCACAAAATTCCATAGCAAGATCCATATCACCCATTTAGCTCTTCATCAAAAGAATATATAGGGCATTAAGTCATAAATCAAATCACTAAAATGAATCGAGTCAGCTAGAGATGAACACAAACAATAGTGTCACACTTAGAATAACATAACTTCACTTGTGAAGCAAACGAGCATAAGATATCTGAACTAGAATGCTACATAAACATTAGGAACATGTCCACAAAACTGCACACTTGGAAACATCAATGCATAGCATACTCGAGACCGATCCTAATTATTCTTGATAGGCAACCTCATTATTAGCAAACAACAAAATACACTCCAAACTTTTAACTTATGTGGACTTGAAGGTAAGATAGTACAACATTCGTAGATAATCCATGATAGCACCAAAATTGCAAGTCACCAACTTCTTATGTGGAGCATTCTCTCACAAGGAATTCATATACTCTTTCTTGCATATACCAGCTTCTCATACTTGTCACCTTCTATCAATACAACATACTAACTTCCCATCCCCACTAATCATCAGAGCAACATCTTCAAATAATCTTTTATGCATATTTTAGTTTTCCATAACCATGCACAATACGTTGATAACATTGAATAAACACAAATGGCATTTTTTTTCATCAGGTAGTGTAGATACCTAAATTTGATCACATTATTTAGTAATCTTATTTAGTTTTCTCCTAGGACATCTTATTAATTAAATATTATTATTTGATTAATTTATGTCATCCCCTAGTTAATTAATTTAATTAATTAACTATAGTCTAATTAATTATCTAAATGACAAACCTATATTCTGATAATTAATTAAATCCTTATTCTTCTCTTAATTCAAATGGATACACTTATCTAAATAAATTAATTCATAAACCCCTTTTTCCTCCCACTTGGAATTAAATAAAATATTTAATTCTAAAACCCATACTAATCCTCCTTAATTAGCTAATGACCCATGATTAGCTAATCTAACCCTCCACTCATTCTCTCTCCTCCCATCACATCCTCCTAATCCCCCACTTACCCTCTAATCTAAACCTAATCACCCCTTAAACATTTGCACAATCATAATCCATGAATTAAGAAATGCTAAGCCATCTCAAGTTAACCCTCATGTCACATCACCACATCCTCCAATACCAAAACATAAAGGCTCTTACACATCTCTTACGCATCTTTTACACACTCTTACACATTTGTCCCCTCTCACATCTCCCAAAATGGTCTGATTCCTCAAGGATTTGGCCTCTCCTCTCATCCTCCCTCATTGTGACACTTGTCACAATGCTATGCATTTGAAGAAGCACAATCCATGTGCTCTCTCTTGGATGCATCTCAACCCTTCCTCAAGTTTGCATCTTGACCATCCATTCATCCTCCATTTGCCTTTAAATTGAATCTCCTTCTCCTTCATTTTCATCCATCTTTTATGCAAAGTTATAATGTTAGTTTGAGAGCCTAAAAACTACCAAGCTACTATTATAATGCCAAAATCTTCATTGAAGATTGAGCAATATCATTTGAGCACACATATCTCCATCATTTGGATAACATCTATTCCACAAGGAAGGTTTGCACTGCTTTTGGGTTTTTTAGTTTAAGCTTTCTTTGGTCTAATCTTAAGTGTTTATCTAGTTTGTTTTGTTGAATGTTTAGCTTGCTTTGCATTCCTTAACACTACATTTTGGGTACTTACAAGTAGAATACTAAACTCATATATTTATTCATTATAAATGACAACACTAATCATATGCTTACAATATCCACATGTGACATTTTGAACTCACACAACTCTTTATTAGATTGACATCAATGCACATAGCAAGTTGACATCAATAACAACACTGGAAACTTAATGTTAACACTCTCCCCCTTTGTCATTGATGACAAGATAGATGAAAAAATAACTTGATGAAATAATATCTATACTTGTCTCTGCTTTTGACATCAAGGACAAAGGATGCAAACCCTAAAAGATCCTCTTATATAGATCTCCCCCTTACAAGGACATCTCTACATTATACTTATCTCCTTATCTCCACTGGTGACATGCGAACTCCACAAGAATATCCTCAACAACATTTATTTTCTTTGGTATCATGAACTCCTAATACCATTCTCTAGTTGTAGTTCCTTGGAACCATCTTTATCAATTCTACAAAAAAGTGTACCAATTTGCAATATGAAATGTTGATCCCTTTTGTATCAAACTTATATTTTGTCTTAGACTAGAAATCTATATTCTTATCATCCTTCATAATTTTTCGAAGTCCAAAACACCTTGATGGCAATTTCGGTGAGCATATTACTCTCAACCTTCTTTAGAAAGACATCATCTTCAAAATTCTTGTAATGTCTCATTCTAATGTGACCTTGAAATATAAGTATTTAATAAGATCATTATTTTAGTTATTTAATATTATTTTTCTAAAGTAAATCATAAGGGTAATATTATTTAATAGATTTAATAAAGTATTTTAGTGACTTTAATGATGAGTTAAGTGAAAATTAAATAAAGTCACTTTATACTTATTTCATAAGTTAAAATTAAATAAAATAAGGGAGAAATAAAAAAGAGAAAGAAAAAAGAAAATCAAGAGGCAAAGCAGAGGGAAAGCCAAAAGTCTTTGTAGTGGGCTATAAAAGAAAAATGAGAGGTTCATTGAAGATATGCTTGGTATCTTTAATTATTTCTTTAGAGGGCTTGAGAGCTTCTGGCTTTTAGTTCTGAAATCCAAGGATGGGAACCCTTAGGATTGTTGGTGGATTGGATAGAAACCCAATTCAACTTTGGAGGTGAATTAATCTCGAATTCATAGTTGTCATAAAAATTTCAATAGGAATTAAGGTAATATTAGGAACTTCCTTGTTTTTTAGATTGAGATTAATATGTAGAGAATAATAAAAAAATTAATGTTGATGGGAAAATCCAAAATTGGGCATTTAATATTAATGTTAAAGTTAATATTTTGGAAGTATTCTATTGTTGTCTCAAAATGAAGTAATTGGACATTAATAGTTGGATTAATAATTGTAGCGTGTTAAAAATATAGGATTACGCAATTTCTTGCTTATCTAAGCCCTATTTTACTTTTATTGCCTTTTGCATCTTCTCTTGCTTTCCCAACTCAATTATGTATGTGATTCTTGCTTCCTCTCTTCAAATAGGACCTCAAGTTTCAATTTGGTGCCACATTAAGTGGACTAAGGCACCTAGGGAGACTCATTCTAGGGAATAAGCCAATCAGAGCACCCTATTCCCCGATGATCATGGCCCAAATTTATATTTTTTAATGATTACATTATTTTTGTAGGGATTCTAATAGTGCATTGAATTTCATCAAGTTATGAGGTATATAAGCAAGCTACCCTCCATTTGAGAGATATCTCAAGTGCAATTGGAGCTCACAACTATAAATTTTCATCTGAGCATTCAAGAAGCAATTTTTCAACATCTAAGGCATTCTATTCTTCATTGTGGTAAGATTTAACCACCCTCATGCAAGCATATCTTTTATGATTTCCTTTTAGGTGTTTGTGGATTCATATTATTGCACAAACACTTGTGATTACATTCAAAGAGAATTATATTATCAAGGTATAAAACATCTACATTTTCATATCTTAACTATATTTCATTTCAATTTCAAGGTTAATTCCTAAATTAAGGTTTGGCTTAGGAAAACCCTTTTATACACAATATTTTTTCTCTTATCTATGTGTAGGAATATGTAACTAGTGCATGGAGAAAGATACAAATAGATTAGGTGAAGAGATGCACTCTTCAAGTCATTTTTTAGGAAATATTGGGAACCAATCAAGACAGATGCCTTTTTCCTGGGAATAGGTCCACTAGGGCCCCCTAGTCCTGCCATTTCAACCTTGGATTTAAATCATAGCTCGTGTGTTGTGCATGGTGTATTTTGGGTTTGCAAAGGAGGTAAATATTGTTGAATGGATATTCCACTTTCTAAATTTTGTCTTATTCGATGATCATTGAGATTTTGAATATCGCATGTTAAGAAAGGACTATCAAATAGGGATTGTATGATATTGAGACATGATTGGAGTTACAAGTCTAAATTTAGTGATATTTTTAGTGTTTGTTTTCTAATTGTAATGTCATAATTTTGCACCCTTGTCCAATTTACCATTATTCCATGCCTCTACCTTATCTTAAAACATGAAATTCAACATCACCCTTCATGCTCACTCATTTTTTCTTATTACCAACCACTTAGAATCTCAACAACATGACCTAACAACCTAGGACATGTGCAGAGTAGAGATGTTTTTGTAATACACACTTGTCTATGAATCTACAGACATGTATAGTTTCATTGAGGCATTAAAAAATTCCACCCTACAGTGTAGTCCCTAATTCCACCACCCATTGATGCTCAAATTTGACTCCCAACCATTATAACCCTATTTTTTAGCTTCATTTTGTCCTCTTGGCTTCTTGATGCTTGTCTCCACTACACTATCAAACTTGAACTCCATTTTTCACATCTTCTTGATCACATATTGAGTCTTGCATTGTGTTGGGATATCTTGTTCATGGTAATGAAATCATCTATTCCTTTACTTTGTCAAGCTTTGGATTCATAGTGGTGGAGGGAAGTTACTCTCACTATTCCATTTTGTATTAAAATAGCATATCATTTTTTTTCATCTTGGTCTTCTATTATTGTTCTTTTATTTTGTCTTTATAGTTATCTATCACTATTTTTATGTCATCTATATGCTATTGTAGAGGTGGAAACACAAAAATGAGGATCTGAATGTAGCAGGTCTTCGAACAGCCATCCAACATTTACCTTTTTTTTAGAGTATGCAAGTTTGTAGGAGACTAAAATGGTTTTTGGTCTCATCATTTCATATCCACTGTGAGGTCATTTCTTTCCATTCTCTTTCAATTCTTTCTATCTCCATAATATAATTGTACTTTTCATATTCTGTTAATATCTTATTTTCCATTCAGTTGTTCTAGTTCATTTTGTTGTTTTTCTCATTTTCTATGTTGTCCTTTGTACTGTATCTGTGCGTGACATATGTGCACCATGTTGTCATCTTGTACATGCACTAACATCCTATACCTATGGATGCATCTTGGGTAGTGAGCTCATATAGCTCATCCTTTTGTCTCTATGGTGTGGTCTTTCATATTTTTTAGTTAGAATATTCTTTCAAGTTGATAGTTAGTAGTTATTTAAGCTTCTCTTGCATTTAGTCTTTTATTTTACTAAATATCTTTATTATATTTAGCTTTTCTTGATCCCCTAGCTCACTAGAGAACAAGTATAAGTGAGCTAGCACAAAGGATAGTTTATCTCCTAAAAAATTTAACCGGTCTTGAGGTCGGTGAACTTTTCCTTCTCCACATTTTGATGAACCTAATGTGAACTAGAAACCTATTTATCAAACCCTTATGTTTACCAAGTGGAGGTCCCTTTGTAGGATGGGCCTATTACACATATCTCACCACCTTCTTAGAGAGTGTCTAAGATGAATATCACCTTTACCCCTTTGGATGAGCTATATAGAAAATATACTTCTCTTTAAATCCTAACATTGATCAATGGTATCTCTATCAAAGGCCACTTGGTTTATCATTTTTCACTTTCGATTCCAACACCTTAATGGTCCAGGTAGGACCCAAGGTTATCTTTTTGACATTTTTCATCATCCTTGAATCAAACCCCTTTAGGTTCAAGATAGGTATCCCTTGGATGACATTCACAGGAGTCATCCCTTTAGTCGTCCACATGTGCTTAAAGTTTCCTCATGAGAGAACAATCCAAATGATCCAAGACATTGGTTATTTCTTCCCTTTGGTGTCCCATGGGGGATTTTCTTTATAATGTTTTTCATACTCTAATAGGGCTCTCAAATCTCTAATAGGATGCATACCTAGAAATAGGGGACTAAAAAGGTGCATTCTTGTGCTCTTCCCCTCTTAGTCTTGAAGATGTTGTCTTTGTATGAGAATTCCTCTTGAAGGTAGATTTATTTCAGCCAAGATATCTTCCTTTCAAGGGTCTCTTCCAACTTGTGGAATATCCTTTCATGATTATCTATTTCCTTAGCTAACAAGAGTGTAAGAATTTGCAAATAGCAAATATTGAACCAAGATCAAGAGGTTGAAGAAAAGCACAAGAGATAAAATATGAATGTAAGGATGGATTGAATAGATCCAATGAATTAATGATCTCCAATTGATGAATGATTACATAATAGGCCTCTTTATATAGGAAAGGCGATATGAGAGAATGATAAGGAGCTGATAAGCTATCACCTATGCTAGGTGTAATCACATGTCCACCAAATGTGGATCATCCTCCAATATGCAATAAAGTATGTGCATTGGATTAGGATGATAATGTGATAATAGCATGAAAGGTGGATCTCACACACAAAGAGGTATGTGAAGACAACTATCACACTAAAAGTGGAATTTCTCCTACACCGTGTGCTTAATAGATGTGCACACTCCTTGGTGTCTCAATCAAAAACTACTATGTAATGCATTAACCTAAGTAAGATTAAGTAAAGTGTAATTAGGAATAATTAATTACACCAACACCCCCCCTTAAGTGCAACTTAGGGGAATGCACTTAAACTCACAATGCAAGATGGGTCCTGGCTACTAGGACATGTTAGGTACCCATGTACAAAATAAATGAAATGCATAACTCTCATAAAGTGGAGAAAGAGGGAAAACCTCATGGGAAAAACCCTCCCCCAAAAAGAGAGAAGAAAACAAGATGCCTGGATGGATGGAGTACTCAAGACCCCCCAAGAACTACATACATCATGTATATACAAAGAAGTATACCCCCATAAGAAGGATAGTTGGAGACATGATATCCCCCCCATAATGTAGAAGCTCCCATGTTGATGAAGAGTACTTGCAAACAAGAGTTAAGCCAATGCTTACAAGAAACATGTCTCCCCTTAGGAAGAAATAAATACATCAAATGATGAAGAAGCCAATCCTTGTGCAAATGGAAGGAGGAATAAGATGTAGGTCTCCATGAATGAATCTCTGAAGACTGAGTAGGAATCTCCAAGCTCAAGGAATTTATCACTTCATGTGACAAATCAAATGAAGAGGGAGAAGAATCAAGTACACCAATCTCCAAAGAAGGTGAAGAAGTGAAACTGTCATCAAGGGAAAGAGAAACCCCCTCATGTATGTCTTCCAAATCTGCATCATGAGAATCAACAAATGCTGAAGATGCATCCAAGTAGTCATCACACTTTGCAAGATCTGAAACACTATGATCATCCTGCTGAATAGTAGAGCCCATGTCTGAAGAAGCAGGAGGTTGAGGAGTAGGAAGATCAACACTTGTCTCAACAACAAAATGATTCAAGTGCCCAAAATTCTCCTCATAATTAGCCCTTGGTAAAGGGATGGGTACATCATGAATATCATCACCATTACCAACAAAAGTAGAAAAAGAATACAAGCGGGATGTATGATCAACAACTCCCATAGCTATGACATTTCTAGTCTCCATGTCCCTAATGTAGACATAATCAAGAGTGAACTCAACAATTTTACCTTGTGCCCCATGTGTAATTTGGTAAATAGAAAGAAGATTAGTGGTCAAGGATGGTACACAAAGAACATCATTAAATGTCCCCTCTCCCATAGGAATAGAACCTTTCCCACAAACTCTCCTGAATGTGTTGTTACCCATCAAAATATTAGGAGAATTACAAGGCTCAATAGAAGAAAACATATCCATAGAAGATGCCATATGATGTGGTGCACCTGAATCAAGAAGCCATTTACCTTTCTCAGGATGTGTGGAAGCTATGAGTGCTTGTCCTTTACCTTTATCTTTGGATGATGATGAAGATGTAGAAATTGCCAAATGTGTAGAAGAAGGAGCAGACACTGATGAGGGAAACTTAAGGTTGTGTTTCTGAATAATGTGAGTTAGCTCATCAATCTTCTTTTGAAAACACTTATGCTCATCATGTCCTAGCTTTTGACAATATGCACATTTATCTCTCTTTCTTCTAGATGATTCCTCTCTTGAAGAGGACTTGGATTTAGTACTTTTTGGTGAAGAAGATTCATTACCTTTGTCGTGAGGCTTAGGATCCTTATTGTGTTTCTTTCCTTTTCCATTAGAAGCCTTTGAAGTAGACTCACTTGCAATCAATGCTTAATGTGTGGAAGGCTTCAACTGACCCATGTGTGCCAACTTTGCTTGTTCCCTTGTGAGCTGTGCTGCAAATTCATCAAGAGAGGGCAATTTGTATGCACTACCAAGAGCATCCATAGTAGCATAGAATGTAGAAATAAAGATAGAATAATCAAGACCAAGCTTGGAAAGAATAGAAAAGATCAATTGTTCATCCCCTTTAACAATGCCACATGAGGAAAGCTCCAATCTAATAGTATTGAACTTAGAGAAGAAATCTTGAATATTGTCAAAATCCCTAGGATTAAGACTTATGAGATCATTCTCTAATCTAAATTTTCTCATTCTATCAAATTTACTAAAGATTCCTTCCAATGTGATCCAAGCATCATGAGGATGTGTGCAAGATTCAATATGAAAGAGCATGTCACGAGAGATGGATGATCTAAGAGAACTAAGTGCTTTATCCCTTCGATCAAATCACTTTCGCCTTTCTACAGCACCTGTTTGAGGTTCTTGATCTTGCCCAAGAGTCATTCTAAGCAATCCAAGACTCAACAAATGATCACTTAAAGAAACTTTCCATTCATGGTAGTTATATGGAGTGAGGATTTTAACCTTTGAACTATCCATATTAACACCAAATAATGACTGATAACTACTGATAACTTCTTCAAATGATTGATGCAAATCAGAAAATTGAAATCCAAGGATTAACCAAGTGCAATTATAGCCCCAAAATGACCTATTGCTGAAAGTGATATGTCTACCAAAAATCACTCAAATCTGATTGTAGATCTGGAAAGTAGATGAAAAATCATACACTTTAAAAAAAAATTCACCTCAAAATGTTACCGTATGTGCCCAAATGAAGCCCTGGAAGTTGTAGAAATCAGGAATAGTCAACAAGATCTACAATTTCTAACAAATTAGGCCACCAAAATGCAAAATCAATACCACCACTAGAAAATTCAAGAAATTCTACCCAATTTCAAAAAAAAATGATCGAAAAAAGGAGCAAAATTGAGCAAGTTATGGCCCTTTGAAGTCGAACTGTCAAAATGAAAACTCCAATGGTGAAGGCTAAGAATTTCCAAACCCTGATGATGTCAAAAAAACACTGCATTAAATTTGACAGTCAAACGGCCATCACAGAAAAGCCAATTTGGCCTATTTTGACAGCTAGACAGCCGTCAATTTTAAACCCGTAAAATGATGATGTCATCAAAAATGTGAACCCTCCAATGATGTGACTAGTGACTCGGCCTGTTGTACAGATCTGTACGGTGCCAACATGGAAAATGTGAATGTGGGAGGTGATGTGTCATCTAATGTGTCCTCCGTGGTGGCTGGGTTTGTTGATAGGCCTCGGCGTGGCAGGCTGATGTGTCAGCTGATGGGGCGTCGATGTGGCAGTTTTGTGTGTCACTGGGCTGATAGGGCATGCTACGTGGACTACTGGTGGTCGGAGATTCTGTCGTGTGTCGGAAAATAGTGGGGCCAAGGAGTGGTGGTGGCCGTTGTCTCCACGGGCGGCGGTGGCCACTTTCTACAGAGGATTTTGAAGAGAAGGGAGGAGCAGAGGAGATTCACTTTGGGCGCCACTCGGGTGGCAGTCTTCAAATGGCCACGGAGCTGAGAACCAACGGTGCTAGGATTTTTAAATCCCACATGCGCTGTGGAAAGGCCTTAAGGCCTATTGAAATATGCAAACACTAAGTGTATAACCCAAAGAGCTTTGTGGGCTCGGCCAACCCCTTGGCTCAGGGCACTCTTTGATGATGTCAGCCCTTTCATGATGTTTAGCATTCTAATGAGATTGGAATGTGCACAGATAAAATGGAATATTCTCTGGGCACATACCAACCCGCAGGACCAAATTTTTGCACGATAAAAAAATTTTGATATAATAACAAAATAAAATTTTATATTTTTTTTTTAATAATAAAATCGTACTAGTGAGGCAGATCAGGCCATACGGTCTGATTTGCAAAAAAAAATTTCCTTAGTTTGGACTTTCACCGAATATGGGTGAGTTTATAGTCAATTTTAACCGAAACAACCTCCCGAACGCAATGGTGAGGTCAAATTTGCTCCAAGACACCTCTATTACACACTAGTTGCCAGATCTGAGATTTGGACCTTCAAAGCTTGCATCAAGCTCTCTTCAAATCGGCTGATCTAAACACTCCAATGGCTCTGATACCATGTAAGAATTTGCAAATAGCAAATATTGAACCAAGATCAAGAGGTTGAAGAAAAGCACAAGAGAGAAAATATGAATGCAAGGATGGATTGAATAGATCCAATGAATTAATGATCTCCAATTGATGAATGATTACATAATAGGCCTCCTTATATAGGAAAGGTGATATGAGAGAATGATAAGGAGCTAATAAGCTATCACCTATGCTAGGTGTAATCACATGTCCACCAAATGTGGATCATCCTCCAATATGCAATAAAGTATGTGAATTGGATTAGGATGATAATGTGATAAGAGCACGAAAGGTGGATCTCACACACAAAGAGTTATGTGAAGACAACTATCACACCAAAAGTGGAATTTCTCCTACACCATGTGCTTAATAGATGTGCACACTCCTAGGTGTCTCAATCACAAACTACTATGTAATGCATTAACCTAAGTAAGATTAAGTAAAGTGTAATTAGGAATAATTAATTACACCAACAAAGAGTCTTTCACTCTTTGATAGGGGTACGGAATACATTGTTTTTCTAAGGATATGTTCTTCTTATTGGAAGTAGGAATCCTTGTTCTCTTTTCATTATGATTCCACCTATGTTTCCATAATAAGGAGGGGGCATACATATGATATCCATTGTATATTATGCAACCTTTTTGTTTTATTGATCCTTAAGGAGACAATGTTTTCCTTAGGACTGGTTTCTTTTTTCTTTTTAAATCCCTAAGGAGTTAATGATTTCCTTAGGATTAATATTGTTTATTAATCCATATGGAGATAATGTTTTCCTTAGGATTGATCTTGTTTATTAATGCCTTTGTAAATAATACTTTCCTTAGGCCTGATCATTTTTATGGATCCTGTTGAGCATAATTTTTACACAAGACAACGGCTAGGAATTTGGGTGTACAAATTCCCCTCTTGGAAGAATGATAGAATCAATCTCAAGGTTCCTTTTAGGATGGGTCTCAACTATCTAGATAGCTCAATCAAAGATAAATGTGAAACTGTTCATGAGGATGCCTTTGCTGGTTTGATCTTGGAGAGGCTACAAAAATAATCTTAAATGAACGATCTTTTTGTACATTTTCAAAAAAATTAAATGAAATGCGATTTCCTAAAATGCAAATTTAAATTAACTTACTGAGATAAATTATCTTAAAACATGGAAAAGAGTATGGTAACTAGAATTGAATAAAATTGCAGGAAGTGAACCTAATGGACATGAACCATCATTGCATAATCTTGTGAATTAAATTACCATGAAGATGGAGAAAATCCACAAAACATAGATTTGAATAACTCATAGCCCTGGTTTTGCAGATGCAATCATCAATGGAAATCAACACAGATGTAAGATTTGTCAAAATTCATCAAATCATGAAGCCACTATGAATATGTGCACACATGAGACAAATTTATCTTAAAGGCACCGATGAATAATCTCCCCAATAATTTGTCATGGAAAGACAATGCAACAATGATAAACACCAAATTAGAAGATTTGAAGATCAAAATCACCATACAATCAATTGGCTCTTTGAAGAAAACAAATGAGCAAACACACATTCATGAACTTCACAAAGATAGAAGAAAAATATCACACCATAATTGAACCACCAATTGCATATAATTGTATTGCAAAATAATCGACCATAATTACATTATTCTGTTACAATTTATAGAACTTCACCTTTTAGGAAAACAAGAAATTTGTAGCTAGGGTTTCAGCTACGCATAAAACTAGAAATAAAATTAAATCTAAAGTTTACTGAAAGAAAACTACTCCTAAAGAAACCTTAAACCACCCAACACTGATATGATCCACGTGCATTACAAATTAATGAGAAATCAAGGCTAAATATGATTTAGAAAACAAAAGATCCATGTTGGAGTTCCACCATTTTCCCATTAAACTCTTCTTTAGAACTTGGAGTTCTCTCGTTAAATCTTCATCACAACTCCTCTTCAAGAATCCAACTGATTGATATCCCTAAGGCTAGTAAATATGACCCAAAACATGTGGTCAATCTAACTCAAATCACTTCTTGAAGACTAAAACTTTCTGACGGAAATGACCCAGAAATTTTGGACCCCGACCCTTACTCTGAAAAAATGACACTTGTAAAATGACTAAGTCAAAAGTTCATGCTTAAGAAAAATTTTGGACTTTTGGAGTTTGAAAGGCTGAAAATCCTAAACTGGAAAATTGGCTAAGTGTCAAAAGCTCCTCCGTGCAAAAATTGACTAAGTCAAAAATCGAACACTTAGTCAATGGGAAGGATTTCTAGATGAACCTTGCGTAGCCTCTCCACTATTTCTTGTACTTCTTCAAAATATTCCATTTGGATACTCCCAAGGCATTGTTGTTTCTTTTCTCTAAAGGTGACCAATTATGCAGCGAAAGATTAGATCTCTTCCTCCCATGCTAGCATTCTCTACATTTCGTCCTTTTGATAAAATATTTGTTGGTGGTCCTCCTTTGTTTTCACATTGTTCAAAATTTCCATAAACTAATGTATGATGTCCTTTATTGGGTACATCATCTAATTATCATCATCATTGTACAAATTGAGATCTATTCTTTCAAAAAAAAATTGCAATTCCTTAATCCAAACCATTCCTTCATCCCGCTTCTTATTTACTTTGTTCAAACACTTTTGATAGACTTTCAAAGCTTGAGTTATGTCTTTTATCCATGCTTCAAAATTTTCCAGCTCAAACCCCTCATAAACCTTCACCAAAATTTGGAAGTGTTGCTTCCTTATTATTTTAAGGTCTTCAAGAACCTTTTTCCATTGTGCTATCTATGACTCTAATCCTTCCTCATTGCTAATCATATCCACCAATTTGTTCAGTTCCCAAAGAATACTTTTGAATGGTCTCAAAATTGTTCTTAAGGTATCCCTTGTGAACTCCTCAAAATCAAACTTCCATTTTGAACAAGCGTGAACAAAAGGATGTGATACATCTGTTGGTAACTCAGGGGCAACCCTATTTTCTAAGATAGATTGTAATGAGGCCTCTAGATTACTAAGGCCAATGGGACCTATTTTCTTGAGAATGAACCTTTTTCATGGCTTTGTTCTGTTATGTTAAAACCTTGATGTCCTTGTCTAGGAATCCCAAGGCATGCTTCAATCCTAGTGTGGACAACATTTTGCTTCCCTCCCTTGAAGGTTCACCAAGATCCACTTATTCAAAAAAATAGTCCTCGGGAGTTATTTCTTCCATACTGGTATCAATTATTAGAACCACCACTTGTGCCTTCCATCAGCCCCCATGATCATGAGTAACATATGAAAGTGTTTTGGCTTGGGCACTAGATTCTCCTTGATGAAAAGCCTAACCTAGTATAAACATGTTAGTGTCTTCTTCCTTAGAGTACACCCTTATCCTTGGTTGTATTTCTTTGGTAAACTAGGTGGGCTTGGTGAATGTCATTATTGGCTCATATGGTGCTACCAAAATAGAATCCATCTACCCTTTTTCCTATTCATACTCTTTTGAAAATGCCGCTTTCCCCAAGGCCTCCCTTTCTTGTGAATTTTCTTCTCTTATGGTCTCCTCCTCTCCCTCTCCTATTGATTTCTCCTCTACCTCACTGTCATGAGGAAGGGCACCTTCTTCTCTCTCTACCTCCTTTTCCTTGACTTTCACTTCTTCATGGGTTGATTTAGAAGAAGGTATGGGATGAGAAGGTGGAGGAGTGGGAAAAGTTGGTGGTGGAGTAGGTGTAGGAGGTGGAGGAATAGGAGCCTAAGGCATCGATTGAGGAGGAATGGGAGCCTCAGGTGGAGGAGTGGGAAAAGGAAAAGATGGTAAATAAGTGGGAGCCTACATTGGAGGTGGACTTGGATTAGGAAGTTGTGTAGGAATTTGAACTGGGGAAGTTTTAAGTGGAGGAGCAACTAGAATTTGAAATATTGGTATTTGAGGTGGAATTGGAAGTGGAGCATCTTCACTCTCCTTTTGTAGGGGAAATTGTATCAAAGGTTCCTCTTGGTTTGACTCATTCATCCACTCTTCTGATACACCTTGTGGTTTTTCTTCATCTATCTCCACTCACTCTTATGTTGTTGTATGAGGTATTTTCAAACTAGGCTCATTATCCAATGATGATTCTTCTACCATTTTCTTGTGAGTGGGGGTAGTAAATTGAGCCTGAGGAGGATAAAATGTGAAAGGCAATTATTCTTCAAAGTTGGCTCCTAAAGTAGGCATTGGTTGTTTTGACATTTTTTCTTTGAAACCATAGAGTTTCTCAAAATCTAAAACGTAGAACTCATCATCACCAAGGGCCTCCTATGGATCTATTTCTTCCTCCTGTATTACTATGTCGATATTAATTGGGGGGCTCTCCCTAAGAACTCTCTTTACTCTTGTGGTTTCTCTTGATCGAGTTCTTCGAGCCAAGGGTACCTCAGCTTCCTCCATTTTTTTCCAAATCTTGCACTTCTTCCTCTTCCTGCACAGTTTCTAACTGAGGAGATGCAGAAGATCTTTTCTTTTTGTACACCTTCCTCTTTTCTATCCCAGTTGCTTTGGGCCCTGTGACCTTTATTTTTGGTGACCTTTGTGGAACAAAAGCTTGTTCTTGACTACCAGAGGATGGAGCATTAGGTGGAGCAATACTCCCTATCATTCGGGTCGTAACCAACTTTTCCTTTAGATTTTACCTATAAACTATTAGTCGTCCATGCCTATAAAATATCTCAGGCCTTTGAGGAGCAGTTCCCTTAAATTAAGGCATCAGAACCTTTTCTCCCTTTTTCTTCTTCTCTTTTGAAGGTGGGGCATGTTGTTTCTTCATTGGCACAGGATCCATTTTGAATAGTTTGTTGATCCAGACTTTGGTGGTTTTAATCACATGCTGAGCCTTAAAGTTTGTATCATCATTCTCTTCTTTGTCCACTTCAACATTCAATATGGCCCTTGTGTAGATCTTGTCTTGATTGTATAATGGGTCCAAAATGTCCTTAGAATATGCATCCCATATTTTAGGTGGCATACTTAGGAGTAGGGTATCTTGTGCCAGCTCTAGAGTCATTTGGCAATAGTCATAGATCCTGACCTCATAGTAATCTATGCAATTCATTTAATGATCTTCAAAGTGTGGCTCATTGATGTAATGCCTTCCCATAATGCGACTGTAAGTGCCTATGGGGTCAAACCTGGTCCTGATTAAGTTGAAATATTGCAATGGAAATTCATCCCACTCATACACCATGGATTTACACACTTTCATATCTTGGAGAGAGTGCAAATCGATGGAAATAGGAAAATCCCAACAATGCTTCTTCTTATGTTTGATATTTTATAAGCATCCAAGAGCTTCTTGGCCATTTCTAATAATATTATTCGATCTGATGGATGTCTTGGAAGCTTGTTTTGATTCAAGGTACTCCCAGCTACCCTTATGTAGGTGAAAGTTCTGAATTGGATGTAATATGCTCTTAGGTCTTTGACTTTGGAAGCTGCCTCATTTGAGAGTCTCTTTGCATAATCACCTTCAATAGAGAGGATGATTGTGAAGACAAATGCATCATTGACAATCATATCTTATGAGTTGTCTTCCCCCAGGTTCTTCTTCCTCACGAGTTGTAGGTATACGGTGAAAGGCCAAGCATTGGGTTGACCAATTGCTCTTACCTTAACCAAGCCTAGATAAACCACTATGGAAACAAGTAGATACACAACATATGAAGTCATGTATAAATGGGGATCTTTCTTTAAGGTGGCCAATTGCCTATCTAGATTATCAATGAGGATAGTAGCCCAATCGAACCTTTCCCTCCTTCCTTTTATCTTCTCTATCAGTAGAATCATTCAGGGATCAAGCTAAATAGACTTGGGTAGGATGTATAGTCTTCTTATCATTGTAACAGTAGCATGAATTTCATCCTTTAAATACCCCCTTCTCATGTCTATTTTCTCAATTTTACTCTTAGAAAGAGATTGCATTATGTATTCTTGATTGAAAATCTCATAAGACATCTTTGTTTCTTTGTTGAAGAATCGCATGCCTTTTTTGATGGACTAAAATTTGTCCACTCCTTTAGGAAGTTGAAAAACATCTTCAATATTGTATGGTCTTAGGTCTAGAACCACTTCACCCATTGTATTCTTTACTAATCTTTCATCTAGCACATAGTGCTATGCAAGGGTTACAATCAAATCTGAGGAGAGGATGGATACCGGGTGTGTTGCTACATTGACCGAGTTAGAGTAAACCAAGAAAGTAAAATATATAGATTTGCCTTCTGGTTGAGCGCACCTCACTAGAAACTCATTCAAATTTATGTTCTAATATCAATCTCTATTATTTCACTATGAAGATACCCCACATTAGACGGAGCATGGTATCCTTTAAAATTGGAACTTTATGGCTGGTGATGTTATCTTCTCTGATATTCTGCAAAGAAAAAAGACACTAATCAGGAAGGACCACACTAAAAACTATCAAAGTTAATCAAAAATTGACTAAAAACCCCAAATAAAATAAACCCAGAATCTAGAAGTCACTAAAAATCCTTCAAATCCAATTTTGGGGTTTTGGAGGTTCAGAATCCGAAGGAAACATCAGCCTTTGACAAACCAAAAGGGTGAATAAGAGACCAAACAAGCATTTTCTAAAAGACCTTCTAAGTTTTGATATTTTATTATTTCAGAGGGAAGTGATTGTATGATGTCACCGAAGTCCAAAACTCTGAACACCCGAAAGGATATGTCAAAGTATCAGACACTGAAGTTCTAAAACTATGAAAAGGAATTGTTTGACTTGGGGATGTAATCTGAGTTTTTGGTGTTCTGGACATCGGATGTTTGCATGTTTTTTCAGGGTCTGAAACTCTGAAGCTGCGAAAGGGAAAATTCAACAAAGGACAAGGCTCAAGGAACTTTGGAAACTTTGGAGGTCGAGGCTCTAAAATGCGGGAGATAGTCACCACACAAGAACCAGATGATCCTAAAAACAAGCAAGAGGAAGAAGGTAGAACACCCAAAATGAAAGATGAGAAGGGAAAACCCTACGTCCACCTCAAGTGTTATCATAACTGATAATAATATCGATGATTGATTATCTAATGGAGTTGATGATGAAGAACAACCAAGATGAGAGGTGTACATGATGTTAGTAGAATGATTAGATCATTTATGGTCTTGTCATTGATGTCAAGAAATTGATTTCTAGTTGATATTATGTTGCCATATCATTCAGTAATGATATAAGATGAATGAGTTAAGGAGAATAAGAAATGAGAAGTTGTGAAGTTCTAGAACATAAATGGGCAACTCATACAGATTGGATAATGATTTGATTATGTTGATATAGTTATTTTCTACCTAACATATGATTATGTTAAGTCAGTAAAGCATGGTGCTAAAGATTTGACAACTCAGTAAGATATTTTTTTTTGGCTGCCGAGCAGAAAAAGTCACTCAGTAAGGTAAAGGTAAAAAGATAGGTCGCTCAGTAAAGTGGAAAGGTTTAGGCACCGAGCGATGTAACCAAAATTCTAAGTGAAGAATACCAAGCAAGGAAATGGTATTAAATATGGATGGAATTGATATTTAATGATTAGCTATGATGAGCTATATGATCATGATGATGAGGTAAGTTAGTTATAAGAGATCTATCTTTATGAAAATTTAAGATAAAGATCTATGGAAAGATCTAAGCAGCAAAAAGAGATGGAACAAGTTTCTATAAAAGTTCAAGTTCCTAGGTGAAAATGAAGTGTGTTACCGAGATCTAGATCCAATGAATAATGAAATGAACGGTCAAGATTGATTAAAGGAAAATGTAATAGATAAGATTAAGAGGAAAAAATTGTCTATATAAAGGATTATCTTGTATGGACAATTGGTTGGAAAACTGAATAGTTGAAGGGTTACCAACTATTACAGAGCAGAAGGAACAAAGATATTCTGAGCAGGAAAACATTGACTTGATGAAGTGTTGATGCCAATGGAAGATGAATAATTGAAGTGAAGATTGAAGAGCGCATAAGGATCTGATTAAGAAAAGGTAGTTTCACATCTACAAGTCATTTTTATTACTGTTACTTACTAGCATTTGTAACAGATAAATATCTTAATAGAGTGTAATTAACTGACTTATTGTAAATCCTTGAGAAAGGTGACATTCTAAAATAGTGTTTAAAGCCCTCTGACAAGACCACTCCTAATAGGGTAAAGATCCTAATAGATGTGAGGTAAATCCCTTAACTGGGTCACACCTAATAGTGTGTTTTGTAATCTTTAACCAGATTGGCTCTTAGCTGGGCATATTTTAGAAGAGTATATTTCTTAGTGGGTGACAATTCCCACAGTGGTTTTTCCCATAAATGGGTTTCCACATTAAATATTGGTGTCACACATTGTGAATTTTTTATGTGAATGTTTTATTGATTGATATAGTTTATTTACTATTGTCGATAAATAGAAAATTGTGTAGTCACCGAGCTACTACCGATTTAATCAGAGAAAAGTTTATTAAGGTATTTGTGATCAGGATTACTGATTCAACCCCCTCTCTGTAATCCAATAATTGGTATCAAAGCTAAGTAATCTAAAGAGATAAGTTTAAAGAATTGGGTAAAAGATCTGAAGATGTATATGAGAGGAGTACCTAAGTTAAACAAGGAAATTTTCTCAACATGGAAAAGAAAAATGAAATATATCTATTTGGGATTGGTGAATATGTCATATATCTTCTGGAAAATTAATACTCTCCATCACCTACTGGACTCTTGATAGTTAATCAAATGAAAGAAAAGTAGGAACATAACTCAGTCATGATAGAGATTGCTTCTTCCCTATCTGATGTTTAATTCAATGATATCAAAGATTGTACTGATTCAAAAGAGATGTGTGATAGGCTTACACCTATCTATGGAGGAGATCAGCATGTTCAAAAAGCTAAGGTTGATAGCTTGAGATGGAAATATTATGATATGAGGATGAAAGATGAAGAGAACATCACACAATATAGTAGCCGAATCAAGGAAGTTGTTAGTGCCATCAGAGGTGTTGGTGGATTATTGACTAATGAAGAAGTTGTTGGAAATATACTATGGGAAAGTGATATACTAAGAGGTGGGTGCATCAGATATCTACTATTATCACCTTTTTGACATAAATTCACTTGCATAGCATAAACATCAAATTCAATATTGTAATATATCTAACAATCTAATCTTCATCCATGAAAATAAAACATAACACCAAGATTTTTTTTACCTAGAAACCCTTGAAAGGTAAAATTGGGGTGGGGATGACACCCAAAAATCTTCACTACTACAATATTAAATTTTACCTGTTAGGGCTACAATGTTTGATCATAAACTAATGATCTACCATGTGAGGGGTCTTCCCTACTTAGAGCTTTAAGACTTATACAATCTACCCTGTAAAAGGATTTGAACTTACAACAAAATAAGCACTTGGTTAAGAGATTTACTTAGGCTTGTTAGGACCACTTTGTAAAGAGATTATACCTGATTCACCTATTAGAATGACTCAGTACCTAATCCTTCAGTTTGCGTTGTGATGTTGATAATAGATCTTCTCCTTCCGATATAGATTTGATCTCCTCTATCAAATATATCTCTATTATGTCCTTCACTACTTTTCTCGGTCACTAATCTTTGTCTCTGATAATTAGAACACTTCTTTGTTCTACATGTATGACATCTCCTTCATACTCATACTCTTCATACTACATATTAGGGTTCATATCTCATCTTATATAGAAAATGAATCAACTCCATAAATCAAGATCAATGATCTAGATTGTCTACTTGTGCCGCTTAAGCATTCCCTAATTCTATTTGGTTACATGAATTACATAGGGATCAATGATTACAAATATAAAGCATAATCATCTCTTTGATTTCCTCAACAAACATAAAATATAGTATAGATGTCATCCAAAATGGTTTACCTAAGTGTTTGTGTAGTTACAAACACATATATCAAATCTGGCTTGTTTGGCATATGAATTCTTTGGCAATCGGCATTGGTTGTTCTTCTTTTATTGGTGCTCGTCACTAACATATCTACATAACTTGACATAAACTACTCGTTTGTTACTGAAGAACTCGGTGACCTCTGACTTACTCAACAATGACTACTACTTGGTAAATGTACAATATACAAGTCGACATATGACTCAGCCTATACATGATGACTTGGTCACAGTGATGACCGACCAACATTTACTAGAAAATGACTAAGTGTAAGAAACTAATAGACAACAAAACTTAGGGATCAACAATCTCCCCCTTTGACATTAGTGGCAAAAACACTTTGTCACAACATTTTCATTACATTACATGAGTACTTAGTAATATGGAAAAATCCTATATGAATACCCCCCCCCCTAAGACTTTGACTCTGTCTACAAAATATTCTACACATATATGTACATTAGAGTCTTTTGACATACAACTGAATATATACATATTGCAAAAAAAGTATGTCATACCATTATAATTTGACTGTGTCATTTTCTTGTTTCTGCTTTGAACTCTAAACTCTGTCATTCCCCTTATCATTTCTTGAACTCTGTCATGTCATTTCCCCCTTGTTTTTGTCACTTGAAGTTCCTAGGGTATAGAGGTTTTGAAAAACTTATCCAAAAATGGTTTGTGGAGTTGCATTATCATTCCTAATGCATTGTCCCATCTGGACCTTACAAACTCCAAAACCTGTGTCTTTATTTCTAGCTGAGCAACTAAATCAACTAGGCTCTCAGAAATAGAGAGATGAGGGTCTATCTAAACTAACTCCTTTGTCATGGCTAAATCCTTTTGCATAACCTTGAGATGATGTGTCATCATCATTTGAATTGAAATTAGCCTAGCCTTTATTTTTCATCATTAGCCATCAACTTGGCTAATCTACCTTGTTCATGTAACAGGGTTGTGAAGTGGATGGAGCTGGAACTTGCATCCATTCTCAATGAATGTCCTATAGACTTTAAGTCTAACTGTAGTTTGTCAATCAAATCTTGATTTTCCTTGGTGAACTCTTCAATATTGCATAATTTCTTGTACAATGAATGAGCATTCTGCACAACGTCTTCTAGATTTGTCATTAAGTCAAAAATTTCTACCTATTTGACTGCAATGTTATTTGAAACCTTTTCTAACACCTTGGTCTCAAAATTTCTCTCAGACCACTGTAAAAGGTTGTCATTTGCCTCACTGTCATCATTTTTCACCTTTATTAAATTTTTGTACAAGTTTCTCTAGGATACGTACAAACTCATTCACATCATCCATTTCAAAAGAATCAATAAAAATACCTTTGATCTCATGCAATACTTGTTTTTTCTGATGTTCTCTTCTCAACTCTTCCTATTTTATCTTCTTCTTCAAAAGATATTGTAGTATCTTCATTTTCTCATAGGTTAAGTTATTAGTTTCCCACTTAGGAATCACTATAACTTCATTGAGTGTCACCTATGTTGTGGGATATTTCTCCTTCTTCTTATGTGCTTTCTTTCTCAGTGTGTTTCCACTCGGCATCTATATAAGAGCTTTGATAGCCTCTTGTTCCTTAGTCTTTGGTTTATCATTTTCTTCTTCAACCTTATCCTTTTCCTCCACATGAGGACTTATTACAACTAATGCAGACTTTTCTCCTTTCTCTTTAGTATTCTCCTCGGCTTGTTCTTTCTTTCCTTCCTCGACAGCTATAATCTCAGTTGTGATTGTCAACTTGTCCTGTTTCTTGGCACTGGTACCTTGTGAGGCTTGAAGTTCAACTGTAACCATATGAGGGCTTACTAGAGTAGTGTCAATAGTTGTTGTACTCTCAATCTATGGATAATCTTGTACTTGGATTAGTACTAGATTGGTCCTTGGTAGAAACTTATCTAATGTTTCCTCGACAAGTATTTGTTTATGTATTTCCTCCTCATTTAATATATTTGTTTTCACTGGAGTATCCTCAGTGATATCAACAATAGTGATCTCCTATGATTCAATTACTTCAGCCTTCCATCCGGCTTCCTTCTCTACATTTTGTGGTTCTTCAATGTCCTCCTTGTTATCTAATTTCACTCCATTGGATGTACTCGGTTGTGAACTCTTGTCAATTATAAGTCCAAAAATAATTTTCCATAAGCTTGTGCTATATTGCTCAATATCCTCAACCTTATGTTTTAGAATGGAGTATGCTCGAAGCTTTGGAACAAATCTACTTCTATACTGCTTCATGTATTGTTGAATGTAAGTAGGGGATAGATTAGGAAAACTTGAGCTAGAGTGCTCTCCCTTATTTTCTTTTCAATCATCATGGCATACTGCCATTTCTGATCTATTCTCATATATAGTTCCTTAGGTATCAGATTCCATATCTGTAATGGTGTCATCTTAAAGCCTACTAACCCAGCAATGCTCTTGATATTGTGGCATATCTCATCCACAGTCAATTATTTCCTTTGAGATGGTGCCTTCTTCTTTACGTTCTCATCTGTATCAGTTTTCTCATCATCATCATCCTTCTACGAGATAAGCTTCCTTCTTAGTTTCTTTCTTAAATTTCCCGGCACAGCCTTAGCCTGAACTGGCTTCCTCTTCCCTAATATTGGGGTCTTTTTCTATGGCTCGATAGCTGAAATAGTAGAAGTTGCCCTATTTATTGGTCTAGATACTATAGGAGGAGTGGGTTAGGTTTTTGCAATTGTTTCTTACTAGGCTCGGCAACTGATGCCTTATTTCCTTTCTTAGTTACTTCTATCTCCTCATCTTCACTCTCTTCAAACTCACTATACTTGGCTTCTCTTAATCCTTGTGTTAATGCAAGAGGTGTATTTTACTCTTCTCCTTCTCCTACCATCTTCTCTAGGTTTTTCACTATCTTCTTCCGTTTTCTCTCCAGGGTTACACTTTTCAATCCCATGGTTATCTTAGACTTAGCCTCCTCATAAGTCCCAAAATATTTATCCTTTTTGTCAACTTCTTTAGCTAATAGGGAAGTTATTGTTGCTAGTGTTTCATCTATGTTAACTTCATAAGGTAATGGCCTAAGCCATGATACCCTCGGTTTAACTACCTATGCATATGTGAAGTCGGTATCAACTAGAAAACATATATCCTTATAGTATTTCTCTACTAGTGATACAGGAATCCTACTCTTCCTCATTTTCTTCTTAAACTCCACAAAATAACTATCCAATACACTATCAAATTTTTCTCCTATCTAGTCAATGAACTCACTTATCTGTAGGGTGACTAGTCAGTTCTTATCCCATACAATATCACCAATAGTAGAAAAACTATCATGAATATAAAAGAATATACAAACGAACAGAGAACCAAACTTACACATTGAATTCTTCTCTTTCCTAATAGAAGTGAGGTTCTTGACAAGTTGTTTTAATTGTAGCTCAGCAAGATCATAGGTATGATCTTTCTTCACCATTTTCCATGCTTGGTCAACACCTACACACGAAACACTGTCTAGCCTACTAGATTGGTAGAACTTGTGAGCTATCACTCTCACTGTAAAATCAATTTCTAGATCGGTGATAGAAAAAGTAGTCATCCCTATTTTTTTCCATGTTGCCTAAGTGTTAGCTTGAATAATTCCCTTGCTTTGGCATCTCATAGTCTTTTTCCCTATCAGACTAGGGTAACCAGTTACTCAGTGTATTATTGTTGTAAAAATGGCCAACGCTCCCCTTGAGATTTGTGACATGGCTTAACTACCTCCTAAGTCTTCTATAATTCTAGTGGTTGTATCAGGCATTAACAGGTTGATCTTTTGGTGCAATGGAAACTACTACTTGTATGAAGCGGTATCAGAGCTTGGTCATAGGTTTGAATCCCCTCGGGTAACGCTAAGGAGGAGATTGTTGGAAAAATGGCCAGCGCTCCCCTCAGGATTCATGACATGGCTTAACCGCCTCCTGTGTCTTCTATAAGTCTAGTGGTTGTATCAGGCATTAACAGGTCAATTTTGTGGTGCAACGGCAACTAATACTTGTAACAATTATCTCCTTTATAATCTTAACTAGTCCATCTTCCAACCATAGCTTCATGTCATGAACTCATCTCAACATGATTTTGATCCATTCGACCTTAAAGCTCTGTGGAAAGTCAAGGGCATGCACTAACCCTCACTCGAAAACCTTATGATGTTCTGCCTTCAACACCTCATTGCTGCATAGTTTTTCATATGCTTCTCTAAGCTCATAATCACCTATTTCTCCTATCTTTCACATGTAGCATGTGCGTACATCGTTAATCATTAGAACCTTCAAAGGAATAGATGACAGGGCACCTACAAGATCTCCCATTATCACACTTTCAAGAACAGCTTGAAATTTTTGGGGTTTGCACGCATCGTTCCTTATTAGTTGAACATTAAACACTTCCTTTCTGTGTTTCTTAACTGTGGAAGATGATGTATATTCCATATCTTTAAATTCTAGGGTTCAATTATGAATATCATTTCCTCGGTAAATACTTGGTTCAAATAGTTCTGTGATGATTGCGAACGGCACGCTGTGAGGATCTCTGTAAATCACACTTAGCAAAAATAGCTCTAGATAATCACTCTAGAATCACTCTGCAATTTCTCAAATCACTGGTGAAATTAGAATAAATGGTAACATTCCACTTTATAGACTTCACATGGTCAGGGCTGCATTAATGATCTGTACACTTTCTAGGTAAGATAAAGTTGTCTTGTCAATCTCATGTCAACTCGATTAACAAAAGCTCGGTCAATATTATCATTCAATTTTAGCTCAGTACACATCACATCTCAGCTACCACAGAAGCTCAGCATACACTAGTGACTCTGTCACTATGGGCTAAAATACTGATGCTCGACATCAAATATACAATGTAGCTTCTTTCTTCAAATCTATCTTAATGCATCTTAATCTATGCAGATATGGAATTTAACATATCAAATGTTAGGAACTGATGTAAAATAAAGCATTATATGATTCAGTTTCTCACATACCTTTTTTTCTTAGTTTGAAGTAGTGTGATCACTTGATCCATTGGATTGGGTGACCTCAGGTTCACTGGCTCCACTACTACTTTCTTCTTATTTCTTTTTCCATGTCTTGTTTATCTAGTTTCTCATCTGATCAACAGTCTCTTTATTCTTGACTTGTTCATTGCTCGGTATATGTGCTCTGCAGTCTCTCTTTAAGTGACCAATCTTATTGCATTTGTATCAGACCAAACTTCCACTCATCCAACTCTTTGATTTTCCTCTAAAATATGTCTTTAAACATTTTTCTCCAATATGACCATATTTTCCATAATAATGACAACTATACCATGTATTGTAGTCCCAACTGTATGTGTTACCTTTCCTAGCTTCTTTAGTATGTTTATTGGATGTCCACTTAGCTTTATATCTGCACTCTTGTGCTCTATGACCATATTTCTGACACTTAAAATAATGTCCTTGAAATCTAGGTGACGTAGGTGGATTATTGGCCTTTGACCTGCATTCAGGTGCCTGATGTCCATGTTTCTTGCAAATAAAATAGTTTCCATTAAATTTTGGTTTAGGATTGGACTTACCATTTTTTATTTTATATATGTTAGCTATGTGTCCTAGCTTTCCACAATGATGGCATGTGGGTTTGTTGTTCTTTGGCTTTGTATTCCTTTGTTCTCCACTCTTTGATGTTTCTCCTTATTTAGTGGATGACAAGTACTCATCATGTCCAAGTCCAGAATTATCATTGGATCTTCTAGGTGACCTTAACAATTCTTCAAATTATTTCAAAGCTTCATTAGGCTTGTTCATCCTCTTATTGAGTTCCTTTTCAGATCTTAGTTCATTCTTCAGTTGGCTATTTTGTGATCTCAGATTTGTAATTTCCACATCTTCTCTACCCAACTCTTGATTAGAAAGTAACAATTGATTTACCATGTCCAATTGATTATTTTTCAGCCTCTTCATGTCACATGTTCTTTCATCAAGTCTCATATATATTTTTCTTTTGTCTTCTTTAGCCATTATCTTGTCTTCTTCAGCTTTCTTTTTCTGTTCAAAAACTTCACAAAGTCTTACTGATTGTATTTCTTGTTCTCTCTTTAGATTCTGATGTCTTCATTCAGTATGTTATTTTTCTCTAGCAGATCAGTTATAGCTTTGTCACATTCACTAGAATTACCATTGACAAATAGACTTCTAGTGTCTTCTTCTTTATATTGATTTTCATTTTGGTGTATTGCCAATTCTCTTCTTCTTCTTAAATATTTCTTCAGTTCACCTCTGGAAGCTTCAAGCTGATGTAGTGCAAGCTAAATGTGAATCTTATGATTCTCTATGATCTTTCCCAACTTGTAAACCTCCATCACCAAGACCTTAACTCACAAGTGATTAGACTTCTTATAAGAGACTTAGATCTAGTACCAATTGTTGGAAATCTACTATAGGAAATTGATATACTAAGAGGGGGGGTGAATCAAATATCTACTATTATCACCTTTTTGACATAAATTCACTTGCATAGAATAAACATCAAATTCAATGCTGTAATAGATCTAACAATCTAATCTTCATCCATGAAAATAAAATATAACAAAAAGATTTTGGTTACCCAGAAACCCTTGAAAGGTAAAACTGGGGTGGGGATGACACCCACAAATCTTTACTATTGCAATATTAAATTTTGCATGTTAGGGCTGCAATGTTTGATCATAAACTAATGATCTACCCTGTGAGGGGTTTGTCCTGCTAAGAGCTTTAAGACTTATACAATCTACCTTGTAAAAGGATTTGAACTTATAACAAAGTAAGCACTCGGTTAAGAGATTTACTTAGGCCTATTAGGACCACTCTATAAAGAGATTCTCCTTGATTCACCTATTAGAATGACTCAGTACCTGATCCTTTGGTTTTTACTATGATGTTGATAACTGATCTTCTCCTTCCAATATAGATTTGATCTCCTCTATCAAATATATCTATGTTTTTTCCTTCATTTCTTTTTTCGGTAATTGATCTCCATCTCTGATAATTAAAACATTTCTTTGTTCCACATGTATGAAATCTCCTTCATACTCATACTCTTTATACTACGTTTTAGGGTTTAGATCTCATCTTATATAGAAAAAAAATCAATTCCATAAATCAAGATCAACGATCTAGATTGTCTACTTATGTCTCTTAAGCATTCCCTAATTCTGATTGGTTACAGGAATTACATAGGGATCAATGATTACAAATATAAATCATAATCATCTATGTGATTTCCTCAACAAACATAAAATGTAGTGTAAATGTCAACAAAAATGGTTTACCTAAGTGTTTGTGCCATTATAAACACATATATAGAATCTGGCTTGCTTGGCATATGAAGCCTCTGGCACTTGGCATTGATTGTTCTTCTTTTACTGGTGCTCAGCAATGACATATCTACACATCTCAGCATAAACTACTTGATTGTTACTGAAGTACTCAGTGACCTCTAACTTTCTTATCGGTGACTAGTGCTCGATAAATGTACAATATAGAAGTCGACACATGACTCATCCTATACATGATGACTCAATTGCAGTGATGACCGACCAACATTTCCTAGAAAATGACTAAGTGTAAGACACTAATAGATAACAAAACTTAGCAATCAACATAAGTGGTAAGTAAAATATTGAGAACTCTATCTTCTAAGTATGTTATTAGAGTCTCTACAATTAAGGAATTGGGATCTATACCGAGTAATATTGTTACTCTTGAATCCCTAATTTGAAATTTGACTACTTTTGAGCTAAGTAACTATGATAATAGTCTACCAAATATTGAGATAACCTTCAAGTCATGTATGAGCATTGGAACATCAAGAAAAGAAAGATAAATTCATAGTACTTCACATGGAAATGAGCATGATAGTATTCTAACCGAAGAGAAAGAGCAAGAATAATTTGAAGAACTGTTGACTAACTAACTATCTAGACACAAAGGAAAGTACAATGGCAAGTTACCATTGAAATGTTTAAATTGTAATAAGATTGGAAATATTGTATCTAGATGTCCTGACAATGATAGAAAACAACAAGCATCAAATATTTAGAGATTTTAAGGACAAAGGAAAGAAGTCTTGCTACCTACCTGAGGAAGGCATAACTGATGATGAATATGATAATACTGAGGAAGGTTATGAAATTGTTTTTGTTGCAGTAAAGGAAGAATCATATGAATAAAATTTTGAAGATGAAAAATCACTTGTGTCTCATGTAAGTAAACTAGACCCTTGGATTATTGATAATGGTTGTTCACATCATATGACTAGTGATATTGACAAGTTTGAGAATCTAGAAGAATATGATGGAGGATTTGTCAAATTTAGCAATGATGCTCCATGCCCTGTGCAAGGTAAAGGATCTATTGTGTTGAATGAGAAGATGAAATGTAATGATGCATATTGGGTTAGAGGACTAAACTATAATCTGTTGAGTGTTGCACAACTAAACAATACTACCCACCGATTGGAATTTCAAAATAGAAAAGTTAAGATCTATGGTGCCGATGGAGATCTAATTGGACCTAGATGACAAAGAGGTAATTTATTTTATCTTGATACTGATGCAAAGAATTGCTTATTTTCTAAAACTAAAGATGTATGGTTATGGCATTAGAGACTATGTCATGTAAATTTTGATAACTTGATCAAAGTGAGTAAGAAAAGTAGAGTTAGAGGACTTCTGAGATTAAGAAAACCTAATAAAGCTATGTGTAAATAATGTCAAGTTGGTAAGATGACCAAGTCAAGTTTTCTAAGAAATTCTTATTCTACAAGTAGCATTTTGGAATTGGTTCACACTTAACTTTATGGTCCTATGAAAGTTCAAAAATATTATGGAGATTGGTACTTTATTATGTTTGTTGATGATTATTCAAGGATGATGTCAATAATGTTTCTAAAAAAAAATATGATGCATTTGAAATGTTTAAGTGGTATAATGCTAGAGTTGAAAAATAAATGGGTAAACAATTAAAGTGTCTGAGATCTGATAGAGGAGGTGAATTTATCTCTAATGAATTTACTATCTTCTATAATGAGAATGGAATTAAAAGACAACTATCTACACTAAGGACTCCACAACAAAATGGGATAGCTAAGAGAAGAAATAGATCTATTGTTGACTGTGCTAGAACTCTATAGATTGATAAAAATATTGCACAAACATTTTGGAGAGAAGCTATAAGTACTACAGTTTACACTCTCAACCGAATTTTGTTGAAGAAAAGTACAAACAAGACACCTTATGCATTATGGTTTGGGAACACATTGAATGTAAGTTATTTCAAAATCTTTGGAAGTAGGTGTTATATATTGAAAGATTCTAGAAATGGAAAGTTTGATTCTAAAGGTGATGAAGGAATATTTCTTGGTTACTCATCAAAGAGTAAGGAATATAAATGTTTAATCAAACATTCTAACAAATAGTTGAAAGTACAAATGTAAGAGTTGATGAAATTGTAGAAAAGAATGAAGGTGATAGAAAAAAGGAAACTGGGGACTATAACAGATTTTTTTGTGTACAAGATGTTAATTTAGTTGATACAACTAAGAAGCAACTAGGAGGAACCGATGATCAAATTGAGTTTCCATCGAGAAATGAGAACAATGAAGAACAAGCTACCGAACTCGTATTAGCAAAGTATGTGAGAAGACACCACTCACCAAGAAGAATTATTGGAGACAAGAATGTAGGAGTGTTAAAAATAAGTTTAAGTTAAAAGATAACACTTGTTTGATTTCTAAATTTGAGCCTAGATTGGTAAAGGATGCACTAGAAAATAAAGATTAGATGAATGATATGAAAGAAGAAATGGATCAAATTGAAAAGAATAACACATGGTCACTGGTACCAAGATCTAAAGATAAGAATGTGATTGAAATAAAGTGGATTTTTATAAATAAACTCAATGAGAAAGGATATGTGATCAGAAATATAGCTAGATTAGTCTACAAAGGATATCCACAAGAAGAAGGAATTGACTATGGTGAGACTTTTTCTCCTATTTCTAGATTAGAAGGAGTAAGGGTATTTCTTGCATATGCTGCTTAAAAAGGGTATTGCTTGCATATGCATGTGCACCTGTGTGTTTATGTGAATGTGGGTTTTTGTGTGCGCATGTGAGAGAGAGACAAGGAGATATTATCTGTGAGCATGCATGTGTGTGGATATGTGTGGTGCGTGTGGGTGGGTGCATGTATGTGGTGCCTGTGAGTGGTGTGCATGTGTGTACGCACATGTGCATGGGTGTGTTTATGTGTGTGTATGCATATGCATGTGCACCTGTGTGTTTATGTGAGTATGGGTGTGTGTATGCATGTGTGGGTGGGTGTACACATGTGTGGGTGTGTGTGTCGTGTGTGTGAGAGAGACAAAGAGAGATTGTGTGTGGGTGTGTGTGTGCGCAAATG
Organism: Chamaecyparis obtusa; assembly: GCA_027943335.1. Classification (NCBI taxonomy): domain Eukaryota; kingdom Viridiplantae; phylum Streptophyta; class Pinopsida; order Cupressales; family Cupressaceae; genus Chamaecyparis; species Chamaecyparis obtusa. The sequence continues at coordinate 106,985 of BSBK01001735.1, forward strand.
CATGTGTACATGTGTGTGTTTGTGTGTGTGATAACTAGGATGCGCATGCATGCATGTGCACAAGGATGTGTGTGTGTTTGTTCATGCATGTGTGTGTCTGTGTGGGTAGGTATGTATGCATGTATATATTTGTGTGTGTGTGTAAGTGCATCTATGTGTGAGAGAGATAGGGAGAGATTGTGTGTGTGTGTACATGTGTGTTTGTGTGTCTAAGCATGAGGATGTGCGGGTGTGTGTGTGTGTGTGTGTATGTGTGTGTATGTGCATGTACATCCACATGGATGATGGTGTATGTGTGTGTGACTGTGAAGGTGTGCATGTGTGTGTGTTTGTGTGTGGGTGTGTGAGAGAGACAGGGAGAGATTGTGTGTGGGTGGGTGTATGTATGTGTGTGTGTGTGGATTTGTGTGGGTTTTTGTATGCGTGTTTGGAGGTGTGTGTGTGTGTGTGCATGCATGTGTGAGAGAGGGTGTGTGTGTGCATACATGTGTGACAGGGTGTGTGTGTGTGTGTCTGTACGTGTGTATGTTTGTGAGGATGTGTGTGCATATGTGTGTGTGTGTGTGTGTCATAGTGACATGGAGAAATTATGAGTGGGTGTGTGTACATGTGTGTGAGAGAGATAGGGAGAGATTATGTGTGGGTGTGTGTGCATATGCATGTGCACATGTGTATGGCGGTGTGTGTGCACATGTACACAGGGATGCATGCATATGTCCATGAGCATATGTGCATGTGTGGATGGGTGTGTGTGCGTGTGTCCATGTGTGTATGTGCATGCATCTATGGGTGGGTGTGTGTGTGGGTATGCATGTGTATCCATGTGTGTGGGTGTGTGTGTGCATGTGTGAGAGAGAAAGGGAGAGATTGTGCGTATGGGTGTGTGTGTGTGTGCACGTGTATTTGTGTGTGTGTGCATGCATGCACGTGTGAGAGAGATAGGGAGAGATAGTGTGTGTGGGTGTGTGTAAGTATGAGAGAGTGTGCATGCATGTGCACACACACAGGTGTGTGTGTGTGTGTGTGTGTGTGTGTGTGTACATGTGTGTGTTTTTGCGTATGCATGTGTGTGTGTGTGTGTCAAAGAGACATGGAGAGATTGTGGTGCAGGAGCACCACCCCCACCTTCGAGTTTAACATATTAAGACATTTTAGAATTTCATTTAAACATATTTACTAGCGGTTGATTTATTTTTCTTCAATGCAATGTGTTCAAATTATATGCCATGTGTACTCAAAAGACCAAAATTGAAAGTGAATGGTCATGAACGGTTTGTAACCATAATACATTGTCTTTAAATGGACAATAATATGTAATCACAGAGGGAGAGAAGAGATCAACAAAGTGGTATGGAATAAGGAATAGTTGGTGAAAGGGAATCGGGCTCTTTGGTTAAAAACCAGAGAGCCATTGATATTATCATTGTTAAAGAAGTGTAACATTAATATATACTCAATTGTCGGCATTTAAGTTTTGGTTTAGTCTTATTCTCTATCTCTTCTACAATTCAGTTTCAGAGTTTCCTATTTGATTTGGTGGTATATTGTTATTGGGCCTGTCAATTATTGTGTTGTTGCAATTATCTAATGATAATCAGTTCCATAAACCGATTCGGTGTCATTTGTAAATGTTATTGTTATCACCCGATTTGGGTTGATGGTAATCAGTTCTACATGATCGAGAATGTGTTTGAGGGAACTAAGTATTCATTCTTGAATAGATTTACAATCATTAATAGTTTCAAAGAAATCATTATGTAAGACTGTGTTGGTTCCTTATGAATGGTATCGGGTTTTGGAGAATTTGACAGTAGTTACAACTGAGTTTCATGTCAGTCCCGATTTGGGAAGTTGATATTCACTTTATCGATCAAGTCGAAATAGATTTGGCATTAGCTATTCATGGTTCTTTTGGGGTTATTGGTTTTGCTTCAACAAAGAAGATGTTTTGTCATGAATCAATTTTTGTAATAGTGCTGAATGTAATAATGAAATGGTTTACGGCGACAAAGAAATGATAGTTCTTGAATGGATTCAAATCCATAACGGTTTTTAACAAACCATTATTAAACTATATTGATATTCTATCATAACATCAATAGACTATTGAATAGTATTGTGTAATGACAACTCAATATTTGTGAATAGAGAGAAAGTGGCAGTTCGAAGGTGAGAGATCCACAAGGATAGTTGGTTATCAAATCAAGAACCGTTATCTACCGGTTGCGAAGGACAGGTTTCAAGCCTTTGATGAGACCGAAGGTGGTTAAGTTTGTTAGATATGCTAGGAGGAGCCCGTGAACATACTGGTTACAGAAGTATTGAAATGTTGTTCTCAAGATAACTTGCAAAGACCAATGTATTACATTCACCATGAGGTTAAGTTTTCACAGTGAGAGAAAAGAAAAGGAAGTATGAAAGTTAAAGCTAAGACCATCGATGTTTTCTTCTGCATCAGATTGGGAGTGGGTGTGTACATGTGTGTGAGAGAGACAGGGCGAGATTGTGTGTGGGTGTGTTTGCATATGCATGTGCACATGTGTATGGGGGTGCATGTGCATGTTTGCATGGGGATGCATCCATGTGTCCATGAGCCTATGTGCGTATGTACATGTGTGGATGGGTCGGTGTGTGTGTGTGGGTGTGTGTGTGTGTGTGTGGGTATGTGTGTGCATACGTGAGAGAGAAAGGGAGATATTTTCTGTATGGGTGTGTGTGTGCATGTGCATGTGCACATGTGTGTTTGTTTCTATGTGCATGCATGCGCATGTGAGAGAGATAGGGAGAGATTGTGTGTGTGGGTGTGTGTAAGTACGAGATATTGTGCATGTGCATGTGCAAGGGGATGTGTGCATGTGTCCATGAGTGTATGTGTGTATGTGTGTGTGTGGGTGTGTGTATGTGCGCGTGTCCATGTGTGTATGTGTGTGGGTGGGTGGGTGTGTGTGCGCATCTCCATGTGTGTGTGTGTGTGTGTCCATGTGTGTATGTGTGTGTGTATGTGGGTGGGTGGGTGTGTATGGGTCTATGTGTCTGTACGTGAGAGAAAAAGGGAGAGATTGTGTGTAGGGGTGTGTGTGTGTGTGCATGTGCATGTGCGCATGTGTATTTGTGTGTGTGCATGCATGCCCGTGTGAGAGAGATAGGGAGAGATTGTGTGTGTGGGTGTGTGTAAGTATGAGAGATTGTACATGTGCACATGTGTGTTCATGTGTGTGTGTGCACAAGGATGTGTATATTTATGTGTGTGCACAATGTTGTGCACGCATGTGTTCATGTGCGTATGTGCATGTACATGAACATACATAGGTGTGTATGTGTGTGTGCGTGTGAGAGTGTGCATGTGTGTGTGTGTGTGTGTTCATGAATGGGTGCATGAGAGAGACATTGAGAGATTATGTGTAGGTAGGTATGTGTGTGTGTGTGGGTGTGTGTGTGTGTGTGTGTGCGCGCGCGTATGTGAGAGAGAAAGGGATAGATTGTGTGTATGGGTGTGTGTGTGTGTGTGTGTGTGCATGTGTGCATGTGTGTTTATGTGTGTGTGCGTGCATGTGCATGTGAGAGAGAGAGGGAGAGATTGTGTGTGTGGGTGTGTGTAAGTACGAGAGATTGTGCATGTGCATATGCACATGTGTGTTCATGTGTGTGTGCACGAGGATGTGTATGTTTTTGTGTGTGCACGATGATGTGTGCAGGTGTGTACATGCACATACATGGGTGTGTATGTGTGCGTTCTTGTGAGGGTGTGCATGTGTGTGTGTATGTTCATGTGTGGGTGCGTGAGAGAGACCGTGAGAGATTATGTGTGGGTGGGTATGTGTATGTGTGTGTATGTGTGTGTGTCAATGCATGTGGATATGTGTTTGCATGCGTGTGCACATTATGTGGGTGTGTGTGTGTGTGTGTGTATGTGGTTTTGTGTGTGTGTGTGAGAGAGAGAAAGGGGGAGATTGTGTGTATGGGGGTGTGTGTGTGTGCATGTGCATGTGTTCATGTATGTTTGTGTGTCTGTGTGAATGCGCATGTGAGAGAGACGGAGAGAGATTATGTGTGGGTGTGTCAAAATATGAGAGATTGTGCATGTGTATGTGCACATGTGTGTTCATGTGTGTGTGCACGAGGATGTGTATGTTTGCATGTGTGCACGATGATGTGTGTGTGTGTGTTCATGTGTGTATGTGCATGTACGTTTCTATATGGGTGTTCTTGTGAGGGTGTGCATGTGTGTGTGTGTGTCTATTCATGTGTGGGTGTGTGAGTGAGACAGTGAGAGATTATGTGTGGGAGTGCACATGGGTGTGTGTGTGTGTGTGTGAGCCTGTGTGCATTATGTTCATGGGTGTATGTTTATGTGTGGGTTCATGTGTGTGCATGCATGTGTGAGAGAGGGTGTGCATGCATGCATGCATGTGAGAGAGGGTGTGCGTGCATGTGCCTGCACACACACAAGTCTAGGTGTATGTGTGTGTGCTTATGAGGGTGTGTGTGTGTGCGCATGTCTGTGCACGTGTGTGTCAAAGAGACATGGAGATATTGTGAGTGGGTATGTGTGTGTGGATGTCTGTGTGAGAGAGATAAGTCAAGATTGTGTGTGGGTGTGTGTGGATATGCATGTGCACATGTATGTGTGTGTGTGCATGAGGATATGCAAGTGTCCATGTGCATGTGTGTGTGTGTGTGTGAGTGGGTGTGTGTGCATCCATGTGTGTGGGTGTGCATATGTGTGTGCCTGTGTGTGTATGTGGGTGTGGGTGTGTGTGTGCTTATGTGCGTGCGTGAGAGAGAAAGGGAGAGATTGTGTGTGAGAGAGAGAGAGAGACAGATCGAGATTGTCTGTGTGTATGAAAGAGAGAGAGATAGGTGGAGATTGTGTGTGGGTGTGGGTGTGCATATGCATGTGCACATGTGTGTGTACATGTCTATGGGGGTGTGTGTGTGTGTGTGTGTGTACACGGGAATGTGCACATATGTCCATGTGCGTATGTGCATGTGTGGGTGGGTGTGTGTGCATGTATGTGTGTGTGTGAGTGTGTGTGTGTGGATGGGTGTCTGTGCATGTTTGTGTGAGTGTGGGTGTGGGTGTGTGTGTGTGTGCATGTGTATGTGTGTATGTGGGTGTGTGTATGTGGGTGGTTGTGTGTGTGCGTGTGTGAGAGACAAAGGGAGAGATTGTGTGTATGGGTCTGTGGGTGTGCATGTGCATGTGTGCATACGTGTTCATGTGTGTGTGCACATGAGAATGTGTGTGTCTATGCACTAGGATGCATACACATGTGTGGGTTTGTGTGCACACGCATAGGTGTGTGTGGGGGGTGTGTGTATGCATGTGTTCTTGTGAGGGTGTGCATGTGTGTGTGTATAGGGGTGTGTGTGTGTGTCTATGTGTGGATGTATGTAATAGACAGGGGGACATTGTGTGTGGGTGGGTGTGTGTGTGTGTGTGTGTGTGTGTGTGTGTGTGCGCACATGCATGTGAGAGAGAGGGTGTGTGTGCATGGACATGTGTACACATGTGGGTGGGTGTGATTATAAGGGTGTGTATGGGTATGTGTTTGTGTATGCATGTGTGTATGAATGTGCCTATGTGTGTGTCAAAGAGACATGGAGAGATTGTGTGTGTGTGTGTGTGCATGTATGTTTGAGAGAGATAGGGAGAGATTGTGTTTCGGTGTGTGGATGTGTGCATGTGTGTGTGTGTGGGTGTGGGTGTGTGTGTGCATGTATATTCGTGTGTGTGTGTGTGTGCATGTGTGTGTGTGTGTGCATGCACTTGTGTGTACTCATGCATGTGTGTGTGTGTGTGTGCATGCATGGGCTAAAATACTGATGCTCGGTATCAAATATACAATGTAGCTTCTTTCTTCAAATCTATCCTAATGCATCTTAATCTATGCAGATATGGAATTTAACATATCAAATGTTAGGAACTGATGTAAAATAAAGCATTATATGATTCAGTTCCTCACATACCTTATTTTCTTAGTTTTAAGTAGTGTGATCACCTGATCCATTGGATTGGGTGATCTCAGGTTCAATGGCTCCACTACTGCTTTCTTCTTATTTCTTTTTCCATGTCTTGTTTATCTAGTTTCTCATCTGATCAACAGTCTCTTCATTCTTGACTTGTTCATTGCTCAGTATATGTGCTATGTAGTCTCTCTTTAAGTGACCAATCTTATTGTATTTGTATCAGACCAGACTTCCACTCATCCAACTCTTCAATTTTTCACTAAAATATGTCTTTAAACAGTTTTCTCCAATATGACCATATTTTTCAAAATAATGACAATTATACCATGTATTGTAGTCCCAATTGTATGTGTTACCTTTCCTAGCTACTTTAGTATGTTTATTTGGTGTCCACTTAGCTTTTGATCTACACTCTTGTGCTCTATCACCATATTTTTGACATTTAAAACAATGTCCTTGAAATCTAGGTGACTTAGGTGGATTACTGATCTTTGACCTACATTCATCTGCCTGATGTCCATGTTTCTTGCAAATAAAATAGTTTCCATTGAATTTTGGTTTAGGATTGGACTTACCATTTATTCTTTTTTAAATTTTAGTTGTGTATCCTAGCTTTCCACAATGATGACATGTAGATTTGTTGTTGTTTTGGCTTTGTATTCCTCTATTCTCCACTCTTTGATGATACTCCTTATTTAGTGGATAAAAAGTGCTCATCATGTCCAAGTCCAGAAGTATCATTGGATCTTCTAGGTGACCTTAACAATTCTTCAAAGTATTTCATAGCTTCATTAGGCTTGTTCATCCTCTCATTGAGTTCATTTTCTGATCTTAGTTCATTCTTCAAATGGCTATTTTCTGATCTCAAATTTGTAATTTCCACATCTTCTATGTCCAACTCTTGATTAGCAAGTAACAATTGATTTACCATGTCCAATTGATTATTTTTCAGCCTCTACATGTCACATGTTCTTTCATCAAGTCTCATAGATATTTTTATTTTTTCTTCTTTAGCCATTATCTTGTCTTCTTCAGCTTTCTTTTTCTATTCAACAACTTCACAAAAGTCCTACTGATTGTATTTCTTGTTCTCTCTTCAAATTTTTAATGTCTTCGTTTAGTATGTTGTTTTTCTCCAGTAGATCTATTATAGCTTTGTCACTTTCAATAGAATTACCATTGTCAAATAGACTTCTAATGTCTTCTTCTTTATATTGATTTTCATTCTATTGTATTGCCAATTCTCTTCTTCTTCTAAAAGATTTCTTCAGTTCACCTCTGGCTACTTCAAGCTGATGTAGTGCAAGCTATGTCAATCTTCTGATTCTCTATGATCTTTCCCAGCTTGTAAACCTCCATCACCAAGACCTTAACTCACAAGTGATTAGACTTCTTATAAGAGACTTAGATTGTATACCAATTGTTGGAAATCTACTATGGGAAATTGATATACTGAGAGGGGGGTGAATCAGATATCACTATTATCACCTTTTTGACATAAATTCACTTGCATAAAATAAACATCAAATTCAATACTATAATAGATCTAACAATCTAATCTTCATCTATGAAAATAAAATATAACACAAAGATTTTGGTTACCCAGAAACCCTTGAAAGGTAAAAGTGGGGTGAGGATGACACCCACAAATCTTTACTATTGCAGTATTAAAGTTTGCATGTTAGGGCTACAATGTTTGATCATAAACTAATGATCTACCCTGTCAGGGGTCTGTCCTGGTAAGAGCTTTAAGACTTATACAATCTACCTTGTAAAAGGATTTGTACTTACAACAAAGTAAGCACTTGGTTAAGAGATTTACTTAGGCCTATTAGGACCACTCTGTAAAGAGATTCTCCCTGATTCACCTGTTAGAATGACTCAGTACCTAATCCTTTGGTTTTCACTATGATGCCGATAGCCAGTCTTCTCCTTCCAATATAGATTTGATCTTCTCTATCAAATATATCTTTGTTCTGTCCTTCTTTTCTTTTCTCAGTCAATAATCTTTGTCTCTCATAATCAAAACACTTCTTTGCTTTGCATGTATGCAATCTCCTTCATACTACATTTTAGGGTTCAGATCTCATCTTATATAGAAAACAAATCAACTTCGTAAATCAAGATCAATGATCTAGATTGTCTACTTATGTCGCTTAAGCATTCCCTAATTCTGATTGGTTACATGAATTACATAGGGATCAATGATTAAAAATATAAAGCATAATCATCTTCGTGATTTCCTCAACAAACATAAAATGAAGTGTAGACATTGGCAAAAATGGTTTACCTAAGTGTTTGTTCCATTACAAACACATATATCAAATCTGACTTGCTCGGCATATGAAGTCTCTGGCACTAGGCATTGACTATTCTTCTTTTACTGGTGCTCGGAACTGACATATCTACACATCTCAACATAAACTACTCGAGTGTTACTGAAGTACTCAGTGACCTCTGACTTTCTTATCAGTGACTAGTGCTTGGTAAATGTACAATATAGAAGTCTACACATGACTCATCCTATACATGATGACTCGGTTGTAGTGATGACCGACCAACATTTCCTAGAAAATGACTAAGTGTAAGACACTAATAGACAACAAAACTTAGGGATCAACATAAGTGGTAAGTAAAATATGGAGAACTCTATCTTCTAAGTATGTTATTAGAGTCTCTAAAATTAAGGAATTGAGATATATACCGAGTAATATTGTTACTCTTAAATCACTAATTGGAAAGTTGACTACTTTTGAGCTAAGTAACTATGATAATAGTCTACTGAATATTGAGATAACCTTCAAGTCACGTATGAGCATTGGAACATCAAGAAAAGAAAGATAAATTCATAGTACTTCACATGGAAATGTGTATGATAGTATCTTGACCGAAGAGAAAGAGAAAGAATAATTTGAAGAATTGTTGACTAACTGACTATCTAGAATCAAAGGAAAGTAAAAAGGCAAGTTACCATTGAAATGTTTCAATTGTAATAAGATTGAAAATATTGTATCTAGATGTCCTGAAAATGATAGAAATGATAAGAATGATAAAAGAGACAACAAGCATCAAATATTTTGAGATTTTAAGGACAAAGGAAAGAAGTATTGCTACCTACCTAAGGAAGGCATAACTAATGATGAATTTGATGATAATGAGGAAGGTTATGAAGTTGTTTTTGTTGTAGTAAAGGAAGAATCATATGAATAAAAGTTTGAAGATGAAAAAGAAGTTTTGTCTCATGTAAGTAAACCAGACCCTTGGATTATTTATAGTAGTTGTTCACATCATATGACTGGTGATATTGACAAGTTTGAGAATCTAGAAGAATATGATGGAGGATTTGTCAAATTTGGCATTGATGCTCCATGCCCTATGAAAGGTAAAGGGTCTATTGTGTTGACTAAGAAGATGAAATGTAATTATGCATATTGGGTTAGAGGACTAAACTATAATCTGTTGAGTGTTGTACAACTGAACAATATTGCTCACCGACTGGAATTTCATAATAGAAAAGTTAAGATCTATGGTGTCGATGGACATCTAATTCGAACTAGAGGACAAAGAGGTAATTTATTTTATCTTGAGACTGATGCAAAGAGTTTCTTTTTTGATAAAACTGAAGATTTATGGTTATGGCATTAGAGACTGTGTCATGTAAATTTTGATAGCTTGATCAAAGTGAGTAAGAAAAGTAGAGTCGGAGGACTTCTGAGATTAAGCAAACCTAATAAAGCTATGTGTAAATAATGTCAAGTTGGTAAGATGACCAAGTCAAGTTTTCTAAGAGAGTCTTATTCTACAAGTGGTATTTTGGAATTGATTCACACTGACCTTTGTGGTCCTACGAAAGTTCAAAACTATTATGGTGATCGGTACTTTATTATGTTTGTTGATGATAGTTCAAGGATGATGTCAATAATGTTTCTAAAAGAAAAATATGATGCATTTGAAATGTTTAAGTGGTATGAAGCTAGAGTTGAAAAAGAAATAGGTAAACAACTGAAGTATCTGAGATCTGATAGAGGAGGTGAATTTATCTCTAATGAATTTACTATCTTTTGTAATGAGAATGGAATTGAATGACAACTATCTGCACTAAGGACTCCACAACAAAATGGGATAGCTGAGAGAAGAAACAGATCTATTGTTGACTGTGCTATAACTCTATTGATTGATAAAAATATTGCACAAACATTTTGGAGAGAAGCTATAAGTACTGCAATTTACACTCTCAACCGAATACTGTTGAAGAAAAGTACAAACAAGACACCTTATAAATTATGGTTTGGGAACACACTGAATGTAAGTTATTTCAAAATCTTTGGAAGTAGGTGTTATATATTGAAAGATTCTAGAAATGGAAAGTTTGATTCTAAAGGTGATGAAGGAATATTTCTTGGTTACTCATCAAAGAGTAAGGAATATAAATGTTTAATCAAACATTCTAACAAAATAGTTGAAAGTGCAAATGTAAGACTTGATGAAATTGTAGAAAATAATGAAGGGGATAGAAAAAAGGAAACTAAGGACTATAATAGATTTTTTTATGTACAAGATGTTAATCCAGTTGATACAACCGAGAAGCAACTAGGAGGAACCGATGATCAAATTGAGTTTTCACCAAGAAATGAGAACAATGAAGAACGAGCTACCGAACCCATATTAGCAAAGTATGTGAGAAGACACCACTCACCAAGAAGAATTATTGGAGACAAGAATGTAGTAGTGTTAACAAGAAGTTTAAGTTAAAAGATAACACTTGTTTGATTTCTAAATTTGAGCCTAGATTGGTAAAGGATGCATTAGAAAATAAAGATTAGATTAATTATATGAAAGAAGAAATAGATCAAATTGAAAAGAATAACACATGGTCACTGGTACCGAGATCTAAAGATAAGAATGTGATTGGAATAAAGTGGATTTTTATAAATAAACTCAATGAGAAAGGATATGTGATCAGAAATATAGCTAGATTAGTCTATAAAGGGTATGCACGAGAAGAAGGAATTGACTATGGTGATACTTTCTCTCCTATTGCTAGATTAGGAGTAAGGCTATTGCTTGCATATGCTGCTTAAAAAGGATTTAAAGTTTATCAAATGGATGATAAATCTACATTTCTGAATGGAATACTTGAAGAATAAGTCTACATTAAACAACCTAATGGATTTGTTGACAAGAACAATAAGAATATGGTCTGCAAATTGCATAAGCTTTGTATGGATTGAAGTAGGCTCCCCGAGTATAGTATGAAAGACTCTACTCTTATTTAGTTAAGATTGGATTTGAAAGGACTAGTGATAACATCAATTTATGCTTGAAATGTGCTAAATCTAATGAAATTTTGATTGCTGAAATATTTGTTGATGACATTATATTTGGTGGTAATGAGATAATGTCTAAGTCATTTGTCGAGGAAATGAGAAAGGAATTTGAGATGTCTATGATAGGAGAGATCAAATTCTTTATTGGACTTCAAATACATTAAGTAAAAGATGGGGTCTAAATCGCTCAATCTAAGTATATCAAAGAGATCTTGAAAACATTCAATATGGAAGACTCAAAACCAGTTGGAACACCGATGACTACTGGTTGTAAATTGTCAAAAGAAGATGATTCTAAGGAAGTGAATGAAACACTTTACCGATCCATGATTGGTAAGTTATAGTATGTTGTACACAATTGACCTAACATTGCACATTCAATTGGTATTGTTGCAAGGTTTTCAGCAAACCCCAAGGAAGCACATTTGTCTGCAGCTAAGAGGATATTCATATATCTAAAAGGGACTGAAGATTTCGGTCTACTATATACAAGAGGAGGAAATTTTGATCTTAAGGTTTATACTGATGTTGATTAGGCAGAAAATATTGATGACAGAAAAAGAACTAGTGGTTGAGCTTTCTTTTTAGGAGAAAGACTAATGGCATGGTTAAGAAAGAAACAAAGTTGTATTTCACAATCTATTGGTGAAGCTGAGTATGTGGGAGTAGCTATGAATTGTTCTAATATTGTATGGATTAAACAACTAGAAGATATGCATGAATAGATTACTGATCCTATTGCAATTTATTGTGATAATACCAGTGCTATTAATATATCAAAGAATTTGGTGATGCATTCTAAGACAAAGAATATATCTATTAAGTATCACTACTTGAGAGAGCAAGTACAAGATAAGCATGTGACATTGGAATATGTGAATTCTAAGGAGCAGATAGCTGATATATTTACTAAATTATTACCAAAGAATGCTTTTGTGTATCTCTGATGTAAGTTAGGGGTTCTTCCCCTATCCAATGTACACTAAGGAAAGATGCATGATGCATCAATTCAAGGACTCAATATAATATTTATCTTGTGATTTGATGCTAGTATTTCACTCTTTAAGTGAAGCCTGAAGGTGTGAAGAAAGTTGTGACTATAACGAAAAATATATATACTTGAGGTATATATGAGACGTTTCTTTGGCATTGTTGTCAAAGAGGGGGATGCATACATAAATACAAATGTTAGAGGGATAATATCATGGAGATGAACATATAACAAAGAGTAGTAATTGATAAAAAAATTATCAGTAGGGAGATGAATATAGTAAAAGGGAGACAAATCAAATGAGTATAGAAGGAAGATGAGATGTATAAGAGAATGTTGTTGATAGAACTAGAAAGAGAAAGACTACAAATGAAATATCATAAAAGGAGAATTTACTACTCAAAGGGAGTACAGAACATGAATGATAGTGAAGTGTACCATCATCAATTAAACACTAAATTTTTTAGTGTTTCCATCAATGCCAAAGAGGGAGATTATTATCATAAATGATAATAATGTTGATGATTGATTATCTAATGGAGCTAATAATGAAGACAAACCAAGATCAGAGGTATACATGATGTTAGTAGAATGATTAGATCAGTTACAGTCTTGTTATTAATGTCAAGCAATTGATTTCTGGTCTATATTATGTTTCCATATCATTCGGTAATGATATAAGATGAATGAGTTAAGGAGAATAAGAAATGAGAAGTTGTGAATTTGTAGAACATAAATGGGCAACTGATACATATAGGAAAATGATTTGATTAAGTTGATATAGTTGTTTTCTACCTAACATATGATTATGTTAAGTCAGTAAAGCATGGTGATAAAGATTTGAAAACTCAGTAAGATAAGTTGTTTTGGCTACCGAGTAGAAAAAATCACTTGGTAAGGTAAAGGTAAAAAGATAGGTCACTCAGTAAAGAGGAAAGGTTTAGGCACTGAGTGATGTAACTAAAATTCTAAGTGAAGAACACTGAGCAAGGAAAAGGTATTAAATATGGATGGAATTGATATTTAATGATTAGCTATGATGATTTGGATGATCATGATGATGATGAAAGTTAGTTACAAGAGATCTATAGTTATGAAAATTTGAGATGAAGATCTATGGAAAGATCTAAGTGGAAAAAAGAGATGGAACAAGTTTCTATATAAGTTCAAGTTACTAGGCGAAAAGGAAGAGTGTTACAGAGATCCATATCTGATGAATAATGAAATGAATGGTCAAGATTGATTGAAGGAAAATGTAATAGATGAGATTAAGAGGCAAAAATTGTCTATATAAAGGATGATCTTGTATGGACAATTAGCTGGAAAACTAAGTATTTGAAGGGTTACAAACTATTGTAGAGGAGAAGAAACAAAGATATTATGAGCGGGAAAACATTGATTTGATGAAGTGTTGATGCCAATGGAAGATGAAGAATTGAAGTGAATATTGAAGAGCATATAAGGATCTGATTGAGAAAAGGCAGTTGCACATCTACAGGTCATTTTATTACTGTTTCTTACTAGCATTTTTAATAGATAAATATTTTAACAGAGTGGACTTAACAATGTTATTGTAAATCCTTGAGAAAGGTGACATTCTAGAAGAGTGGTTAAAGCCCTCTAACAAGGCCACTCCTAATAGGGTGAAGATCCTGACAAATCTAAGGTAAATACATCAATTGGGTCACACCTAACAGTGTGTTTTGTAATCTTTAACTAGATTGGCTCTTAGCCCGATGTACTTCAAAAGAGTATATTTCTTAGTGGGTGACAATTCCCACTGTGGTTTTTCCCATAACTAGGTTTCCATATTAAATATTGGTGTCACACATTATGAATGTTTTGTGTGAATGTTTTACTGATTGGTATAGTTTATTTACTCTTGTCGGTAAATAGAGAACTGTGTAGTCATCGAGCTACTACTAAGTTAATCAAATAAAAGTTTATTAAGGCATTTATGATTAGGATTACTAATCCACCCCTCTTCTATGTAATCCAACAACAAGATGATAGGATTTATGATGAGCTCGAACAAGATCCCACCTTAACACCCTAAAAGGCATCACAAATGCCCAATAAGAGGGCAAGACAACAATGATGAAAAAAGAGAAACAAAACCAACCCTAAACCGATTAAAAACTATTGGCAAAATGGTTAGTGCTCCCCTCAAGATTTGTGAAATGGCTTAACCATCTCTTGTGTCTTCTATAAGTGTAGTGGTTGTATCAACCATTAACAGGTCAATCTTTTGGTGCAATGACAACCACTACTTGTAACAAGTGGTATCAGATCTTGGTCACAAGTTTGAATCCCATCGGGTAGTGCTGAGGGGAAGATTTTTGGCAAAATGGTTAGCGCTCCCCTCGAGATTTGTGACATGGCTTAACCTCCTCGTGTGTCTTCTATAAGTCTAGTGGTTGTATCGAGCATTAATAGGTTGATCTTTTGGTGCAACGACAACCACTACTTGTAACAAAAACAAAACCTAACCTAAGACCAGCAAAAAGAAGGCCAAAAAATAACAAAACCCTAATCTAAGACCGAACAAAGACACATCCAAAACCTAACTCAAAGGTGAAGAAAGGTAGGGATGCCCAAACAAGAGCTGAAGTGATGACCATGAAAGAAGATCGAGAAATTGTGAAAGGCCATGCTCAAAGTTACTCTGCAGTCACAAGGAAATAGAAGATGAAAATGACAGAACATCTAACTTAAGCACAATATATAGACCCTTTGGTAAAAATGACATCATTCATCTTCTTCCACACCAACAGAGCTTCAGGATCTTAGGGTTTCAAAGATCCGATGGACATCAGACGTCCGACAACCCGAAAGTGTGGAAGTACGACACCCTTTCTCCTAGGATCTGGGCTCTCAGACTTTCAGATGTTCAAAAATATTGTAAGTCTAAAACTCTGAAAAGGAAAAGTAAGATTTTCTTTGAGTGAAAGGTTTCAGCTTTTTTGTATTCTCGGATGTTAGACAACCCTGAAAGTGTGAAAGCACAAAAATGAGAAAAATTGAGACTTCCCTTCTCTAAAGAAAGGTTTTGGCAAGGGAAACAAATAAATAGAGAGACAAGAAAAGGAAAAAGGGCCCTGAGGGCACAAACGAGAAAAGACAAAAGAAAAAAAGAAAGTGGTGGGGGGGGCACTAGCCAAGTGGCCAAATGGGGAGTGTGGTTGTGGTACCACAATAGATCCACATGGAGATAACTATTTCTATAAGATTGATCCCCTAAGATGCCCCTATGTGCAAAAAAATTTAAGCCACCCCTGACCACAAAATTTCAAAGTTGACCCTGTGTGCAAAATTTTCAAGATAGAGTTTACTATCATAATGTAGCTTGCTAGACCATCAATTCTCCTTCCTTCTTTTGGATGAGTGGAACTAGCATAACATATCCTTCTAGTCTTTTTACTCTTCTCGTTCTCTACTTTTCTATGGATCACCTGGTATACTATAACTTTCTAGACTATTGGATTCATGGTCTCTCTCTTTCCATGCTCTCATAGCTATTCTAGTGGGTAATATCATGGAGTTCTACCTCATCTTTCGTGATTCTCTTTCCATTTCTACGTAGTCACTTATGCTCTTGCAATAGCTTTCTGAATATGATATTAGTGGTTGAGACATTTTTTATCAAGGTCTCTTCTACTAGTTGATTTGGAGTTTTTTTTTTAGTACTAACCCCTCTTTGTGTGTTGTGTTTTTGTCCTTTTTCCCCTTTTTTCTATTTTCATGCCCTTGCGGATGGATGTTTGAGTTGAGATCCTTTGTTTGGAGGCTTACATCCTTGAACTTAGTGATGTCTTATCTCTTTGAAATTCCTTTATGATCATCTCTCATTATTATTTCATCTTCCTTTACCATGAGCATAATCTTGTCTCTTACTCTTGCTAAAGTGGGGGCTAAATGTGATGTCCTAAATTGTAAGCACCAAATTTTGGTATAATTTAAGGATTATTTTGTGCCCACTTCATTGTGTTTTCTATAGTAGGACCCTAGATGACACTTAAAAGATACCTAAATCCAAATATGGTTCCTCTATCGTCTCAATATTTATTAAAATTAAGGTTATCCCTTATTTCTATGTGTGTTCCTCTCATTTCCCTCCAATCCGATAATTTATTTCCTCAACTAGGCCCTATATCCTTATTTTTAGCCTTTGTGACCTGTCCTAGCCTTGGAATTAGTTTTACTCATTAATCTCGCATATACCTTATATTCCTGGTACCCAGACTAAATCTAGGCTCATTCTCCAAGGTATATGACATCATTGGCAATATGTCCCCAAGGAATGGGACCCAAATTTTGCCTAGAGATCCATGCCAAGGTTTTTGTGGAAACTTATATCTTGTGGTCAGCTTGCTAATTTTTAACCCCTGAAATAATGTGAGATGTATATAAACACCCTATCTCCTCTCATTTTAGCATCCATGATCCCTTATTAGCATTATATTATCGTGATCAATCTATCAAGTGCAAGGAAGAAAATCAAGTTCAAGAACCATCAAGTTATCAAGTCCAAGAATTCAAGATCTAGCATTCTTCTCAAGAAACACACACACATATATACATGTGTGTGTGTTGGGGTAGAAGGCATAGAAAAAGGGTGGCCCTCTAGTCATTGGATGGAATCTTAGCTCTTCATCCAATTCAGAAAAAGGATCTCATTCTTCTCCCTGGATTGAGTGGGAAGATTCAACCGATGAAGGGAAGACTCAATCGAGATAGCAGGCTAATGAGCTCCATTAACTTGAAAACTATATAAAAGAAGGGAAAAAACCTTAGAATAGTAGGGGACCACTCATGGAACTATAGATCTTAATGGCATCGGCCTCATAGCCTCCACCCACTGCTAGGGGCCCTCCTCCAATTATAATTGTATGGTCTATATATATATCAGGGGTAGAAGGCGTAGAGAAAGGGTGACCCTCTAGTCATTGGATGGAAGTTCAACTCGTCTAATTCAGAACAAGAATCTCATTCTTCTCCCTAGATTGAGTGGGAAGATTCAACCGATCAAGGGAAGACTCAATTGGGATAGTAGGCTAATGAACTCCATTAACCTGGGAACTATATAAAAGAAGGGAAATAACCTTAGAATAGTAGGGGCCCACACATGTAGCTATAGCTCTTAATGGCATCAGCCTCATAGCCTCCACCCACCGTTAGGGGTCCTCCAATTATAGTTGGGTGGTCTGTGTAGATAGAGAGAGAGAGAGAGAGAGAGAGAGAGAGGTATTTATCTATATTGCCTAATATGTAATATATTATGGTAAGTATAAAATTATAATGTTTTATGTTAATTAATTAATTAATTAGATGGGTATGCCTTTTATGGTATTTAATTAATTATTTATTAGACAAATATGAAATAATAATATTATTACACGATTATAATCAAAACTATGGTAATTAATGTTATGAGGGATATGTTTCCATATTTCTTTAATCAATCATTATTTTGTATTATGTTTGGGTGGGAAGTAGTTTCTTTCCCATATAACTCCTTCCAAGGAAATTAATATGGAAAATTTTTATGAGTTCCATATAGATTTTGTCGGAGGAAAAGAGAAGGGAAGTCTAGAAAATTACAGAGAGACTTTGAGGTTCGATTGTCGGATTGATGTGAGAATTTGAGAGAGTTGTGCGTGAAATTATTTATATTCTTTTGGGATATTTATCTTGTTCTTTTGAGGAGGATATTTTTAGATTTCTTGTTGTGGATTCGATGTTTGTGTGAAGATTGTGGTGCACCCATTGCGTTCTCCTTTAGTTGGATTATTTGAAGGAAACAAGGTAAGATATAATCCATTTGTTCTTGGAAGTTTTTGTGATGATTGTAATGAATTTGTTTTTGATATGATGCTCTATTTACCTATGTTTTATTCTTGAAAAAAATGGAAATGATGATTGAAAGAAAGTTTTTATTTCAATGTGTAAACTTAGTAATTTATGCATGCCTATTTTTTGTATTTTGTAAATTGCACTTACATAAATGATATTAGTGGTTTGATTATTGGCTTTCTAGGATGGAAATTGAGAGTACTAAAATGGGTCTCTCATATTTCACTCCCAGTGTCTAATTAATGCCTAGATTTGTCCATTTTTGTAAACTATTATGTATTTTTTTTATGTTTGTAACAGTCAAGTGCATAGTATGCCTCTATCAGTTTTGTAGTATGCATATGGAACTTGCATAGGATACCTATAAATTATATTTTATGCCTTTAGAAGACGTGTACTCATTTCGATCACCTTATTACTTCCCGCACGTCCTATCTGTATAGTAGAAAATTCGTAACAAAATCCAAAATAGTGAAAATCACAAAATTCCAAACAAATCAAAAAAATCAGAAAACACCTAAAAATTAAAAAATTCAAAAGTTTGTTCATATCCACTACCTCTTGAGTTCTTGTTTCTGCTTATCCACACAACAAAATGTTTCTCGCAAAAAAGTTGCATTCTCCCTCTTCCCATCAAGTCAATTTCACATCATCCCAATCCCTAAGCTTCATGATAGTCAGTTGTATATTATGTCCTATCCCAATTCCTAAGCTTTGTGCATACATGTATATATTGGTCATTTGGTTGTACCATATCGCCAGTCTAGTCCTCCATTCAGGTCCCAATGTACATACCCTCATCCTCGGTTGGTCGTCGTGTAGAACAATGATCCTGACTCTTTCCCTTCGGTTCAATGTTTCAACAGGTTCCCTTGAAGAAATTCTCAATCGTGTGATCATCTTTGACACATCTTTTTTTCCATTTAAACACCAATTTGTAGTCTCCCCCATCGGCAAGTCCTTGTGGGATGCATTCTTCCTCATGTATGACCTAAATCAAAACACCTCTCAGTCAATCAATCCCTTTTGGCAAAGGGCGTTGTTTGGATTTTCATCTTGATTTTTGAATTACTTTTTTGGTTCTTAATTATCATTCCCGGACTTCTTGGTTGTTCTCCTCAAAGTTGCCACGATCCTTTATATCATGGTATGTTGTGAATGGGTGCACTAAGGGAAAGGTTTGGATCTCTTTTGTTGCTTGTGAGTCAGTCAAATGTGACCCCTGCATAATATGATCCTTTTGTGGTCATGTACTGTATTTGGTAAATGTCATTTATTTTTGGGTTACCCAACATCATTTCCACCTTGAATCTTTCGGGACTCGTGTGTGATGTTGGGGCAATCCTTGCATGTTTGTTGTGTCAGTCCCATGCAACACTAGTTACAAGGCCTTGAATTCCTAGTAACCTTGGTAGGTCTCTAATGTTGCTATATCAAACTAGGGTGTGCTCTCTGACATTAACACAATTTAATCCCCAAGTCTCATTACATTATCTACATTAGGTTCATGCTTGCATTTTTTCTTTTGGGCAAGGCTTCTATTTATTCACTATCCCCCACCCTCTCTTTGATACTCCCCCCACCCCTTTTTCCTTCCCTTTTCCCCCCTCTTTTCCCCTCATTCCTCTCATGTTTGCATCTTTTTCAAGAAAATTTCACAAAGCTTTATTTTTGTGTTATTTTCTCGAGGGGGCACAACCTCTTATTGTCGTCGCTTTGACACGACTCTTAGGCACCTAATTGTGTCTGAGGCAACTTATTTTCTTTTCTTTGTCGCAATGCCACTTGTGACGTCGCATCAAAGATGGGCAAAATGTAGACGTTTAAAAATTAACTTTAATTTTATTTTAATTAATAATTCCTATAATCAATTAATTATATTCATCTAACTATTTATTTTAATCAATTAAATAGTTCCATTTCTCTTTGTGTATTTAAATCTAATCTAAATACTATCCAAATGTATTAAATCAATTTAATACATTTGCCTCACAAAATCCCCCTTTAATAAAATTATATTTATTAAATCCCCTCACATTCCTAATTCTTCTAAACTATGATTAATTTAAATTTTACTTGAATTTAATCTAAACCCAACCTAGAAACCTACCCTACCCCTACCATCCCACTTGCTAAACCTACCCTCCCACCTAATTATCCACTAATCCCACTTAAAAAGGGGATTCATAACCTATTAGGGATAATGAGTTGCTCACACATGTGAGCAACCCATCCCAAGGAAGCCACCCAACTTCCTTAAATGAAACCACCTTCTTGCCCCCCACACATTTCCCCAAAGTTGCTCACACATGTGTGAGCAACCTTGAGCCTCACAAAGTCTTAAAATCTCTTTATTGACTTTTGCATAATCATCCCCTCTAGCCTATGTGTCCCTTATGTGGCTCCTATGTGGATGCTACATAGGTGCCACCTCATCCAAGCCCTTCCCTTCCCTCCAAAAATCTATAAATAAGAGGCCTCACTCCTTGCAAATCATCTCTCACTTTTGTATTGTTATCATGCTAGAATAGCTCTATAATTTCATAGTTATTTTCATGTTTTTCAATCTTAATTTTTTATTAAACTTGGATATCACATGCTAAGTTAATGATGGATGGATCTTAGTTTAAACCTTGCATCTCATCTTAGCTTAAATATTCATTTTCTCCATTGAGGGAAGCTTGAGACTAGTTTCCTCATACTAGTTCTTGAGTTCTTCCATCATCCATTAGTGTGCATTTGTAGTTCCATCCACCATCAAGAAAATGATCACTTGGAGATTAATATATTTATACTTTTTAGAGAGAGCACACCCACATCTCTAAAGAGAGCAAATCAAACAAGCCTTTACAGGTGCACTTGTTTTTGTCTCAATTGGAGGTTGTGATGAGAATTTGTCTTGTTGTTAGCATTTTTACATGTTTTAGATTGTTAGAATGATTATGCACTAACATTTGCATGTTTGAGCTTGTTCCACACAAGTAGGTTTTCATCGCATACACTACTATCAACATTTTGAATTCTTTTAGTGAATTTGAAATAACTCATACTAAGATCAAGCAATGTATTGGCAGGCTTGTTGTCTAAACAAGCAGTTGATTTAAATGTGGATGATGATGAGGACGCCTGGGCGAATTTTGGAAATCTACATTTCTTGTCTTAGAGCTCTCCAACACCACCATCATTTTTTTGCAATACTGGTTATGATGTCTTGGTCTGGTCCTGAGGTGGTGAGATGTACTTGATTATTGTGAAGTAAGAAAATATAGGTCAATTAATAGGTAGAAGATGGTTAATCCTGAAATTTACAATAGGAGTAAGACTAAATGGAGTAAGTTGGATAGTGTATGTGTCAAAATACACTTTGATGAGGTGTCCAAGGACAATCTGGCCCCTTCACGAGTAGGATTTGTATCTTGTGACTCAAATGTTTACATCCTTGCAATAGAGAAATCTTGTAGAGGGAACAAATAATGATGTGAAAGTGCAAGCAGCCTTGTTAGTAGTTGACTTAGCATCCATAATTTTTGTCAAGCGGTTACATTTGGAGGGGGATTCATAGGTAATCGTGAATGCAATTGCAAATTGGCATTGCCCATGTATGGTGTATAGACAAAGTGATCAATATCATTATAAATAAACTCTCATGATTTAAAAATTACAAAGTATCTCATATCGGGAAGGAAATTATGTAGTGGACTGCTAGTCCAAAATGGTTGTGTCCTTCATGAACAAATTTGGCTCAAATTTGGCGAATATGTTGATGGAACCGATATAAGGTGGCAATGATTTATGGTCATGTTAGCGTATTGTAGGCTATTTGGTGTATACGCGTGATTGCATTGTCAAGGAATTGATTGCAAACCACTACTTATGCAATATTCGAGGGTAATCGTTGGAGTATTTTGATTGTGGTTTTAGTATTTCAAGTGGTGTGTTGTAGCTTGTGTGGCGAGAGTTGGTTTCCTACAAAGAATGGAGGTGAATTTAAGCTTCAAAGCTACCAAGCAACAAATGTCGTTTTGGGGTCGAATTTCGGAGGAACAGCTAAAAATCATGTTCACAACCGATGACCCCTTCTTCCTCGTATTGGTGTGAACCCTATTTGGGATTAGTTTTATGGTAATAAAGTACAAGTATAGGACTAATGTGGATATCTCCTCTATGTTTTGTGTCTAGATATTGGGGTGTGGTACCAAACTCAAGGTGAGGAGAGTTGTGGAATGTTGTGTTTGTGTAGAATGGAGGGTTGGTCTTGATGAAATGTTGGTGCTAGTGGAGTCTAATCACGAATTTGTTGCTACAAGAGGGAACTAGATGGAATGTTAGGATATCCTAAACATGTACACTCATTTTTTATATGGAGAGCTTTGGACAATAAAAGTGAAAGGAGAGCTAAAGCAAAGTATTTTTGGGGTTTTATAGTAGACTAGGTCCATGATTGGGAATTTGTTGTGGCTAATGGTGTACCCAAAGACCAAATTAAAAAGAGCAAATTGAGGTTCAAACTCAGATTATTGGAGGAAGATGTCATCACATAGAGTCAAACAAGGACAAGGATGTCATGGTCATTGGCGTGGCAGTCGTCATGGATGAGTGTGTGGTCGTTGATTTTAGGTGAGGGTAGTTCATCACCTGTTTCTTTGTCTTTGCTTCTCAGGTTAACCACGTTTTGAAGTTTCCAATTTTTGTCTAGCCTAATTTTGCTTTCCCTATAGAATAGTTGTATTTTTTTAGGATAGTAGGTTATTTACATATTGTATGAAGGAGGGCATGTATTGTCATTTTGTTTAATGTACAAAAACCTATATGTAGGGTTTGTAGTAGGTACTTTGTCAAGTTCGTCTATGATGCATACTGGATTCCCCTATTCAGAAGGGGTGGTAGATAGTTAGTAAATATGGCATATAGTTACTATAGATTCTTTTCCATGATTTTATGCTCTGTAGTGAACTTTATACTTATTATTAATAAAAACAATATATTTTACCAACCAAAAAATATTAATAAAATATGAATCATTACCAAGCAAAAATAATACTAATAATTTTATAATATTTAATTAATTTATTATTACACAATAATTTAATATTTTTGTTATTTGATTACTTAATTCACCATTATACAAATTAATTAAATTATTTTAATTATTTATTAACTCGTTTCTTCTAGTTTCTTATAATCAAATAATTATTTAGTTTCTTATAATAAAATAATTATTCACTTTTCTAAATATAGTTTCTCTAAAAATAAACAAAATTTATTTTAATTTATTTTATTTTTCATGTAAATGATTAAAAGGATTTAAATTATTTAGTCAATGATTATGTCCATGTTTTGTCCTCTTAACTACCACTCAATCAAGTTCTATGCTCAATTAACTCAGTTCATCTCCATCATGCAATCAGTTAACTTCCTAATTATGTCAATCAATTCCTATCATTTATTTTCATTTGTCGGTCCTCAAATGGACTCATCCCATCTAACCCATTCATTGATATCAGACAATCTATAAAATCAAACTCCATTCGTCATCCATTGAAACCATGTCTTTAAGCTTTCACATTGCAAAAATAGTGCTACCTAGAATTATGAGAGCAACATACATACATTCATTGAAAGCTTCTAGCACAATGGAGGTAACTTAATACATAAAGGTATTGTATTTATTACTCAATCATTTCATTCATTGTGTTCAACTTACAAACTTCATTGTAGAGATTAGGATCTTGTATGTTTTCTAGGGTTTTGTGGATAACATGTTATTGATCCACACAATCTAAATCATCTTCTTACAATTAGTTACTTTAAGGGAATTACTAGTATAGAAAAGAAAAAAGAAAAAAAGAACAAATGAGCAAACAAACAAACAAGATAATATGAGAATAACCTTTTGGGTTACAAACATAGTACAATGTAAGTTGCATAGTTGGATGAAAGAGTGAAGATGCACCCTACATCCTATAGTGATATCATAAGGAACTCCACAATTTGACATATTCATATTGAGGTGGGGTTTCCATCCTTGTAGAAATGGTTGAAAGTCATGACCTTGTTATCTCAAAAAAACTTGCCAATATTTAGAAAGCAAAGAAGCATTAAAGAGTCCTTGAGATTGATGCTACAAAAGGTTGTATCACTCAAGTGACAAGGGTGTCAACAAGGAAAGAAAACTTTTACAGATACAAGATTAAGTCGCCAAGGCACTTTTAATGGGTTAAAAAACCAAATTCAACAACAAGCAAGCTTTCTTAAGGAGTCTCTACCCAAGCCATGCAATAAGGCAGCTCTACAAATTATGAGTTTTTGGCCACCCTCACCCCTTTTGGGAGTGATGAGACTTTTTTTAGGGTTTAGGCAACTATGAGTAATAAACAATATTAAGATAATGCAGAAATAGAGAAGAAAAAAATACAATAACACAGAGATTTAATGTTGCTCACCCAATATGGGCTACATCCACTAGAGAAACAATCATCCACTAATTTTATTATTCAGTGAAGAGCAAATTACAATCTAATGATTTCACATTACAACACCACTTATTTATAGCCTTTTAAGCAGCTTACCAATGTCGGTTTTGAGTTAAACAAAAACACTTGACGAGTTGACACCAACGACGATACATGGCAAGTGTGCAATACTTGTCTTATCAATCACCACAAACCATCAGCATTGGCTTCTAGTTAAGCTACACTTCAATAAAGTGGATGGTGTTGCTTATAGCAACCAATAAGAGGAAAATAGAGTTTTTTATGTCTCTTTATAAGGTTCCTTACGACCTAAGGTTTTGAAAGCAAAAAAGAAAAGAGAGATCAAAACCATGCATAAAAATACAAAAAAATCACATTTTTTGAGTACTTATCAACAAGTGAATATAAACATTTCTAACTAAAAATATAATCTTGGTCAAACTTATGAGCTACTTAGATTCATTTTAGCTAAGTTAGATACATCCACAACTTTTCCAACTAAACTTATTAACTAAATTCACATATAACACCACTTTCAAGCCAATTTACCAAAAGAATGAACTTATTCAAAGAACTTGGTGTTTTAACTATTTATGTAAATTTATTTATTTATTAAGTATAAAGATACCTTTTGTAGAACTATGTGTAGTTATCAAAAACATACATTTTTAAATAGTACAATTATTATTTTATTTTATTATAATTATGTTATTAGCACCAAAAACATAAGGTTGATTATTTTTTATATTAAGATTGTTAAAAAAATATTTTAAATAAATTGTCAAGACAAAATGTTATGTCAAATGGGAACAATTTATTTCAAACACGCATTTTAATTGTTATTTAAAAATGTATTTTATCAGAATCTTTAAAAAAACTATGTACTAAAGTTTCAAGCTTTAAATTTTAAAAAATGAATGAAAAATAAAAATTACAATGTAAAGAGACACTCCCTGTGATTTCATTTTTTTTTTCATTTTATCATGTCACTTTTTATAAAAATGATATTATAATAATTTTTATTTTTTCAAAAAATACAAATATAAATTACAATAAACAATACATATTTAATTAGTTCACATCATTTCGAAATTCAAAATTTATAAATGCCAATTTTTACTAATTCAATTTAAGAAATTGGGTAAGTGTTCATCATTTCCTTCATAAAAGTGACACAAAATTGTACTTTTACCCATGTCTTTAGAAGGCACAATCAAAATGAAGGCAATCAAAGATAGGTTACAGAAGCCTAAGAGCAAGATCCAAATTTTAAAGAGGCTTGTTTGAGATGATTAGTATCCATATAATACATCTAAAAAGAAAATAGATAAAGAAAATGATATCAAGGAATATGGAGAATCAAACAAGGAGTTTAATGACATCATTGGATCAACCTTTATTTTTCTTCAGTGCTCCACTGGGGTGAATATTAGTGATGAGGACTTCTACTATTAAGCAAATAGCCAATAAAAGCAAATAAGATGGGCAACATACAAAATAATTTTTTTTTTGTACATTAACATACTAAAGTGGTTTCTAAGGAATGGATGAATGAATGAATGGAGGTATTTTAATAGCATCACTGAGACCAAATGGTCTATGGGGCCAAGGAACACCATATTTATTAATTTTCAAGTTATTTCTCATGTTGGCTCTTTGGTTATGAATCTTGAGTAAGAAACTAATTTTATGAAGTCTTGCCTCTTTAAAAAGCTAATTCAAGATGTCCACCTTTAAATCATTTTCAAACTGACTATGAATGTCTTCATATACCATAGCCTTTGATGGAATGTCATTCCATGTCCACGACTCCCTTGTTGCAATAAATGCAAGTCCTTTCTTCCCATTTTCCTATGTGTCTTCCATCCTACTAGTTTCATATCTCAAGTCATGAGAGCTAGTCCTCAATTGTGCAATTAGATCTCAAATAAACTGTCATCATGTTGTCACATGTAGTTAAACTTTTTGACATAGTATGCTTTTTCCTTGCCCAATTGTTTTGTCCTCATGATGTTCTTGAATTTTTCTATCATCCCCTTTTTTATTTCCTCATTGGTGTTGGGACAACCATGCAAATTTATTTCCCACTTGTTCATCCACTTATTCTATTTTTTCATATCTTTTTTTTACGACTTGATTCTCTTTGACAATCATTTTGGGCCACTAGTGCTTATACATATTTTCAACCTTTTTGAGTAGCAAAACAACTAATTTTGGAAGGAAACAAAAGGAAAAGCTTAACCTCAAGTAATCCTTACATCATGTGTGTAGCAATACGGGCTAAATAAGGTTGGTAACTTTTAACATGACATAGTGGTATATTCTTGAAGAATTATGCAAGCTTAAAGAAGCCAAGCAAAAGCAAGAGGAGTGAATCATGTGCTAATTGGTGAATGAAAATTTCAAACTATGTCAAAAACATTAATATGCTTCATGCAAGTTTAAAGAAACGAAGAATGCCCATCACAAGAAGTTCCCAATTTGAGAGCCCACAATCAAAATAAGGCTAAGGTGATTAGGTTTAATAAGTCAAAAGACTAGTTCTTTAATGATCACTTAATTTCTAAATGATGAGTGGTAAGTGATAATTAACTTCAACTCTCTACCTTCTTCCCTTTGGTTTTACTACATTTTGTTTCTAAACAACTCCTAGCTTATGTCTTCTCTCTTGCTACATTATTGTGTGGAAATAGCTCTCTTTTATTTGCCTCCTTCCCTTAATTTTTACTAGGTTTAATTGTTTGGGGTTGGTTGTTGTGAGGGTCCTAACATCTTACAACAATATTATACTCTACTCTAATTCCATATTAAACTAGTCTTTTGATGATTTTTATCGTTCTTCTTGTGTCCATTGTTAAAAAATTTGGACCCCTTTCAAAAACACATATTTACCTTAAATCAAAAAGGTAAACCAAAAAATATTAAAATAAATATAATATAAATATAATACTAGTATATATAAAACTAAATAAAAAGTGCAAATAACCATTAGAAGGTCAAATTCTCTTGTGGCACAAACAACAATCCAACCTAATTGCCTAGGCCAGAATTTACACCCCTCCCTAAGCAAGGGCTAACAATCCCTAAGCAAGGGCTAACAATCACACACAATATATCCTTAATTTAGTTTCTAGATAAATATAGTGCTATTTCAAATGTTGATCCTTTGACAAACGTCTTAACATCTAAAACATAAAGAAATTATACAAATTCCCCAGCCCACTAACAAATTTAAATGAAAAACGATTGATATCAACGATTATCAGCTGTCCTAACTTTAACTTTCACCTCTAATGCCCTCACATACAAATCATTCCTACAGTCTGCAAATAAATCTCATTCAATTTGTCCCTATCATGTGCCAGACTTGCACGAGTTCATAAATATATTCCTATGGGCCTTGTATTATGACCCATCTAAAATGCTAAATGATGCAAACTAACGTCTTAAAAGAAAAAAACATCAACTCCGACCTCTGTAACTGTAAACACCTTGCAAGTCCGGCATAATTGATCAGGACTTAAATAAAGAGAATAAAATAATGTCCACTGTAACAGCGGTGGTGAAGCAAAAATCTTGCAGCTGATTATTGAATAAAAAACTTAGCATGCTACTAACATCAAGAATTTTGTGCACTCTAAGAAATCATAACTCACTAAACTAACCGTCAAGAATTTCATTTTTTGCACCTGTTATAAAAAAATTCAATACAACTTGTATCCTCATTGGTACAAAACATGCATATCCTATGGATATACAATGTCTTCCATATTGAATTCAATGTTGGTAAGCTGAATTACTCGACCTCAGCCAAAAAGTCATCAATTTCAGCAGGAGTCAATACTCTGTGCCGGACATCGGCAAAAACGTTTGCAATAAGTTGTAAATAATGCTGTAATCTAAGATTATATTAAAAGAAAAAATATTATAAGCTCAAATAAAACCAATGTAACTAGCCAAATGCATACCTGAATTTTCTATCAGTGCCAACAACTCCTATCTCAATGTTTTTTCCTGAAATCTGCCCTTCAAAACTACACAACAAATAGAGAAAAAACTGTAAACTAAATCTGGTAGCGAACATGGCTGAGCAAACAGGCTTGTCAAATGTTTTCCAAATGTCATTTCAAAAGTTTGAATCCCCTTAGCATACCCTTCTTTCAGTGTCAGTATGGCAGTATGCACTGCGTCATCAAGTTCCATGTCTTCCGTATATCTGCATCAATTCATAAAGTAAGTGAATTACAAATAACAATTTAACTGTAGAAAGTTGAAATAAGATGCATATCCTCATAGAATTTCTCATTAGTTGCTGAAACTTGCTTTGGAGACATGAAAATCTAACTCTTTCAATGGCCTGGCAAAACAGAACAATTGCAATATGTATGGTAGCCTTAAAGCTAACCATACTATATTTAGGCCCAAATTTTGCAATGTAACAGACATCGAAGATCTAAAGCATCTTCGATTAATTAGTTATCTCCAACACTTGAAACTATTTTAGATCAAAATCATCTTCGATTAATTAGTTATCTCCAACACTTGAAACTATATTTAGAAGTAATTATTGGCCTTTGAAAGCATTGCCGTAAAGCTAAGTTACCGGTACTTCATATTTTTCTTCCAAATGCTGGTACGGTACGTATCAGAATCGGATACGTACAAAAAACCCCGTGGAATCGGATAGGGTTCGATTTTTTAAAGGCTGAATCGTTTTTTAGTTTTTCATCCCGTGTGCAAACGTTTTTTGTTGACGTGGCGATTTGACTTCGATTCTGGTTGTTGACGTGGCGTTTTTACTTTCCGCTAGTTATTCTTTATGCCGCAAACAAAACTTTCATTCATTCCGCTGCAAAAAGACTGCGACTGGGATGAAGATTTGCAGACAGACTGCGACTGGAACTGGAACTGCAGACGAACTGCGACTGGGACTGGAATTGCGACTGGAGAAGAACTGGGACTGGAACTGCAAACGAACTGCAGCCTGCGACTGGAGAAGAACTTGCGTGGAGGAGTCGAGCTGCAATAAAATTTCCGACCGGGTATGTTTCGAATGGATATACAATATAGTTATACGATAGTTATTTTATATTGTATACTATATAATATATTGAATGTTTAATAATAAATATTTTCTTGTATATTTTAATAATAATTTTATATTATATTGAATGCTTTATATATTTCTCTATATATTTTATATTGAATGTTATAATATTGTATATTCAAAATTTATATAATATTTTAAGTTTCTTAAGTTTTTAAATTGAATATAACATTTAAAAATTTAAATTTTAAACTGTAATTTTTTTTAATTTTAATGTCCAGGTATTATAATATTATTAATTTTAAAATTTATAATGATTAGACTCTTAGAGTATTAAAGTATTATAATACATTTTTTATTATTTAATATTTATATAATAATATTTATTAATATATTAAAAATTATAATGTTGTAATCTTAATACATGCACATATATATATATTTTTTATTTTTATATGTTTTTTGTACGGACGTACCCAGACGTACCCAAACCCCCCATCCACAAAATTGCCGTACCCACGTACCGTACCCGTGCCCGTACCCGTGCCGGCAACTTAGCCGTAAAGCATCAAACTAGGTCATAGGATATTTATCAGCCTTCCAACTGACAGCCTTATATGTAGCATCAAAATATAATTAACGAGAATTAAACGTGATTACCACGGCCAATAATAATGTCACCTTTACATAAAAATTATCAACTCTTATTAAAATTCACAGATATATTGTAAGGAAATCTTGAAAAATGGATTAATAATACAAAATATAAAGTTATAATACAGGAGATATCCAGAGTAGAATTACCTCTTCTCAAGAAAATTTTTTGCATTTGTCACATTTTTCCCCATCGCTGAAGCCTTCCATGAAAAGTAAGACCCCGAAGGATCCACCTGTTTTATTCACCATTAATACATCTCATACTGCTGATGAAGTTGAAGAAAAATGATCTTTAAGAGCTAACTCATGTAAGCCATACTCTACCAAGTTATAATTATAACACACAAATAAATAAAGTTCAAGAGTAAACATCAGAATTTGGCACAAAATAGCATGGTATTTGTGGCTGATAAGATGATAACTAAACGGCGCACCATACAAGTATAATATTACAAGTCAGAGAGGAGGATCTACAGAGTTTTTGAATAGGACAGAATTTATGCTATATAGGTAAAAATAATTATTAGCACATATTTTCCAACACTATGGTAAGATATAGACACTATCATAACGAATTAGTAACTTGATCCACAATGTAAATGTATCTATTTGGTTTATATTACTTAAAAAAACATTTAGAAGAGAAATTCTACACAAGCTAAACAGGAATACCTGATACAACTGGGGGCCATTGTCATCATACCCGGCAACCAAAAGAGAAACTCCAAAGGGTCTTACTCCGCTGCAAAGAGATGCTAGTGCTGTTGTTAGTCACAATTTTTTTATCATTACATTCATAGGATACTAAAAGCACCAAGTTGATGTGTGCGTGCGGTTAATGAAATTAATCTTATAGTTGAATGATAATGATGTCGCAATGTGTGACCACCTTTTATAATGATCAATTTCCTATGTAATAAGAAAATAATCGTTATATGTAAGCATACCCTGACTGTGTAAACTCTTGCATTACAGTTGCGGTTTCTCTCACAAGCTGTGTCACTGGGATTTGCTCCTGGATATATCATGAAATGATGTTCAAAAAGTGCCTTGAAAGATAAGAGCAAGTAGTAACATTATATATTTGGAAGACAATCAAATACAATTGAAGACACAAAATAAGGAAAGTTCAAAATTCTTATTTCAAGGGAATTAAATGAATATATATGTTAAAATTATGTGCAACTTGAATAAACAAGAAAAAACTTCATATCAAGCCCACAACTTAGGTAATAATTTTATAGATTTGAAACAAGTGCAAACACAATACGAATAGAAAAAATATTGATTCAACTTAACTAACTTCCAACAGAATTATTTACAAATGTATATATATAATGTGACTAGATTAAATTAAAAACTTGCTATGAAATTCAATCTAACAAAATCTTCAAAACAAAAAATGTATATCTTGAAATTCAAATTAATTTTTTAAAAGCGTTTTTAATTGGTTTGCATGCTAAAAATGCTCCAAAAAAAGCTAATCCAGGTGAATTGATTCTCCCCCAAGATTTTTATTCCAAAAGTGGCCTTTCTCTCAAAACATTTGTTGCATATTTCTTGGGGAGTTGACTGCTCCATATTATCTACAGAAACAATCTGGTCAAATGGCATTAGATCCCCTCGTCCAGATAATTGTGCAAGCAGTGCCAGTTTCGTGTTGAGATTGGCCCTTGTACCCCTTAAGAAAACACAAGTTATACACTTTGCATTTAAGATGTTCAGTTCACATGAGACCTCCCATAGTCTCTATTGCTTATTAAGAGACTCTGTTTTCTTCTGGTATTGTTTGCTATCTACTTTAGGAACCATTAATCTACTTTTGTAGCTTATGGACATAAATTTTGTTTAATTTCATCCTCTCTAGAGCATGACCCGTGCCAAGCCACCTGTAGTTTTGGATGCTTTACAACATGACAGAACCATCCACCCAGTACTGCCTATCAACTCAGATTATTCAGCAGCCCAAACAGAATACTATAGAATGTAGAAGAGGGTCAGTCCAAGTCTCTTGCAAGATGCCAGTGCAGACTATTTCTAGGGATCTTTTAATATAGGCCATTCTGCAAAAGAACTTTTTCACCACGAATTTAAGTAAATGTAAAGCCATGAGGATAATAAGTTCTTGTAGATGAAGCTATTTTATTTAGTCATCCAGACCTGTTGATTGATCATACAATGTATCAATCTAAGTTTTATTCCCACTATATACTTGAGTCCAGCCTTGTGGTACCCTAAATTTTGAGAGTCCAAATCCATTATCAATAAGCAAGTTTCTTCATACTAAAAAAATAAAAAGAAGCTTTATGACACAAATAAATAGAACTAACTAATCGAAGCCTTCAAAAAATGCTGAAATTTCGACCTGCTGCAAATATGATGCCGACAGAGCCTGAAGATGGTCGCATTTTAAAAATCTAAAAACGACCTAGTTCAGAAAATCAAATTTCATATCTCCAGTAAAAATCTTAGCTTTCCACAAGGTGTTTTGGTTTTTCTACTAGACCCAAATCCGAAAGTCAGGTAGTCTTTTTTTAATTAGTTTATTATTTTTCAAAATAATTTGTAATAAGGGTAGTGATTTTTCACCCTAAAGAGGTGTGAAAGCCACTCAAACACACACACATATATATATATATATACATAATCAATTAGAAGAAGAATATTTGTAAAGGAAGATCTAAATATTAAAACATGACTTTAATATAAATTTCAATATTATATTTTAATAATAAATAAAAGGTCCATTTTTTCAAGGCAAAGAGATTGCAATTAAAATGTGGATTCGTCCTTTGTGATCAATAAATAGATTATTGAATTATTCTGACAGAGTTTTATTTTTGCATTGGATATTTTCCTGCATTCTTTGTTCGACAATCAAGATAGTGTGAAATATATATGTGTTTCCTTATCTCTATCTAATCGGACTTCCAGCCGGAGAAGTTAAATTCCTTTTGGACTAACGGAGAATTGAATATAAGATTTGTCTTTTGCAGAGCTTAGGAGTAATTGATGATATTTTTATAAATATTGTCTCATAAAGTTGTACATAATAATCCTTGTTATAGTTGACTCTATCGCCCAGATAAACAAAGGCACTGGCCTTTTAAAATCATTGGAATATAATTATTGGAGTTATTAATTGAAGTCATAAATCTATATACTTCCTTCTTGCAAGTATCTAATCAATTATTGATAAACCTTACACAAGCATTCAAATCATTTCAAGTAATCACATAACTTTATATTGATCGAGTTTGAGGATTTTTGCCAACCGGAAAACTCATAAGCTTAAATTCACTATAGAAAAGCCTTGAATAAAGTGATTAGGTTCGAGGTGAAGGTTTATCTGCCTTGGTGTAGCAAAGCCTAAAGTGCAGGGGAATTTAAATTATTCCCGTTCGTTGGCCAGAACTAATTTGGAATCCTATTGGAGAATTGGCAGGCTCTTAGATTTCCAATCTGTAGTTTTGGGAACCAACAGATTGGCGACTCTGTTGGGGACTTGTTGTGACAACATTATTCAGAATTTCTGGTGATCAAAGAGTTGGACTCTACTGGAGACAGAACTCAGAATCAGTTGTATGATTTTGTCCTTCTTATGAAGAAGGTGGCGACTCTATTCAATAAGATTTCAGTTGGTAACTCTACTGAGAGAGAAGACTCAAAAAGAAATGGTAGATGGTTTTTTCAAATGTATCGATCATTTCAAAGAAAGTCTTTTATTCCAGATGGCATCAGGTCATTAGATTTCAGCAATTTTGATTATGAACCTAGCAAGTTATCCCCACAAATTTCAAAACTTGTACCAAAGTTCCATGGAGAATGGGATGAATCATCACTTCGGCATTTAGATGAGTTTTATACATTTATAGAGGATTATGAAATTTGTGCAGAGGATCAAGTAATGAAGCTATTTGTCAGGACATTAAAAGACAATGCAAGACAAGCATATGAATCATTACCTACACAAAGTATTTCATCTTGGAAAAAATTTGAACAATGGTTCCTATATGAATTCCATGATGAAAGCAATGAAGATAACATCTGTTATGAACAGTGTGAAGACCAATGCTGCAGCATGCAGGAGGATCATAGTATCTCTCTACTTGATGCATTTTTCAATTTGGAGAGATTTGAAGGGGAGTCTTCTGCACACTTATTCTAGAGGATGGTAAATATGTATCAAAGGATACCTGTAACAATTATGCCTTCGCAAAAAAAATTAATGAGAAAGGTCAAAAATTTGGGAATCTCGCTAGATGACCCTGATTTGAAGCTTCTTTTTCAGATATTAGAAGAAGATGATGAAGACAGAGAAGAGGAGGCTTATGATCAGATTGAACAAGGCCTTGTGCTTGATGGCAATCTCAGTGATAATGAAGAAGATCCAAATTACATATCCCCTTTGGATGCATTTTTGAACTTCGAGAAACAAGAAGAAGAATCTGCAGTACAATTCTTCATGAGGATGTTTAATATCTATCAAGAAATACCTTCAGAATGCAGACCTCCATCCTCTAATCTTTTCAATAGAATGCGAGAACTAGATCTCTTATATGATCATCAGTTTCTTACTTTTCTCAAACTTGTGAATAATGAATTGGTTGCAGAGGAGAATAAGTGCAGAACTGAAATAACACGAGTCAAGTGAAGTTTCACATTTGAATGGAGAAGACTTTTTTGGACAGTCTAAGGAAAGACTTTTCCATGACGATACTTGTATGATATCAAATATCAGTGAATGTGGAAATGAGGAAGAGCATTATCTCAGCGTGGAAGAGATTTCAGCCTTGTTAGACATAGAATATCATAAAAATATTGAGAGAAACGGTCCAAATTTTTTCTCAATCCACCACAATAAACAAATTAATGGATCAATACATATTCGGGGGGTACTAGATGAAGCATATGATAATTTCCAAGAATCAAATAGTGAAGATGAAATAGAACTGCATAAGGTGTATGAACAGGATGAAGTTTCAGGAGATAATGTCAATGAAAAACTTGATGATCCAAATGAAAGCTCTCATGGATGTATGCCTAAATTCTCTATGTTCCTTAATCCATTGTTTGAAGAGGAAACTAAAAAGGGTATGTCTGAGCTTTCTATGTTCTTGAATCCATTATTTGAAGAGAATTTTCTATGCGATCAAGTCCATCAACATCACGATGAAGATAGAAAACCTAATGATACTTTTGAAGATGATGAAACTCAAGATATGTGTGGAGAGGGGTAATCAGAAGGTGAAACATGCATTAGTTCATCATATGAGCAGAAGTTGTATCAAACTTGTGAGGATGAGATGGAATCAAACAAGCATAATGAGGGGAATGTGTTAAAGAATAGTTCTGAAAATTTTCCAAGTGTTCTATCTAATCAGATTCTTGATAAAAGTGAAGTAATATTTCTTGAATATGAGCTATCTTCAAAAAATTCTTGTGAGGAAAAACATATTGAGTATGGAGCAAATTATGTGCAAGAAGACATAATTGATCAAATACATAGGGATTCTCCATTCACCAAAGACCACAGTGATGAAGCACTAAATATTGTCCATAGGGATGATGCGTCTAATACAGAAAAGGATAAGATGTTGGGGCTAAAAAGTTATGGAATTTATTTATTTTCAAATACTCTTACTGATAAAGAAAGGACCAATTCTGTTCCTAAGCAAGTGATAAAGGGAAAGTATACCATGATTAGAAGGAATGAGTGGTTACATGATCAGAATCAAGTGTTCGATAGAGGAAAGGATCAATGTTCACTTTTTGGGGGCCTGGGGCCACCCAATTTTACTTTGCATCAAATTAAGTATGAATACTTGGTCTGCTTCTCCAAAGATAGTTGGAATCTCGCTATGCTCACAGAGAGCATACATCCCCAAAAAGAGCCACTTGTGGTACCCTAAATTTTGAGAGTCCAAATCCATCATCAATAAGCAAGTTTCTTCATACTAAAAAAATAAAAAGAAGCTTTATGACACAAATAAATAGAACTAACTAATCAAAGCCTTCTAAAAATGCTGAAATTTTGACCTGCTACAAATATGATGCCGACAGAGCCTGAAGATGGTCGCATTTTAAAAATCTAAAAACAACCCAGTTCGGGAAATCAAATTTCCTATCTCCAGTAACATTTTGGGAGTTTAAAAACAAACAAACGGAACAGTGGATGCAGGCTCACGGTTCGAATCCAGGGGCCTCTAGGCATTGTGGGTAGCAATAGGACGAGCAAGAGTGAAGTTCCATTCCGTGATGCATGCAATGAAGCAGGGATCAAGTGGATGAGCAGTGGATGCAGGCTCACGGATCGAATTCAGGGGCCTCTAGGCATTGTGGGTAGTAGCAGGACGAGCAAGAGCAGGATACCCTGTTCAGCAAGAAGCCAGCTTTGTGGAGCTTGGGGTTTGGGTGCACAATATTTTGGCATTGCAGGTTCAGGGTTCGAGTCCAGGGGCCTCTAGGCATTGTGGGTAGCAGCAAGACGAGCAAGAGCAGGATACCCCGTTCAAAAAATAGGGGCAGCTTTAATTGCTACTAACTTTTGTTGTGAAGAACTCATGAGGAGTGCTTCTAAAGGGAATCGTTGGATGATAATGACGAGACCAGGCAATGATTGGCGAGATCTGGTAATGGAGATCATCACAAATTCAGAGGCAAGGATTTTGGAAACTTCTCAGAAAATCCATGGCTTAGATCTAGGGGAGGTGATGGTAGGCAAAATCCCTTCCTTCCCGCCTCAAGGTTGAATTTCTCTGAACAGAAAAACTCTTCGACTTTGTTTCTGAAGTGAGGGGAAGAAGATGGTTTGGCAAGGAGATTGAGCAGCGTTTTCTCCGTGGGAATGGTCCCCGTCCCTCTTTTCCAAGATCCCATGATCAGTTTGTTGGAAACTGGTCTTCCACAAGATATTTCCTTTCCGCGCCAAACCTCTCCAAAGGTCACTTTTCAAATATTCGAATTCAAGACTTCAAGACGCTTCACTTCAACCTTTGGATTTGAATCCAAACTTAATTCCCATCTTTCCTACATCAGCTAGGGGCACTCCAATCAACCCCCCGTTACCCAAAAAGGCCTGGACGGAAGAGTATTGGAAGATTCACAGAGAGAGAGTTGCTCTGCTTGGTCCAACGAGGAACGGATATCAAACTAAGGAGCCTTTCAGAAGGCTAAAAAAGTTATGGCGTCCAATTTCTAACATGAGGAATGTCCAAACTATTATGGGTGCAACGCAAGAGAAAGGGGTTCCGCAATCAGAGACAGAGATAGATCAACGATTTATCAGGGAGCTTCAACCTTCTCGCAAACCTGAATCTCTCAATGTGGACCAGGTATTATCTATCACCTTCTCTGAGGATATACTAAAGCAGGAAAATCTTCTCTATCTTCGTCAGGCCATCATTTGTAAGCTCTGGGATTTGAATATTTCTTATAAGGATTTTAAGAATGGGTGCTTAGCAACTGGGGGGCTTTCATGAAAATTGAGTTGTTGGATAATGAATCAGAATATTTTGTGGTACTATTTGATACTAAGATAAAAAGAGATAGTATTTTCAAGCAAAGGGATGGTTCTACAAAAATAAGGGTATACATATGCAGCAATGGTCCCCCAACTTCAATAGTAAGAAAAATATAATCAGATTTGTGCCCACATGGATCAACCTCCCCCATCTTCCGGTTGAATACAGAAATGTGGAGCTTATGCAAATCATTGGAAATAAAGTGGGCATTTATCTATCTCACCACTCAGAAAACTCCACAGCATCCTCATGGTTGTGCTTACTAATGAATGTGGAGGAGCTACCTAACTCTATAAAACTCATCTCCAAATATGGTATATGGATACAAAGGATATCTTACGCTTCAGAACAATCAAGTATTCCTTTGAAAGCCTATCCACATTCTTCCCACCTCTCAGCTTCTCAAGAAAACCAAGGAGGGAAGATCCCTATTATAGCTTCTCAGGCTCACACATATGACATTAATAAAGATGCATTGTCTTTGTTCCTTCAACTACTTTATTGTAGTCTTTTCAAATGGGATCGAAGGGGTTCTCCAAATCTTCGATTGACTTACCCAGCTCGTGAAGATAAGGAAATAGCAAATTTCACAACAGAAAGGACCATATCGAAGGGGGAGTATTGGATAGATTTCAGAATTTACAATGAGACTTTTCACAAATTCAAGTCCTTGACTAAGGCTCATTCGCCTCCCTCCCTTCAACCATCATTATTGCCATCCAACAATTTTCAGATGTCCTGGTTGGAGAATTGCATCACATATTGGGTAAGACAAGTTCAGAAGGAATTACTAGAGGAAATTGTTGACCAAGTCCTTCAAGAGGGTCACATTCAAACTCCTGACAACAATCGGAAGGATACCATCAAACAAAGGGACAGGAAGGCTACCATTTCTAGCTTGGATGAGGATATCCTGAACTCGAAACTCTGTGCCCTTAAGAATTATGAACAAATTGGTCAAAAGTCAAAGATCCTTAATTCCCCTAAATCACATAACCACTTTAGCAAGGAGGACGACATTTTGAAAATCAGACTTTGTGATCTTAAGAAATTACCAAAATCTAGCACCCCAGAGAAAAATAATTATTCTCCAGGTTCGGGTTGTAGGAAATCCTCCAGAATAAGAAACAAAAGGAATAAGGATTCCATTCCGGAAGCCCGAGCAGAATTACCCCTGGTTTCTTCTAGAAATAAGTGAAGGGAGGTTTAATCTCACTCAAACCTCTGAAAAATTCATCAAACCAGAAGTCTATTTCTTCAAGATGGGTGGGAAGGACAGGAAGTATAGAAGAACCACTCCCAAACTCCAAGCTGTTTATGATCTTTTTGGGACTAATCCAGATAGTCATGATACAAATAATTCTTCATCACACTTTTTTTTGGGAAAAATGTTGGAAGATGATTTTGTGGAAGAGGATAGATTCATGGATGTGGACAATTCAATCCTTCAATCTGAGATAACAGAAAACTCTCAGGGTATGGCAGAATTTGAGAACAGGGAATCAGACTCTAAAACAGAGTTGGAAGGCTCCAATTCTCTGCTAGGAATGATGTAGGTGGATCACAAAACAGTTCTAGATTATGGATCTTGGAAAAAGAGAGGGAAAGGTAGAAAATCAGCTGCTGCTTTAAGAGAAGAAAGGGGAGAGGATCATAATCAAGCTAAGATCACAGCATATCTGAATGTAAGGAAGGGGAAGTTCCTTCCCAATTCTCAATGAGACTCCTCTCTTGGAATGCTAGGGGTCTAAATGCCCCTAACAAGCAGTGTTTAGTCAAATGTTGCATCTGGACAGCTAAGGTTGATGTCATCTTCTTTCAAAAAAAACCAAAATGAGTCAAGAACA
This sequence comes from Chamaecyparis obtusa, assembly GCA_027943335.1. Classification (NCBI taxonomy): domain Eukaryota; kingdom Viridiplantae; phylum Streptophyta; class Pinopsida; order Cupressales; family Cupressaceae; genus Chamaecyparis; species Chamaecyparis obtusa. The sequence continues at coordinate 146,673 of BSBK01001735.1, forward strand.
AATAGAAGTCTTCATTAAATCCTTGGGAGATTGGAAAGCTTCAGTTGTTGAGGCAGCAGGGGCCTCAGGGGGTTTAGCAATCATTTGGAATCCCAGAACTTCATTTTACTCACATGTCAAGGATACTCAAAGCTGGATGGGGGGAAAAATTATTAGCACCCAATCAAACCTATCTATATATCTAATTAATGTTTATGGACCTATAACAAGGAGGAGAAAATTGGAGATATGGGATGACATTAGTAATTGGTTCTCACTTTTTCTGGATTCTAATTTCATTGTGGGAGGTGATTTCAATGCCATCATCCATTCATCAGAGAAAAAGGGGGGGGTCGCAAAGACTTTCACAATCACAATCAGAATTTCAAGAGTGGCTTCAAAAAGAAGATATGTTCAAAATTGAATTGGATAATGGGGCTTTTACTTGGTCCAATAGAAGATTGGGCTTGGATAATATTTCAGAAAAATTAGATAGGTTCCTTTATAAAGGAGACATCACGTCCTTTCCCTTTGGGTTAAAAGCATCCATCTACCCCTCCTCAGGATCGGATCACTTTCCCATTTGTCTTGATATGTTAGAAGAAGATAAGCCACTCAAATGTTCTTTTAAATTTGAAAATATGTGGCTTAAAGAAGAAAAATTCTTAGAATGGATTGAAAAATGGTGGGCTGAAGTGAAGGTGGAGGGGTCCAAAATGTACTGCTTTGTCACAAAACTCAAATTCATCAAACAAAATTTGCTCACTTGGAATAGAACTCACTTTAAGAATATTTTCTCTTCTAAGGAGGAAATTGAGTCAAAATTGGAAGAGTTAAACAATGAGATTATGAAGCAAGGAATGAATCAAGAATTATATTTCAATGAGAAAGAGTTGTTGAAGGAATTAGAGGATGTGCTTAGTAAGGAGGAAATTTTTTGGAAACAAAAATCAAGAGAATCTTGGTTGGCAACTGGAGATAAAAATACCAAGTTCTTCCATACCAGTACTAAATGTCGCAGGAACACCAACAGGATTCTTCAAATCACTAATCAAGATGGTTCAATTATCTCCAGTCAGAAAGAGCTCCAGCAGGAAATAGTATCCTACTTCTCTAAGGTGCTGAACTCTTCAGACATCTCTCCTCTCACAAGTCAACAAGAACTTCTCTGCAATGTGCCTAAGTTGCTCTCAAACTTGGACAACCCTATGTTAATGAGGCCGTTCACATCTGAGGAAATCCATCAGACCTTATCTTCAATGGCTCCAGATAAAGCTCCAGGACCGGATGGGTTTCCTCCTACTTTCTTCCTCCATTGCTGGCCGCTGATTGGGATGGAACTAACTGAAGCCCTCGAAACAGCAAGATCATCAGGTAGGTTTCTTACTGAAATCAACAACACTTTTATTGCCCTTATTCCCAAATCAGAAAATGCAAATTTGATGGATGAATTTAGGCCCATTGCTTTGTGTAATACCATATATAAGATTCTATCTAAGACACTTGCACTTAGGCTAAAGGTGATTTTAGATAAAATCATTAGAGAAGAACAAACTGGTTTTGTACCAGGCATATCTATCTTTGATGGCATTATTATTGCACAAGAGGCTATTCATTCCATACAACTCTCCAAAAAACCTAGCATGATCATTAAACTAGACATTAAGAAGGCTTACGACAAGGTGAATTGGAGGTTTATTTCAAAGTGTATGCAATGCTTTGGCTTCTCCAAAGCATGGATAAATCTGATATTCTATTGCATATCAACACCAAAATATTCTATTCTCATTAATGGATCCCCTCATGGCTTCTTTGATGGCTCAAATGGTATTAGACAAGGTGACCCCCTTTCTCCCTTCCTATTCATTATCATGGTAGAAGCTTTAGGGAGGAGCATCATTAATCTTCAATCTCAAGGAAGTATTAGAGGCATCTCAGTCACATCTTCGGTGCCTCCTATTACACATCAGCAATTTGTTGATGATAACCTCCTATTTGGCCTTGGATCGGTTAAAGAAGCATTCACTTTCAGAAGCATCCTAAACAAATATGCTCTAGCTTCAAGACAATCAGTGAATAAAGATAAATCAATCATATTTTTCTTTCACACAAAAAAGAGAGTCCAATCAAAGATTGAATCCCTCCTAGCCTTCAAGGTAGGCTCTCTTCCATGCAATTATCTGGGAATCCCCATTGATAAAAGTCTCAAAACCACAGAAGTTTGGAAAACAATAAATGAAAGACTGGACCGAAAATTGGCAAGCTGGAAAGCAAAATGGTTATCATGGGCAGGGAGAATTGTAATGATTAAAGCCACACTTTCAGCCATTCCCATTTACCTCCTCTCCTGCCTATCTTTGTCATCAACAGGATATATGGATATAATGAAAAAATTGAGGAATTTTTTTTGGCATGGCACTGATCAGAATAGGAAATTCAAATTGATCTCTTGGGAGAATATTTGCAAACCAATTTCTGCTGGGGGTACAGGGATCAAGAATCAGTTATGGCAGAACATAGCATTAGGGGTTAAATTATATTGGAAGCTAATTAAGAATAAGGATTGCAAATGGGTTACAATTCTCAAGGGCAAATACCTAGGTTCAGTGGGGATGCAAGAAGTATTCAAGATCAAAAATGCTCCAAGAGGATCCAGAATTTGGAATTTTATTGTAAAATCTAGACATGTCGTTGACTCCAATCTTTCTTGGAACATTAGAAGTGGTAATCTGGCCAAATTTTGGGAAGACTCATGGGGAGGACTTCAAAGCCTCCATTCTATTCCAGGGCTCCAACGGATCATGCAGGTTAGTCAGGGGGTGTGGGGAACAATGCTGAAAGACTATATCTTTCCTTCTTCATCTTCTCAAGAGGATGGATCTTGGAGATGGAAGGATTTCACAAATATTGGGGGCCAATTACCAAGAATTACAGCTGATAAAATCCACTTTACAAAAAAGATCTTTTCTTTTAAAAAATGGCAATGATGAGATTATTTGGTTTGGATCAAAGGATGGTAACTACAAGGTGAAGGAAGGGTATAAATTATTAACACAACATTCTCAAAAATCTTCCTTGATCCCCATTCACCTTTGTTGGAACAAAATGTGTTTGCCTAAAGCTGGTACATTCCTTTGGGCAGCCTTTCAGGACCGTATTCTGACTACAAAGAAATTCACAAAAATGGGGTTCTTTGGGCCATCTAGATGCACACTATGCCATAATCACGAAGAGAATCTCAATCATTTATTATTCTCTTGTCAGTTTTCAGTGGAGTGTTGGGATTGGTTACACTCAAAACTGAATTGGAAAGCTGCTTCTCCACAAGATCTGCAATCACACCTTATTGCTTGGCCATCTCTCTTCAAAGAAAGCTTATGTGGAAACCTTTGGATCATATCCCCATCAATACTTCTATGGGAATTATGGAAGGAAAGGAATAGAAGATTATTCCAAGAGAAAGCATTGAACATGAATCAGCTATTAAATAGAATTGAGGCAGCTATAGTGGAGGTCATGAATTTCAGGAATCAGACATTCTCAACCATTCATAAATTTTACACCAGTTGGGATGATAGGATGTTAAAAAGCTGGCATGGATTGAAAACGCCTACCATTATTGGTAGAGGCAGCAAGGGCAGCTCTTTTCATAGGTTGACATGTGTCTGGAAATCTCCTTCTCCAAGCTGGGTTAAATTAAATTTTGATGGGGCATCAAGAGGAAATCCGGGTCCTTCTGGGGCGGGTTGTATTATTCATTCAGCAGATGGCCAAATTATTGCTCAATTAGCACAGCCATTAGACCCGGACACTAACAATGTAGCAGAAATAAAAGCTCTTTATCACGGTTTGGTTGTAGCCAGAGAACTTAATCTTAATAGAATTGAAATAGAAGGAGATTCAATGATTATTATAAATGCAATAAGGACAGGGTCCATTTTAAATTGGAAACTTCAATCTTATTTAGAAAACATATTAAGCCTGATTTCAAAATTTGAATCTTCAACAGCTAATCACATTTACCGTGAAGACAATGGCAAAGCGGATGTGCTGGCAAATCAGGCAGCAGATGGAATACACGTTAGATCAATCTCCAACGGTTGGCTCCCTAGTCAAATCCACCAAAGTTAATGTGCAGAGTACAGCTTCAAAATTGATCACATCGCAGATATGAGTCGGACTAGCTTCCCCTTTTGGTGATGATTCTATTGAGGATATTGACTGGATTCACAGTTTCAAATATGATGCCCGGATGGATGGGTTGGGGAGCCCTAATTTTTCAAATAATGAGGACGTTTCAGAAGGTGCCAACGCGCCCTCTCATAAGGAAGATGAATCACCCGAGGGAGAAGATTAGGAGGAAGAGAATGCAGAGCAGGAAGAAGCTGATGAAGAGGAAATGGACGAGGATGAGGAGGAAATCAAAAGTGAAGTCAATGAAGAAGACCCGGATGCAGAGGACATGGAAGAAGGGAGCTCTCAGGCCTCTGAGAATGATACAACATCTCCTTCCCTATAGCTTTTGGGGTGTTGTTTCATAGGTTCCTCTGAGTTTTGATATTTGTTTCTTGAATTTGAAGCTGTTGGACTTTGATAGAATCGTAGACTATGTATTCATATTGGTAATAGAGCTCTGTTGCTCTTCGATTTCTATCTGCAAACATTGGACTGGTTTTATTGATAGTTAGTTTCTTAGATACTTTAATATTTTCATGTACATTTTACTGTTGTTTATCTTAATACAAAACTCTGGCTTCGGCCTTTATCGATCAAAAAAAAAAAAAAAAAATCTTAGCTTTCCACAAGGTGTTTTTGTTTTTCTGCCAGACCCAAATCCGAAAGTTAGGTAGTTATTTTTTAGTTAGTTTATTGTTTTTCAAAATAATTTGTAATAAGGGTTGTGTCTTTTCACCCTAAAGAGGTGTGAAAGCCACTCAAACACATATATATATACATAATGTAAAATGTACAGAGAGAGACATATTCAAATAAGCAATTAGAAGAAGAATATTTGTAAGGGAAGATGTAAATATTAAAGCATGACTTCAATATAAATTTCAATATTATATTTTAATAATAAATAAAAGGTCCCTTTTTTCAAGGCAAAGAGATTGCAATTAAAATGTGGATTCGTCCTTTGTGATCAATAAACAGATTATTGAATTATTCTGACAGAGTTTTATTTTTGCATTGGATATTTTCCAGCATTCTTTGTTCGACAATCAGGATAGTGTGAAATATATATGCGTTTCCTTATCTCTATCTAATCGGACTTCCAGCCGGAGAAGTTAAATTCCTTTTGGACTAACGGAGAATTGCATATAAGATTTGTCTTTTGCAGAGCTTAGGAGTAATTGATGATATTTTTATAAATGTTGTCTCATAAAGTTGTACGTAATAATCCTTGTTATAGTTGACTCTATCGCCCGGATAAACAAAGGCACTGGCCTTTTAAAATCATTGGAATATAATTATTGGAGTTATTAATTGAAGTCATAAATCTATATACTTCCTTCTTGCAAGTATCTAATCAATTATTGATAAATCTTACACAAACATTCAAATCATTTCAAGTAATCACATAACTTTATATTGATCGAGTTTGAGGATTTTTGCCAACCAGAGACTCATAAGCTTAAATTCGCTATAGAAAAGCCTTGAATAAAGTGATCAGGTTCGAGGTGAAGGTTTACCTGCCTAGGTGTAGCGAAGCCTAAAGTGCAGAGGAATTTAGATTATTCTCATTCGTTGGCCAGAACTAATTTGGAATCCTATTGGAGAATTGGTAGGCTCTTGGATTTCCAATCTATGGTTTTGGGAACCAACACAACCAACCTCCTTTGCTCACTTGTATAACATTATTTCCAACTTCAATTGATTTCCGATAATTATAATAAATTCACAATTTAAAAATCACTAATGTAAACAAATTGTAATTGAGGCAGGTACTAGAAAATAATATTGCAGGCACACAATTTAGCGAGCAAAATTTAACAAAATTCAATAAAAGCTGCCCTGACAATGAGGATTACTTACGGTTAAGATATCTGCTACGCACATAGTTCCAACAATTCAAATTCATTTTTAAGTACAAACTTCTTCTTTTTTCGAAATTTAACTCAATACTAAGGCTGTGAAATTGCAGCAAATAATATATGAATGCATAATCTTCAGTAAAGAAATCTAAACCACAAACGGTAATTTTGACAGACATGTTTACCATGTCAAGGATAACACACATTTAATCTTACTTTGTATAACTTATGGTATTGTTGTGCTTGCTTCCTGCTCTTTCGCACTAGTACTCGAGAGTCCGGGCCCATTCCACTAGAGCCAAACAATGAAAACGAGAAAAAATAAGAAGCCCGCCATACCAAAGTAAACTAATCTTTGAAGAGAAAAATTCATGCATGTTACCAAAGCCAAATATAAAGTTCCATCCTCCTATTTGCCAGAAGAAAATAATGAATCAACATAGAAACAAATTTAAAAAACAGAAAAAATAGGTCCTTCACCCAGGCACTTAAACATTATAATAATGGAAGTGTTTTTGTTACAACTCACAACATGTAGCCCTTGATAATGGTCTTATTTTAAATTCATTAAGGTCTCTCAAAGCTTACTTTCACGTGTAGTTTGGCCTTTTCACATGAAATACATCTAAATTGATTAAGGTCTTATGTCATTTAACTAAAAGAGCCCAGCCTCCTATCATGGTTTTGGGATGTTTTTATAGTAATGTTTGTGTCAATATACGGATGTATTCTTGATTATCATAATACATTGCAGCATTTATACCTTCAATTTTTTCTTAGATCTTCTAGAATGCTTCCTGGTGTTAACAAGATGTAACAAATTCACAGTTATGCATTCTTTCATATCAATGCTAATCACCTGGGTAGCAAATAACTGTTAGTTAGCATGTTACTGTGTCATTTTAGATAGGAAATGAGAAATAATAACAATACAGTAAATGGAGCCCAAACCCAAGAAATGACTCAATTTAGTAACTTAAATGAAATGAGAAACCTTACAACGATGTGACAAGTGGAGGGGTGTCCAGCTTCTAACAGCATGTGTTCGGTTGTGACCTTTGTTTCATGTGAATGAAAACCTCCTGTCACTCACAGCGACAATGATGAAAGAAGATAAAGGGAATCCCCCTAAGCTATGCCCTTTAAAGTGTTCAGAATAGCCATGCCATCAGAAACTCATGTCCAAGCAGCCCAGGTTAGTTGTGATGATCTGTGTTTCATAGGGATGCATCTCCACCCCAATTTTTATCAAATGTGTCTAAATGCAGGTTAGAAGGGGATGAAGAGATGCATGCAGTGGGGACATCCCCAAGCTGTGCCCTCTAAAAGGGATCTTGGGGATACTCCTACAGTGTGGCTCAATGTATGGTGATGCCAAGATGCCAAGATTGACCTTCAACGCCACTGAATATAAACCATGAAATGAGAGCACACTAATTCAAAAATGGGTCGATCTCCTAACCCATTTGAGAGAGCAGAATTTCAATAGCCAAATGCCAACACATATTTACCCCCTTGACAAATTGTATATATTTATTATTTATGCATGTAAACACCTCAAATTCACTTCTATTTTACTCATACTGATTTCCCACAAATTAATTATATAAACCATTATTTAATTAATCATTCCTGCAAGTAACCATTCTTCATTAGTTAATTCCTTCCTAAATTAAATTAATCAACTTAATCAATCAATTTATGTAATTGGATCCTCCATTTTAGCTCACCATCCCCATTTGGGTCCAAACGGATCCCACTTCAACCTGGGTACACGCGAGCAGTACTTTTGGCACACCTGTGGCATTAACTGAGTGAGCCCATGCATGCCCACTATCTGTGGGGGCCAAAAATACATTAAAAAGGTATTTCATTTTATAAACAACTCTCCCAAAAGGTTTTGCTGTCCCTAAAATGAGGGCATAACAAAGCTTTCACCTCATTTGACAAACACAAAAGGCCAAAACTGTATTTTTACCTCCAGACTGCCATTGATGGGTTTTGAAGGTTGGTTCATTTTTTGTAACGTGAGGGCTATAAGAGAGTTAAACCTACAGCAACAGGGGAGAAATAGCTGCACAAAGAAAATTTAACCATCAACGGAAGTAAATCTTTCATTTTTTCAAGTTTTGAGCAATCTTTATTTAAGATTTAAATTTTCTTTTTTTTTGTAAGTCTAGTTTTAAAAAAAAACAATTTAATCTTTTATGAATAATAGAAGGTTATAATGCTAATTTTTTGAAAAAAAAAAAAAGTTGTAGAGTCGTTAATTTGTAATGTTTTTTGTTTTAGTTTCATACAAAATGGCTGGTAGTTCTAGTTCAATTGCCTCAAATGCAGAGAGTTCATTTAAATTTGACTCATCCTCACCTCTTTCTTCACATACGACAATCATTGAACAACTTCCTAGTGGTGGGGGTAATATTTGGCATTGTAGTCGATGTGCAAAAGAGAATAAGAGCTTACTCTCGAGTGAAAGCTCACTTGCGTGCTATTCCTTTAAAGGGAAATAAGAGTCTGTCCTGGGCCACACAAAAAAAGGGTTGCCAAAGCATAAAATACTATGTTATATTAAAGAACAAGAGGATGCCAACACAGCAAGTAATAAATCGAAGGTTTATGCACATCCTCTTGCCAAGAAAAGCTTGCAAAAATCTCCTAGTTGCTTATCACAACCAGCTGGCCCACATCATTTCGTGCAAATGCTACCATCTTCTGGATATAGGAATGTTTTGGCTTCGCACAAAAGAGGCCCCTTGAAGGCGGCCTTCATGACCAATGCAAGGAAGATTGCAGATTATAGCATTGCTTGTTGCATGTATGGCAATGGACTTCCTTTCAACCTCATTAGATCACCATATTGGCGGGATATGGCCATTTCTAATACACCTCCTAATTTTGTGAATCCTGGGTATGAAAAGGAGTGAACCACCTTATTGGCGAAGGAGAAAAATTAAGTGGAGACATCATTGAGAGCAATCAATGATACATGGGTTGAAACAAGTGTCCATCGTTTCTGATGGATGGAAAGATTACAAAAATAGACCATTAATCAATGTTAAAGTGGTCTCCTATGAAGGGGTGACGTTTTGAAAACAATTGATTATAAGGGGTAAGTGAAAGATGCAAGATTCATTGTCAATATCCTCATAGAATCCATTGAAATGTTGGGTGCTTAAAATGTTGTCCAAGTCATAACAGACAATGCTGAAAATTGTAGGGAGATGTGTCTATAGTGGACGGTAATTATCGTCACAATTTTCGGACATCATGTGTGATCCACTTATTCCATTTGATATTTGCAAAAGATTGGCACACAAATTGAGTGGGCCAAACAAATCCACACGGAGAGTGAGGAGTTCTAAATGTTTTTGGCAAATCATCAAATCTCACAAGGCATCTTCAGGACCCTCTCCAAAATGGAGTTGCTGAAGGTAACTTTAATAATTTAAGTTTTTCTTTCAATTTTTTTTTTTTAATTTTTTTTTATTGTTGATATGTGACATGATTTTTTTCACAAGGTTAAGTTGTTGAAACTTGATTTGCATCTCACACAATTGCCTTAAGATTACTTGTGGACGTGTGAGAGGCATTGAGTTATATGGTCATCAACAGCCTATTGAGTATATGGAGGCAATCAAGCACAGAAAGAGCACATAAAGTATAAGCATTGATCCTAGATGATGAGTGTGTTAAGAAATTTAGATCTGAAGATGCTTAAGAATACTAAGATGCTGTGGGAAACAATTGCCGTTGTAATTGATTGATCCCACAACATATATTTAATATTTATATTGAACCGAAAAGGTGGCAGGAATTAAAAGTCATGACTTATCATAATATAAGTCACGACTGTTGTTTTAATTAAACTAACTTTTAATTTAAACTAACTGCACTAAAGTTACGACAGTCATTATACTATCGTGACTGTCATATGTGAACAGTCACGATATTATCGTGACTGCCACATATGCTAGTCACGATAGATATCGTGACTTTATACTTACGGCAAATAATACAATTAATACCACTTACGACAGTTATATTAAAACCGATTCAATATTATATATTATATGTATTACGTAATATATATATATATATATATATATTATGATTATTTAATATATCAAATATATATATTATATCTTCAATTTAATATATATATTGTATTTCATTATATATATGTATATATAATATGTCGTTTTATTAAACACGAACGAACATATTTTAACACTCCCTCTTGAGAGAGAGTTTACCATTTTTGAAGAATTTTCATATCATGGTAAGTTATCACACACAATAACAATATACATGTTAAGATGTCCGGACCAATCCGGCTCAACCCTTTTCAGGAGTCTATCTTAACAATTGTTACACAACAAGTGATAACACTAGTAGTAAGATGTCCGGACCGATCCGGCTCAACCCTTTTCAGGAGTCTATCTTAACAACTGTTACACCACAAGTGATAACACTAGTAACAAGATGTCCGGACCAATCCGGCTCAACCCTTTTCAGGAGTCAATCTTGACAACTGTTACACCACAAGTGATAACACTAGTAACAAGATGTCCGGACCAATCTGGCTCAACCCTTTTCAGGAGTCAATCTTGAACCTGGTTACTATTTTCAAGATCGTCACCTTGAAATAGTAACCGATACACAGAAGATCGTCATCTTCACAATTTTGAAATATTTCAATTTATATATATATATTCATGAATAATATGTACATCAATAATTACATTTGGATTAAACCAATTTTCTTTCGGAAAAACTCAATCTTCACCCTTGCAAGGGATTTAGTGAAAATATCAGCATTTTGTTCTTCAGTGCTGATGTAGACTAGTTTAATGATTTTCCTGTCTACCATATCTCTTACATAGTGATATGGAATCTCTATGTGTTTTGACCTATTGTGAAATACAGGATTTACAAAGAGCTTGATACAACTCTGATTATCACAATGAATAATAGTAGGTAATAGGGGTTTACCAATTAGGTCAAAAAGTAATTTCCTTAACCATACTGCTTCTCTAGCTCCCATAGATGCAGCCATGTATTCTGCCTCCGTTGAACTCTGAGCTACAACTGATTGTTTTCGACTAAACCAAGAAATAATAGCCGAACCCAAACTGAGACAAACTCCTGTGGTACTTTTACGATCAGTGGAACTCCCTGCCCAATCAGAATCTGAATAACCTTGAAGTTGAATTTCAGTTTTGTCATATTTTAGTCCAAGTTCACTTGTACCTTTTAAATATCTCAATATGTGCTTAGCTGCCATTAGATGAATCTGTTTAGGTTCACACATAAAGTGACTTAGAACATTCGTGGCATAGCAAATATTAGGACGAGTATTCACCAGATACATGAGAGATCCAATTATCTGTCTAAACAGTGTAACATCTGCAGGTTCTGAATTTTCTGCTTCATCCTTTAACTTTTGAAGATTTGTCTCCATGGGTGTAGCTAGGGGTTTACACTCTGCCATACCAAATCTGTTCAGAATGTCAGAAATATATTTCTTTTGACTAAGAAGAATGTGATTTTTGTTTTGAATAATTTCAAGACCTAGAAAATAGTGTAGTGGGCCCATATCCTTCATATCAAATTCAGCTACTAGGTCCTTTTTACATTTATCAATTAGGTGGTCTTCTCCTGTAATGAGCAAATCATCAACATAGAGAACTAGAATTATCATGTCTCCTTTTTCAATTTTGAAGTATATATTAGGATCTGCTATATTCTTAGAGTACTCTAATTTGTTCAAGTACTGATCTATTATTTCATACCATGCTCTGGGAGCTTGTTTGAGCCCATAAAGGGCTTTCTTTAACTTGCATACATATATTTCTTTGTCATGAGTGAGAAATCCTTCTGGTTGTTCAATGTAAACTTCTTCCTCAATTTTACCATTTAAGAATGCAGTCTTGACATCCATTTGATGTACTTTCCATCCTTTAGATGCTGCAATGGCAAGTATGGTTCTGACAGATGTGTATCGGGCTACTGGAGCAAAAGTTTCCTCATAATCAATACCTTCTTTCTGTGAAAAACCTCTAGCAACAAATCGAGCTTTATGTTTATCAATATTGCCATCAGGAGCATACTTGATTTTGAATAGCCATTTTGATGATACTACTGACTTATGTTTAGGTCTAGGAACAATGTCCCATACATCATTTTTTAGAATGGACTGATATTCTTCAATCATTGCTTCTCTCCAGGCTTGTTTTGATAATGCTTTCTCAACACTGACCGGTTCTGATTCTGAGGGTTCAGTTAAAAGAGCAGTGTAACATTTTTGTGTTCTAGTTCTTTTGTTTTCTCTGGAGATTTGTGTTGGTTCCACATTATTTTCTTCAAGCATTTTTCTGGCCCATAATGGCCTCTTTTTATTATGGTCTAAATCAGATGGTTCAGAATCAGAGATTTCTTCTTCATTATTTGAGTCCATGTTTGAATTGTTATATTCATTTTCTCCCTCAATTGAGAAATCTTTGTCAGGGCTTATAAGGCTGATGTCTTCATTATTTGAGGATGAGAAGTTTTCTTCAAATTTTACATCTCTGCTTATTTCTACTGATTTCTGATTAGGGATATAGATTCGATATCCTTTAGAGTCTTCACTGTAGCCTAGAAAAATACCTTTCTTACCAGAAGGTTCCAATTTAGTTCTTTTCTCCTTTGGTACATGTATATATACTGGACAGCCAAATACTCTTAAATGACTAAGATCAGGTTTAACTCCTGTGAATACTTCTTCTGGTGTGGTATTTTCAAGTATCGCATGTGGACATCTGTTTTGAATGTAAACTGCAGTGTTGGCAACTTCTGCCCAGTAAGATATGTGAATATTATGATCATGCATCATGGCTTTTGCTGCTTCAATGATGGTCCTATTCTTTATTTCTGCTACTCCATTCTGTTGAGGGTTATAAGCTACAGTATACTCCCTCTTAATCCCAACAGATTTACAATAGTTTTTGAAGTTATCAGAAGTAAATTCACCACCATTGTCTGATCTAAGAGTTTTGATTTTCTTATTGGTTTGATTTTCTACTAATGCTTTGAGTTCTAGAAATTTTGCTAGAACTTCACATGACTCTTTAAGTTTTAAAAAATATATCCATGTTTTCCTAGAATAATCATCTACGAATATTAGATAATATAGGGCACCAGAGAAGGAAGGAGTAGACATAGGGCCACACATATCAGTGTGAATGAGTTCTAAAACACTATTTGTCTTACATTCACTTGTGGGAAAAGATTTTTTAATGTTCTTTCCTAATGCACATCCTTTACAAATACTAGAGTGATCAGATTTTAGAGAAGGTATACCAAAAGTGATTTTATGCAGGGTAGGAAGGGCACTATATCCAATGTGTCCTAGTCTTTTGTGCCAAATTTCATTATCTTGTTGTGTGTTGTGAATTAGAGCTAATTTCTGTTCATTACATAGTTTGAACAAGCTGCCTTCTCTGGACCCTATGTGTATTGCATTTTTTATGTTCGTATTTTTGTTCCAGATAAGAACCTTTTCTTCATTAAAAGTTACCCTATATCCTTGATCAGCTAGTCCAGATATAGAGATTAGGTTTCTCTTTATTCCAGGTACATATAATACTTCTTGTAACTGTAGAGTGACTCCGTCTCTTATCTGTATCAAACAGGTCCCAATTCCTTTTACCGGATACGTGGAGTTGTCACCAATAGTTACTTCTTCTGAAGAGTTTCCAAAGAGGGTTTCGAACTGATCTCTGAATCCAGTGATGTGTCTTGATGCACCGCTATCTATTATCCAAGTATTTTTATTTGAATTTAGTTCACTTGCTAATGCTAGATAAAAGAGTGAGTTTTCTGGTCTTTTCACTTCTGCTAGGGCTGCTTGAATTTTCTGTCTTTCTGGACAGTATTTGTGAATATGTCCAAATTTGTCACATTTATGACATTTTACTTTGGAGAGATCCTTCTTGAAGTGATGTTTTCCACTATTTGAATTTGAGAATTTCCTCTTCTTTTTCTGAGATGATTTAACATGAAGGGCTTGTACTTCATTCTCATTTTTAGTCCCCATTCCTCTAGATGCTAATCTGGATTCTTCTTGAGTACAATCGTTCTTTAATTGTTCGAATCTAGGTAAGGGTGGTCTTGTACTAATGCACTGAATGAAGGTTTCCCAAGAGTTAGGTAATCCCTTTAGCGCGATTAGAGTAAGTTCAGTGTCTTCTATAGTATTTCCAATACAAAGAAGTTGATCTCTTATTTCAGATATCCTTAGAAAATAAGATGTGATAGTTTCCCCTTTGTTCATTTTCATGTTAAGGAGCTGACTTTTTAATGTTAAAATTCTGCTGGCATTATTGATCTCAAATGTGTCTTGAATGATTTTGAACATTTCAAAGGCACTGGTAATTCTTGATATGCTAGGGAGGATAGCATCCTTTACAGAATCAATAATTAACTTCCTAGCTTTGTTGTTTCTCCTTTTCCATGTTGTTTTCTCCGTTTCTTCTTCAGGCATCTTAATGTCTTTTTCAATATATTCCTCTAATTCAAGTTCCATAAGAATAGAGGTAAGTCTAGTCCTCCAAGATACGAAGTTTGAGGGACCTTCTAATCTGTCTTCCATTCTCATGCATTGAGCCATAATTATATAATATAAAAATTTAATAATGTGCTCAGTTATTATGTAGAGTTTATAAATATATCTTCCTTAAAAACCTGGCTCTGATACCATGTTAAGAAATTTAGATCTGAAGATGCTTAAGAATACTAAGATGCTGTGGGAAACAATTGCCGTTGTAATTGATTGATCCCACAACATATATTTAATATTTATATTGAACCTGAAAGGTGGCAGGAATTAAAAGTCATGACTTATCATAATATAAGTCACGACTGTTGTTTTAATTAAACTAACTTTTAATTTAAACTGACTGCACTAAAGTTACGACAGTCATTATACTATCGTGACTGTCATATGTGAACAGTCACGATATTATCGTGACTGCCACATATGCCAGTCACGATAGATATCGTGACTTTATACTTACGGCAAATAATACAATTAATACCACTTACGACAGTTATATTAAAACCGATTCAATATTATATATTATATGTATTACGTAATATATATATATATATATATATTATGATTATTTAATATATCAAATATATATTTATATCTTCAATTTAATATATATATTGTATTTCATTATATATATGTATATATAATATGTCGTTTTATTAAACACGAACGAACATATTTTAACAGAGTGGTGGCCTCATGTGGAATATGCTTTGAGTTTCATTGAGCCCATCATCAACATCATTAGGTATGTTGATACAGATCACCCATGTGTGGGTGAAATTTATGATGTCATGGACTCTGGATTGAGAAAATAAGAAATATAATAGAAGCTGGGGAACATGACCGAACAGAGACATTTTTCAAAAGTGTGCAAAATATCATTGAACATTGGAACAAGACGACTACACCCTTACATCTCTTAGCATTTGCTTTGTCGCAAACGCATTATAGCAACAAGATACTTTCTTTTCCAAAGAGTGTCCTACCATATAGTGATGAAGAGGCTGTTACTGGCTACAAGACTACTTTAGAAGGATATTTCTAGATCAAGTTTGGCCACTTCATATCTTCAAGGAATCAAGGTGTTGTTCTTCAAGACAAATACAAGAAAGATGATCATGATTGGTAGTATGTACAAGGTGAAGGCTCTATTTACTTGCAACCTCTTGTGATTAAAATTCTCTCACGTGTGTATCTTTCTATTTTTATTTTTTCTCGCTTTTCATTTGCCGCCATTATGCTCTATATTATATTTTATAATAATATAAACTTTTAACTTTATGTTTTCAATTTATAGAATTAAATACTAAATGTTATAAACAACTTCAACATATTGTGAGTTCTTCAGCCAACCAGAATTGGAGTACATACTCTTGCATCCACTCAGTAATGTGCAACCATTTGAGTGCAAAAGAAGCTAAAAATTGGTCCATGTACACTCCAAAATTTGTCTCTTGTCATATAAAAAACATGAATATAATGAGGGTGTGACAAAGAGTTGAGATCTAAGTCCTAGGTGTGTTGATTTAGATGCTACAATTGCACAGCTTGCTGAAGTCTATAGATGAGGCAACTTCTGCATGCGACACAACTAGTGGAAGTGCCATTCCAATTGACTGAGGTTAACATGAAATTGAACCAAATGTTCACTTTGATGCTTTTGATGAAGAACAATATGAAGAATACTAAATATTGATTGTGATATTAATTTGCATTGTTTAATGGCATTTTGATATGACAAACCATTGAATTATGAGTTTATGAGTATTCTCATTTTTACCAATTATAAAATGAGGTATTTAAATATTCTATTTATTGGCAATTATGAGTATCATTGTTTTTATATTTTCTAGTTTTGAATATATGTTATATAGTTAAACGCAAACCCAAAAAAATGTCATACAATATGTGGTACCCATACCTTACCCACACCTGTACAAGAACCAATAATTTAGCAATTAATCTTAGCTTCAATTTCCTCCAACTAATCAATTACTTTTTCACACAATTAATCGAATGGGCTAATTAATCCCTCATTAACATTTCCTCTAATAATCAATTCCACATCAGCACATATGGAAAAATAATGTCCTTTAATCCAATTGTCCATTTCATCTATAAAGATTAAAATCATAATTGTTCACCTTCTTACATGTGTCCTTATCCACTTCATGCTCACATGCATTAGCATGCTAGCTTATCCCATTTCATGCTTCCACATGTGTGAACATGCCAACTTGGGAGCATCATAGACTTCCACCCTCACCTTGCTCACGTATGTTTGAGCATGTTCTCCACACATGCCACTCCATGTTCACACATGTGCACATGCTTGGTCTTCCACCTTACCTTACACTTCCTCTCTTCTCCTTCAATCCTATAATTTGATCGAATCATCTCCATTGATCAAGGATCTTGTTTCATCTTTTGACACTAGTCAAAAAGCTATGAATCCCTCCCATGCAATTAAATCCTTACCATTGATCCTATCCTTCCATCCTTGCCCTCCATTTTTCTCTTTAGAAATCTATTTAAAAGAGGCTTGACACCCTCCTTTGATCATACACTTTCATATTCTCCATATGCAAGCCTTTTGCAAACAAATCACTCATTTGCACCCTTATGTTGTCAAATTAAGTAGCAATCAGCAAAGATTATACATATGTTCTTTGCATTTTTACTTGTTTGCTTCAATTGTAGCATTTTTACATCTCTAGCAAACTAACTGAGACCTACGTTTTTTGAGGTTTATTGTGAGTTGCAAGTTAGAGGTGATAATGTTTTGACCAGAAATGAAGATATCTGATAAACAGCAAAATATCAAAAAAGAAACAATAAGACAATATTTTTATCCTGGGAAAACCCTCCATTGTTTTTGGGGTACATTATATTGTGCCGTGTCGTTAGCCTTTTTACCTTGGTTCGGAAGGCTAACCGTGGCGTGGCAGTGCTCAAGCAGGTAATTGGCCTAGGTGGTTTCACTTTCAGGCCAATCGGAGCAGTTTCCGCATGTTTCCAGGGTATTTACTATTTATAGTAAGTCAACAGGGTTCAAAATTCTCAGCTTTTCAGTAGTGGACTTGGAGCGTCTCGTCGAGAGCTTTCCAACGAGCTATCACACGTCGGCATCTGAGCTCGTTTGGGCCTCTATTTTAATGCCGGAAGATTTCCTCACTTTATTTATTATTTTACTTTATAACTCAACAGTCATTTTATTTAAAAGGTGACTTAAAGTGAAATTATAAAGAGACAAAATGGGAATATGAAGAGTCACAATGGGGAAACTGAGGAGTCACAGCTGCAGCTATAAGAGGAGGTTGAGAGTCTCATTGTTCATGCTTCAATTTATGGATTTTTATCTCTCCTTGAGAATTCGAGAAGCTTCAGCTATCGAATCTGAAATCTGAGGACGAAAACCTTCAGTATTTCTTGGTGGATTGGACGGAAACCCGATTCATCTCCGGTGTGGATTCACATCAGAGTTCGCCATTGCTTTACAAGTTCTTATCATCCAGTCTTACTATTCTTTGTTGTATTTCAGATTGGAGATTGTAATTCTTGGTTATTGTATTGCTGTTGTATAATACAAAACCATATTTTTGAGTTATTTCATGAGAATGTATTTGCTGGTTATATAAATATATCTGCTGGTTATTGTTATTGGATCAACAGTTATTTGCATGTTCTATTGGTTTTCAAATCTGCATAAGATTTATTGGTAAAAATCAGTAAATGGCCAGTTAGGGTCATTTCAGTGGTATCAGAGCTGGTTTTCCTGCCAGCTTGTGAGATCCTTTTCAGTAACAAATTCGTAGAGATTTTGTGAAGCTTTCTTCTACAACATTATTTACAGAATCAGATTTACAGAAATTCACATTGTGAAAATTTTCAAGGGTTTGTTACAGTGAATTGAAGCAGCTGCTAATTTATATCTCTGAGAAAATTATTCAAGTCGACTGAGTCATATCGTTTGGATTAATATGGGAGTCGGATTCATTTCTGAATATTGAATTTTGAACAAAGGTTATCATCAGCGAGTTCAATATATTTGCTAAATACTTGAAACAAAGTATCTGCTTAAAGGGATTACTTTTCTATTAACGTGGGCCCGAGCTTGCTCAAACGAACTATGTCCTAAGGTTCGTAGTAATATCTGTATGCTATTACAGGTGCTAGTTTTATTTGAGACGGCAAGCAGTTTCTGTATGCGGGCAGACTCTTCCACCCCAAATGTGATTAGAAAACTCACAGTCCACGACTCAAGCTAGCAGCAACAGCACCGTGATTTCTGGAAGCTCACGACCTGGTAAGACACCCCGTGCATAGACGAGAGCAGGCTAATGGTGTTGCACCCCTTTCATAGATGCGAATGGTAGCAATTGTTTGACACAAGACCGGGTGCATTGTCTGTATCTTTATCGAGTGGATTGAAAGGGTCAATATTGATACAGGAGGGGTGTTGGTTCACACACAAGAAGGGACCTGTTCACAGTAGGAGCTTGTGCTAAGCGCAAGATGGCTTATTTGCAGCACGGGTGGACTAAGAAGAACCTCTACACCGAACTGCGGTCGGGAGTGTCTTCACAGGATAGTTAGCACACAGAAGTGAAGGTGGTAGGAGTTTAGTCTTCCCGTAACAGGTTGATATTTCTGCATCTTATTTGGTAAAGGGACTGGGAGAATCTAAAGGATACGAGAGTCTGTGTTTGGAGGCGGGCTTTGTTGAGCCCATTGGGTCTGGTCACATATCCAGTGGCACTGGTAGGTGGAAACTCCAGTCTGTTGCTACAGCGGACATTACAATCAGCCAGTACATAGTACTGGGAATGGTCGGGTTCTACACATGATACACGGATGTGAGGAGTGATGAATGGCAACACTCCGAGCGTGGAGGAGTTGCAACAGCAGTAAGGACCCACGCAACACCACCAAACAGTGTGCGGTTGGTAGCATTGTTCTCTGCCATTATTTTATCATTGATATTATGAAATGTCTAAGGTTCATCATCAGTGCATAAATATTATTTGAGATTGGACTCTTTGCAAGAAATTGTTATTAGTCAATTAGCTCTCCCTTAGAAGGTATTTCTGGGTTAATCATTATTCAGTTGTTCTGCATTAACATTGCATTGCATTTCTTTAGCATAGAACTGCACTCCACTGTTACGTTGGTGAACAAGGAAGACCTTGGTAGATTATGGTACAGGCAGAGGTAAACGACCAACGTCAATAAACATTTGTTGAAACAACCTCAATCAAGATTTATCAACCAATCCATTGCTGAGTTCTCATGATTACTGGAAATGTATTATTTATGTTTCGAATAAAACACACTCCTCCTTCCAAGCAAGCATTTATCTACAAGTGCTAAATCAAAACAACTCTGGGTGAATCATTCAATTGCTGGTCGGATAGACTCGGGAAGGGAAATTATATTTGTTAGTAAGAACAAATTTTGGTGCAACAATGTCGATTATGCTTGAATACATTATATGCTGAAATCTGGAAAAAATAAAGACACAAGTAGTTGAACAGCAGTACCCTTAATATCTTCAAATCTGAGATTTTATTGTGATAACAGCATCCCATAGTAGCAAAGGTTGATTCAGTCCCTTGTGTGAAATTTGGAGAAAATTAATTCATGGAGTCATTAGAAAGCCCAGTGTTCTCGCATGAATTCAATGGCACATTTTATGGTGTGCAGCTCAGAGATATCCGAAAGGAAATGGAGATAGGCAATGAGTTATGTTGCCTTGGATGGCAATTAGAGGAGCAGAAAATTACAAGCAGCATGTTGGCCAAACTCAATGAAATAAATTCATATCTATCCAGGATAGATCAAGTTGATTGCAGGCTTTTTATTTGGGCCATGCATCCCACAATGGTTGCCTTAGTGCAATGCAGATTTATGAGTCATCCACTTCAAGATGTTAGGCTTGCAGTTGCCTCATGTCTCAGTGAGATCACTCGTATTATAGCACCTATTATTTCTTACACCGAGCACATTTGGAGACAAGTGTTACAACTGATGGTTGACAGTTTAGATGGACTGAGAGATGACAAAGGTTCTACCTTCGAGAAACATTTGAAAATCTTGGAGTTAATGGCGAGCACTAGAGTTTTCAGTCACATGCTGAATCTTGGTTATGATGAAAAGATTCAACAAATATTTCAGTGTCTCCTAGACAATTACAGGGACCGTCATCCAGATGGGGCAAAGACATGCATAAGGACTATCTTATCCTCGATCTTAGATGAGGACTATGACATATGCAAACAATTACAATCCGAGTTGTTGGCAATATGGAGAGGAGGAATAAGGTACGCATCCACGGTATGTGAACTCTCAGCTGTATAAATCAAGCTTCAGACTGAAAGATTCATGAGTTCATTGTCTGAAAGTGAACAAGTCTCATTAGGCTTACAGGTTGCAGGATCTCCGATGATAGGCCAGGACCTAGTGAGTACAGGGAAGATCTGTTTCTTATACCAGGAGGGTTGGTCACAAGGGCATGTTTGCATGATTGATCAAGGGGAAGATAAATGGCAGCCGTGTGATAGGAACATTACAGTTGAGACTACCCCACTTTCGGGACATAATGGTGAGTATTCAGAACTCTACTTTGGTGACTTGATGGCGGAGTTTGATAACTCCATGGTTATAGGTTGTGGTAACCAGTTGGAGACCTTCAGCGATTCCGATAACGAGGAATCATGTGACTTCTTTAGCAGCACTTCACTTTTGCATCACACTGATATGGGTGACCCTTTTGGCAATTCATCTCAGAAAAACACTGATGAGAAGTGTGTCTTAAAAAGTCAACTGAAAGTCATTGATGACGCCATTATTGCAGCACTAGTTCACCATGATAGCACTCACCAGATCATTGATGATCTGTACAGGACAGCTCAGAGAGATAAGGGGCAAGACGACATAAGGATTGGATCCTACACTGCAGATTTACAGGGGGTCAGAACAGCCTTTGAGGTTTGGAAATCAGAGTATCTGAGATTACTTACAAACCGTGACCACCTGTTACAAGTTGTCGAAAATTACGCTAAGTAGTTGAGGGAGAAGGAGGTTGAGGTCAATAGGCTCAATAGGGGGCTTAGTGCTACTCAGGACACTTTGGAGCATACTCGTATCGCTCTACAGGAGGCAAGGAATCAGATTGTGGTCTCTAGCCAGTACAGGGAGCAAGATGACAAGGATAGGTCTGAATTCTATGACAAAGTGATTCAGGAGCTTGACAGCATACAGTAGACCTATGACTTGGACAATTGTCCAAGAAGATCTTTGGATCACAGAGAGTTTCTTGATGAGTTGGACCACTTCCAGACGATGGATAACTCCTTGTTTGAGATGGGTGCGGAGTTGACTTTTGATAATCCCCTCTTTGAGATAGATGAGGGAGATACTTCCTATTCCCAAGATGAGGATGAGGTTAGTTGCAGGGTCTGGGACCCAGGTGCAATCATCAGAGGTGAGCCTTGGTCACCAGGTTGTAGTGGGGTGAGCTCAGTTGATGAGCAGTGTGGTTTGTGTACCCACAATCCAAGAGAGGTAGTTATGTCTTGTGGTGTGATGAGTCATATGTCTTTTTTTACACTACCACTCATTGATGATGATGAATAAGTAGGACTTATTCAGTACGAGGTTATCGAGCTTGTTATTCCGGTTGGTGTGAATTTTTCACACAATGGTATACATGGTATACATGGTATGACTTCGAGTATTGAGAGACAGTCATGGAATCCTTATGCTGATTTGGGGTTTCCAGTAGAGTTGTTCAGTGCATCGCATGTTAGACTTATTGCATGGGATGCATCCTGTTTCCCATTCAGCCCACCTACGAAGGACCTTCTTTTCCGATTATTGGATAGGAGTGGGATGAGTGTTTGGTCAAGTACACTTCTCTGCTTGCAGATGGAAGCCTTGTCCGGCAGTCTTGACAGTTTGCCTCTTCAACGTAGTTTCTGGTTCAGGCTCCAGATCAGAGGGGCAGTGTTATGGTAGATGGAGACTTTTGGTATGTCACTCGATGTGGGCATAGAGCGTCGAAATATTTCAGTCAGCTAGGAAGATGTATGGCTCTATTGCTTATGGGATCCAGGAGGGGCCTACTCGAGGTTGGTTTTCATTCTTGGAGCCAATCGGTATGAGATTTGGTTTTCTCCGACATATGACCATAGAGGCGCGGCAGATCCCAGTTGGAGCGAGGTTCTCAGCTAGGTTGAGACCTTTCTTACAGATGATAGCAACACAGGGCAGATTGGTTCGACAGATCCTGCAGTGATTTGGGATCCTGACATTATATGGGCTGCTGTTTGGTTATTGTATGAGTGGCTTCACAGATCGGAGCATAATGACTATGTCAGTTTCACACGATAGGTTGGTGGAGCAGCTTCTCTAAGGTTGGTTTGGGATCCAAGTATTATGATCTCAACATGCAGATATCGATTGCTTGAGGGCAAGCAATCTCCGGGAAGGGATGATTGTAATGTCCCCTTTTTGGGGTACATTATATTGTGTCGTGTCGTTAGCCTTTTTACCTTGGTCCGGAAGGCTAACCGTGGCGTGGCAGTGCTCAAGGAGGTAATTGGCCTAGGTGGTTTCAATTTCAGGCCAATCGGAGCAGTTTCCACAAGTTTCCAAGGTACTTACTATTTATAGTAAGTCAACAGGGTTCAGAATTCTCATCTTTTCAATAGTGGACTTGGAGCATCTCGCCGAGAGCTTTTTGGCGAGCTATCACACGTCGGCATTCAAGCTCGTTTGGGCCTCCGTTTTAATGCCGGAATATTTCCTCACTTTATTTATTATTTACTTTATAACTCAACGGTCACTTTATTTAAAAGGTGACTTAAAGTGAAATTATAAAGAGACGAAATGGGAATATGAAGAATCACAGTGGGGAAACTGAAGAGTCACAGCTGCAACCATAAGAGGAGGTTGAGAGTCTCATTGTTCATGCTTCAGTTTATGGATTTTTATCTTTCCTTGAGAATTCGAGAAGCTTCAGCTATCGAATCTAAAATCTGAGGACAGAAACCTTCAATATTTCTTGGTGGATTGGACAGAAACCCGATTCATCTCTGGTGCGGATTCACATTAGAGTTCGCCATTGCTTTACAGGTTCTTATCATCCAGTCTTACTGTTCTTCGCTATATTTCAAATTGGAGATTGTAATTCATGGTTATTGTATTGTTGTTGTATAATACAAAACCATATTTCTGAGTTATTTTATGAGAATGTATTTGCTGGTTATATGAATATATCTGCTGGTTATTGTTATTGGATCAACGGTTATTTGCACGTTCTATTGGTTTTCAAATCTGCATAAGATTTATTGGTAAAAATAAGTAAATGGCCAGTTAGGGCCATTTCATCCATCCTAAGGGGAAAAACCCAGCCACACCGAAAAATGATCTTTTATTGAAAACTCAAAATCTGGATACAATGGCTCTCAAGCTTTAATAAAACAGCTTGTGAACCTAGTATTTTTCCTTCAATTTCAATGCGCATGCAAGTAAAACAGCTGGAACATTAAACTATTTTGATCCTTTGCCTCTATTTCAAATAGTTATCCATGAGGTTTATCACCTCTATTCTCTTTCAGCATATGCGTCCTAGCATCTACATTTCATCATTTGTATCTTGGTTTTTGGGTTAAATACTTTTGCAACTTGTAAAAACTAACATATTTTGAAAGAAAATCACATAAGTTACACCTTCAACCTAGTAAAGTGGTACAACAAAAAATATTCCCTGGGAATGGTTATGAGAATGTATATGTGTGTGTTCAAAATTATGAATTATAAAAACATTGATACTCATAATTGCCATTAAATAGAATATTTAAATACATCATAATCATATATTTTATCTAGGTCAATATAGATATCATTTCCATAAAGAACTAATCAAGTGGCAACAATTTTCCTTGCATTGATGATTCTAGAATTTGATTCTTTTCATTTAGATTTTGTATAAATAGTAAAGGGTTTAGGCCGAGTTTCTTCACATAAGGTTCAATTCCAAATCCCTCTCCTATTACGAAACTATTGCACGCGACATATACTCCCCTATTGCAGAATTTCAAAACACTATTCAATAGTTAGGCTCAACATTCAGAAAAATTATGATTTGTGCCCAATTGAATAGTATGGGAAAGCTCCTAGCATTCAGCAAAATTATGATGCAATGAACCTTGAATGTACCAAGTTGTGAACTATGATTAAACCTGTACCCAAACTGAACCGGTACACAAACCCAAGCCAATTAACTTAGAAAATCCCATTGGTCCAAGAAATACTCCTAAAACCTACTAACTTATGGCTTTGTAGGATGTGGGTAGAAAACCATTTCATATACCTTTTTTTCTTTTTGGTATGCTTTGTTATTGTGCTTATTTGATCACATTTGTATTTGAGACTAAAATTTAACACATATTTGGATTTGGGTTCTATAATTTTACAATGTCTTTTATTCCCTAAGCAACAAGTTTATATTCTCTCATGCCTTAGGGCATCTTGAGGATCAAAAACAAATGTTAATTTCCCTTTTTTCGAGCCTTGCCTTGGGATTTCATTACCCTAGGGAACAACCTCAACTAGGAATTTCAATGGAGTATAAAAAGTTGGAGAACAAAAGTTGTGCCCCAAAACAATTATCATCATGTCGACCACAACACCATTCATCCACCTCTTTTGAGGTTTGAGAGGAAGGAGTAAAGCAGAAGAGGGCTAGACCTCAACCACAAGCTTGTAGATGGGCTCCAAATCACATACATATGTCTCACATACCCTTCTAGTATATACAGGATACTATTAGACGACTTGATGCACTAGCTTAAGATCATTGGTCAATTTTTTTATGGTGCACCAATAAGCAGTTAGCCTTGAGAGGTTATTCACACAATACTTCCAAAGTGTTGAGATGAACCTAATTGTGGGTAAGGCCTTGGCTCCATATTAAGGGGTGTAAGACTGACCCCATGATACTTGGAAATCCTAGCTATCTTTCATTTTGTGCGCCCAAAAAATTTGATACATGTTTACTTGAACAATATAGATAGCCCCATCTGATATAGGATTTAATAATTAATAAAAACTAGAGAATAAAAATTTTAATAATTTTAAAATATAAATTACATAAATAATTATAATATAAATATTATATATTATCATTTATTTGATATAGTATCATATAGCATAATAATATAAGTACTTGAAATGTTCATAATATAAATATTATATATAAATAATTAAGATAACTATTTGATATATTATAAATTATCATAATATAAATCTATAATATATATATATATATATAACATGTATCAAACCATAGAAATATCGCAAATATATCTGCGATATTTCAACTTATCGCGATAACTTTTATATGCTGATAAAACACGTAAAGTTCGTGCGGCGAGAAGTTCAAAAAATTGGCCGATAAGTTGCCAACTTATCGCCGATAAGTCGCCAACTTATCGCGCGTGGGTGCCAATATACTCAGACGCCCAGCAAAAGGGCAAATCATTATTTTTTTGTTTGGTTGAGCACGTTTGGAGAGGAGAGATAGGTTTTGGAGGAGGAAGAAGGTCATTTGAAGCCTTCAATAACGATTTCTTGTGGATTTGAAGCGGATTCGAAGAGATTTTTCAAGCAAATTTGGATTCATACTAAGTTGTCGATTTGGGTGCGGATTCGGATGCGGATGTGGGATGCGGGTGCGGGATGCGTGAAAATTTTTTTTTAGGGGGTGCGGGTGCGTTTGGATACATGTATATATATATTTTTTTTTTAAATATATATATATATATATATAATGATTAATCTAATATATGATATATGCAAAGAAGTGCAAGAATTATACAAAAATAAAACATTTGATAGTATGAATTTCAGAATTAGAATAATGATACTTCACCAATCAGCATTTATCAAGATTCAAGATATTTCATATTAGTTCAACAACTTCAACTTAAAATTTCATAGACACAAATATTCAAATTGAAACTTGCTAGTATCATTCAAACTTCAATGTTTATCAATCAACAATCAAGGATTCAAAAGTCAAGACACAAGATGCACTAATCAGATTGAGAATCATAAGGATTCTCAAAAAAATCCACATTCTCATCATCTCCAACTGCTGCAAGTTCAAGATCATTTGAACCAAGAACGGTTCCACTTGCGCTAGATGCACCATGTGTGATGGTATCATCACCATCATCTGTGATTGCAGTAAGATCATGAAGCGTTGCATCCAAGTTTGCACACTCAGGGGTTACATCCCAAAGCTTGGTTGACCCTTCCTTGTATTCATTTTGGCAACGTGACAAAAGACGCAAGTTGGTATGAATGTAGACCAAGTCCTCAGCTTTCTTTGAGCCCAACCGGTTGCGCTTCACTGAATGGATATAGGAGTATGTACTCCAATTCCGTTCAGCAGCAGAAGAACTTGCAACTTGGATAGTGTTCACAAAATTAAGCATACAAATGAAAAACAATTTAAAGAATGTTGAACACTAAAGTGTAGAATACAAGTGGTAAACAAAAAAAAAAAAAAAAAACTTACTTGTGACAGGATCTTGATTGCAAGAGGTTGTAGTTGCTTGTATGGTTGACCATACATGTACCACCAAGTGATAGCTCCCAATTTATATTGGTCCTTTATTGCAAATGGAGAGTTTTTTGCACCCGAAGCAAACAAGCCAAATTCTAGCCTCACTTTGTCATGCATTTCCTCATCTGGGAAGAGTCTTGCAAAAGCTTTGTAGCACCCAATGGCAACTTCTTCATCCGCATATGGTGCAACTCTATCTGGCATAGAAAGTACTTTCTCACTATAGTACCTCGGAGATAAGGCATATGCGAGGAGGTGCAATGGGGTAGTCATCTTCTCCCAACAATGATGAATGATTTTTTCCACCTTATTGCATAAGGCTTCACATTCTATGGGGTCATTCTCATGCTGTTGTATGGAAAGTTTTACCTTCTCAACCATGGTGTCCATGCCATCATACACATCGCCCAAGCAAGGTGTATCTGTATCGGCAAAGCGGAGCATAGTCATAATAGGCTCTGT
The DNA here is from genome assembly GCA_027943335.1 of Chamaecyparis obtusa. Classification (NCBI taxonomy): domain Eukaryota; kingdom Viridiplantae; phylum Streptophyta; class Pinopsida; order Cupressales; family Cupressaceae; genus Chamaecyparis; species Chamaecyparis obtusa. The sequence goes on from BSBK01001735.1 coordinate 174,382, forward strand.
AAAATCCAATACAAATTGTACACGGGCCCACCAACTGTCATCCAAGACCAAAGCCTTGACCTTTTGGGCTCTTTCTGAATTTGAAGTCCTCCATATACCCCACTGGTTAGAAATAACCATTTGGCTTAATGCTGTTTGCACCTTCACAAGTCGTCTCATAACAATGGTATGAGACGCAAAACGGGTCTCAGCAACCTAAGCATAAAGCAAGTTAACAATATGTCAATAAATATTAAGCAAAGTTATATACAATTTGATAATTGAACATGAACATAAATAAATGAAATTTAGTAATTTAGTAATTACAATTTGAGTTTACCTTCAGCAGCTCCAATTTGGAGAATGATCTAAATATGGATTGTGACATGTGGTGGTTCGTCACAAACATTTGTATCTCCTCCCCATCTTGGTAAATTTGCTTCACCCAATCAATTTGAGTGCCAATTTGTTGCATGATCAAGTTTAGGGAGTGTACTGTGCATGGTGTCCAAAAAATATGGTCATACCGACCCTCAATCAAAGCACCTACACACCTACAATTTTTCGCATTGTCTGTAACCACCTGTACCACATTCTCACTCCCCACCATCTCTATGGCCTCAATGAGAATTCTAGAAATGAATTGTGAATCCTTCACTTGCCCTTCACAATCAACAGCTTCAAAAACATTGACCCTTTGGGGGACATTGCAATCACTTTAATCAATGGTCGATTTCTTGCATCTTTCCATCCATCAGACACAATAGTTATACCAAAAGTTTTCCAAGCATGTTTAATTGGTTGAAGAGATCTCTCTATACTAGTCCTCGCTTTTTGCAATAGAGTGGTACGCACCTTTTCATACTCAGGACTTACATAATCATCTGGAGCTCTAAGTATGGCTTGCACCATTTCCTTCCAATATGGTGATCTTACCAAGTTGAAAGGAAGACCATTGGCATAGAGGCAACGTGCAATGGCTTCATCAGCAAGCTCTCTTGCCTCCATTTTAAATGCGTTGTCCAAAGGGCCTCTTTTGCGGGTGGTAACCTCTACTTCTTCCTCTTCCTCTCCTGGTTCAGGTACTTGGAAGAATGGATGTTTGGAGGATGTAACTGCTTCAGTGGGTAATTGCGTTTTGTTCTTTCCTGATGGAGGTTGATAAAAACTTTTTTTTGATCTTTTAACCAAATTATCAGCCTCTTCTTGTTCTTTTACAAATGAAGCTATTTGTGCATCAGTCAACCCCTTCCCAGTTGTGCCTTTGCACATTGCAAATCCTTCACCAGTAGAGCCCATAAAATGAAGTTTGACCCGGTAATACGAGCTATTGAATGCTTTTCCTTTGTTAATTTGACAATAATTACACTTCCAAAGATACGAGCCACCTCTTGAAATCTGTGATATTCTTGTCGTATGTCTCCATAAAGGAGATCCAACATCAATATTAAAATTATCGGTTCTTTGTCCTCCAACTGAACTTTGACTACCGGTGGTGGCCATTCTTGCACAATACAGTCTAGTTTCTTGATATAATAAGAAAATAAATAAATTTAATTTAGAAAAAAAACTACGAACATCAAGCATACAAGTGCAAAAAAATGATACAAATAGATAGCTAAACTTGATTGTTTATTTCTTCTTTTTTTTTAAAAAGTTGAAAAAAACTTCAAAAATTTCTTCACAAACTTGAAAAAAATTTTAAAATCATCAAAATCTCAAAGAAATTCATTAAACAAGTTGAGAATGGGACCAAATGCTTACCTGCAATGTTTAAAAACGCTTTGTGGAAGCTCTCCCTTGCTCTACGATCATTCCTCTTCGAAAATAACCAAGTTGTTTTCAAAACCCAAAAAATGGAGAGCAAATGAGAAAATGGAGAGCTGCAAACAATATGGCATTTAGCTGGGTCGAATGGCCTCTTTTAGGGCCGTTTTAGGGTTTAGGTAAAAAAAATAAGTTTAAAACTCCTAATTCGCACATGGTAATTGTTTTTTTAAGTGAAAAAACATTTTTTTTTTGTTTGCTTTCATGTCTGGCCCGCGGGTGCTCCCGGATGCGCCCGGGTGCCCTGTGGGTGCCACCCAGGTGCCACCATAGGCGCCCGGATGCGGACGGATGCCTGCAACAAGCATCCGTCCGCATCCGGGCGCCTGTGGTGGCACCCACAGGGCACCAGCACCGGCACCAACATCCATCAGCACCCGCACCCGCATCCAGCACTATCCTGCACGCACCAGTATCTTAGGATTCATAAGTAAGTTTCCAAGATTCTTTTTCTTTTTTTTCAAAAATTATTTTGTCTTGTATTAGTTGCAACTAAGTTTATACAAACTTTATAATACCATTTCCAATGTACTCTAACTCATTTTAGAGTGTAATGAACAAGATCTAACACCATTTTTTAGCAATTTTGGCAAAAAAATGGCATAGTTCTCTCAAGAATTTCATATTTTCTTTAAAATTTCATAAACTAACACTTTTTTTTGTTTTATTCTTTCAAGTTTCAGCTATGTTTATTTAAAGTTTTAAACACATTTAGTTTGTTTTTAAATTTGTTTATTAAATTTCTAAATTTGTGTCTTTTCAATTTGTATGTGACATGTGTAGGTTGATTCATCATTAAAATGGCAAATAGGGATAGCTCTACAACTGGGTCAATTGCAGGGTCTGCAGTGACCCAGTAGACGCATGTGCATCTGGATATGTAGGCACGTGCCCTAAAGGGGCTAGAGACAAGGCATGGGCATATGCTTTTGAAGGACCCAAATATAATACCGTGATATGCATAAAATGTGAAAAACTAATTAGTGGAGGCATATCTCGTTTGAAATGCCGCCTTGCTGGGATCAAAAAACATGACACAAGGGTTTGTGACAAAACTACAGATGAAATAAAGAGACAGATGAATGCCTTGCTCACTGCCCAAAAAAGAAAAAGTTACAAAGGGAAAGGGTAAAAATTGCCATGAGGGCAGCCATTTCTAAATCGCAAGGTATCTCACAAACTCACACTATTTCCTTTTTAAGAATCATTTATTATTTTCTAATCACCATTATTAGTTTGGATTTTGCTACAACAATGATCATAATGAAATAATGTGGGTTGTGACCAGGTATCCCATCTAACCTTGACGAAGACGAAGCATTTGAGGGCATAATGAACTCTCTTCGTGGCCCACAAATCCGCAAACCTACCATCCCCTTGACTTCCGCTAGTTCTAGTAGACCACCACCACACACATCTTCTATAGATAAATTTTTTGTGCACACAAACACACCTGGAGCACAACCATCACTGGAGGGTACTAGGTGGAACAATGATGTGCATCGGAAAGTTGACATTCAATGAGCCAATTTTTGGTTTTTAACAACATCCCCTTCAATGTTGCAGCAAGTCCCTATTGCCTGAATTTTGTGACAGGAATTACTATGGTGAGAAAGGGCTACAAAGTGCCTACTCCTGCAAACTTGAGTTGGAGGTTAGTTCACTTGTTTTAATTTTTAAATGTTTTACAGTTTACTATTTAGTAATTACAATTTTACAATTTACTTATTTTTGTTGAATGCAAGTTTTTTTTAATCAAAATTGTGTACTTAACGTTAATTTTACTCTGTGCTTATAGGTTGCTCAAAGATGTTGTTTTTAGAGCCAGAGATGTGGTAGAAGACCAAAGAGCACAATGGAAAGAATTTGGCTCCACCATACTTTCAGATGGATGGACGGATGGAAGAAACCGTACCATCATCAATTTTTTAGTTTCTTGCAAGGATCAAGTGGTCTTTATGAAATCCTTGGATGCCTCGAATAAGGTAAAGACTGTTGAAACTTTGGCTCTAATGTTAGACCAAGCTAAGATGGAGGTGGGGGTTGATAATGTGGTGCAAATCATAACCGACAATGCAGCGGCATTTGTTGCAGCGGATAGGATCCTCAAGAGAAGTATAGCACACTTTTTTGGTCTCCTTGTGCAGCGCATGTCCTTGATCTTCTTTTGGAAGACATAGGAAAATTGGATTGGGTGAGACTGATTGTAGAGGATGCAAGAAAGATAACAAAATATATCTACAATCACCCTTGGGTTCTCCGCTTGATGAGAGAATACACCCATGGGAAAGAGTTCGTTAGACCTGCAGTCAAAGGTTTGCAACGATTTTCTTAACATTGCAAAGTGTTATTACTTCTTTGAGCCCTTTGAAGCAAATGTTTGTGAGTCAAGCATGACTAGACTCAACTTATTCAAAGAAGCCCGATGGAGAGAGAGTTGCATACATCATCTTTGACAACAACTTTTTTTATGCTGCTACAGAAATTGTCAAGGCAACTTGGAAACTTCAAAAGTTAAATATTTAATTTTTTTGTATTCAAGAATCAAGTCTTTCATTATTAATTTGTAACTCTAGTCTCTAATGATTAATGATAATCTTTTTCTACTTTTCAATGGTAGGTGACAGAGTCCTTGATTAAAGTTCTCCGCTTGGTAGATGGGGATCAAACCCCAATGGGGTATCTTTATGAGGCCATGGATAGGGCCAAAGAGGCTATTAAAAATTACAAGGGGGGGACAGCCTCAAATTTGACCCCATATGGGACATTATTGACAGGAGGTGGAACAATCAGTTCCACCAATCCATTCATGCGGCGGGTACTTCCTCAACCCTCGTTTCACTTCTCCATCTTACGCGGATCCCAATGGAGAGGTCATGGAGGGCTTCACTGATTGCATGCAGAGGATGGTACTCGATATGTTGAGGTGAGAGACCTCATTGTGGCTGAGATGGAAGTGTACCAAAATGCAATGGGCATGCTATTCTCCTCAAACATGGCAAGGAGAGGAAGAAACACTCAAACCCCAAGTACAATATTTGGATTTTTAGAGTCTTTCACATGCATGATAAGTAGATAAAAACTTGTACCAAAATGCAATGGGCATGCTATTCCCCTCAAACGTGGCAAGGAGAGGAAGAAACACTCAAACCCCAGGTACAATATTTGGATTTTTAGAGTCTTTCACATGCATGATAAGTAGATAAAAACTAAGTTACAAAAATATGTTTCCACCTTGCTTTCTAACTCTTTAATACTTATCTTGTAGATGCTTGGTGGCGAAATTGGGGTGGAAATGTCCCAAATCTGCAAAAACTTGCCTTCACATCTTATGTCAGCCTTGTAGCTCATCTAGTTGTGAGCGTTATTGGAGCTTATTTGAGGCCATTCACACGAAGAAGAGAAACAAGTTAGCACAGAAATGCCTCAATGACCTTGTCTTCGAATATAATTTTAAGTTGTGCATAAGAAAGGTAGAGTTAGCACCAATTGGTCCACTCGATTTGGATGGCATAGATCCTTACTCTGATTGAACATCACAAGAGCAACCTCCATTGTTTACAGAGGATGAGATCTATGATTTGGAGAGGCCGGCTATGGAGGACGGCATATTCACAGCAAGATTGGATGACATTCATGAGGAGGATCGGGGCAGTGAGTCTGAGAGTGAGGAGGATACAGATGATGAGTCATTGCCAGTGTCAGCACCATCTTCATCCAAGATGGAGGTTGAATCTCACCCACAACCACAGCCACAGCAGACTTCTAGGGCTAGAGCCCCTCCGGGCCTTCGCATTCCAGTAGTTTTTACTAGAGCTGCTAGGAAGGGAAGAGGAAGATGTAGACTATTTTGATATTGTACTTGACACTTGTATTTGCTTAGAGTTTTACTATTTACAAAGACAATTTACTATTTTTAGTTTGCTTCAGAGTTCAAACTATTAGACTATGGTTATGAGCCATCAGCTTTCCATACGAGGATGCGATTTTGTATCCTATTTGCATTTATATATATCTAGATCAGCTTGTTTGATTTGTTTACTCATTTACTAACTCATTAGATGCATCTCCTTATTGAATTTTGCAAAAAAAAAATGCATTTCTAATTAAATTTAAGTAATTTTTTAAGTTCCCGATATTTTCACGAGAAGTTCCCGACTTATCTCCAATATTTGCCGATATCTCTTTTTTTACCCTCGTCGATAAGTTGCCGATAACGATATTTTGAATTATGTATCAAACAATAAAAACAAGAAACACATCAACGTAGAGTATATATAATATTATACATATACCAAATGATAATAACAAACAGATAAAGCAGCGACTAATACTAGAGTCGCGATCTTTCCCTGTCCTCCCACACAGATATAAATGGATAAGGTAACTACAAGGAAAGGCATATGGGGAATGAACTACACATTAGAACAAAAACTGCAGTAACCCACCAAACTCCTGGACGCCGACCCAAGAGATTGGACCAGTCAAAGCGATCTTTACTTCTCAGAGCTTTTGTTAGTGCTTAGCGCAAAACATTTGGACGCAAACCTGAGTAGCCGAAGCCATTTGCAGGAGATAAGAAAAGAAGCACACGCTCAGGATTAGGGCCAGAGATTACTTTGCTTGTGGCATTCACATGGCAAAGTAAAGCACGGAGATCTGAAGCACACAATATTGATACATTGGAGATCATAGCGTTTGAGTTGGCAACTCTATACCAACGATACATACATACATACATTTGCAGTGATCGTAGCAATGAGGGTGGTGACTTAGCAAAACTAATAATCATCGAACATTTTTCTTTCCTTATTCCACCCACATTAGCAGTAGCTTCCAAGGCAATCAGTGTGTATATTAAAGGTATAAATCAAGAACAGATATATACATATACAGAGCAAATTTGAAAGGGAACAATATTCAACTGAACCTCAAAGTAATAGAAAGGGAGATTATTATTGAATTGTAGAACAAAATATCTGAAATCAGAGGTAACTTGAATGTATCTAGAGTAATATCCGGCATAGCAACCCTGAAGTCATCAGGACACAACTCTGATAAGTACTTGGCAAAACAGTAGAAGATACCAGAGACAACAACTTTCTATATCTGCAACAATATACGTGGTATTACAAATACAAGAGTAATCCATATCACCCTAACATATTTACAATATAAAATTCTATACATATATCAGTAAATTCGAATATCTCTTATATGTAAAAATATACTGCAAATACATTCCACTATATATATCAGATCTGATATTGTGATAAGACAATATCACCATTTTTATACAAGTACTATCAAATAATCTATTTATCAAGATAATCAATATTACATTTGCCACTCTTCCAATTCGTTTTGAATATAAGCTTAATAGAGGGAAATCTCATGTAATTGAATTTATAGAAATTAGTCCAAAATCTTATAGGAACAAACAAGGGACATTACAGCCTTGGCCTCCAAATTAAGGGGTGTAAGAGTGACCCCGTGATCCTTGCATTGCCTAGCTATCTTTCATTTTGCGAGCCCAAAAAAATTGATACATGTTTACTTGAACAATATAGATAGCCCTGTCTAATTTAGGATTTAATAATAAATAAGAATTGAATAATAGAAATTTTCATAATGTTAAAATATAAATCAAGTAAATAATTCTAATATAAATTATATATTATCATTTATTTTATATATTATCATATATTATATCTTAAATATTTATATATAATATTTACATATAAATCTATTATAACGCACGCAAGCGCGCGCACACAGATATATCTATCAAGAAATAATAAAAATAACACATCAACGTAGGAGTATAATTTATATGTATAACAAATGATAATAACAAACGGATAAAGCAGTGACTAATACTAGAGTCGTGATCTTTCCCTCTCCCCCCGCATGGATATAAATGGATAAGGTAAGGACAAGGAAAGGCATACGGGGAATGAACTAGACATTAGAACAAAAACCACAGTAACCCACAAAAATCCTGGACGCCGACCCAAGGAATTGGACCAGTCAAAGCAATCTATACTTGTCAGAGCTTTTGTTAGTGCTTAGCGCCAAATACTCAGACACAAACCTAAGTAGCGTAAGCCATTCACGGGAGATAAGAAAACAAGCACACACTCAGGATTAGGGCTGGAGATTACTTTGCTTGTGGCGTTGACATGGCGAAGTAAAGCATGGAGATCTGAAGGACACGACATTGATACATTTGAAAGGGAACAGTAGCAGATTGAAGTGAACCTCAAAGTAATAGGAAGGGAGATTATTATTGAATTGCAGATCAAAATATCTGAAATCAGAGGTAACTTGCATATATCTAGAGTAATATCAGGCATAGTAACCCTGAATTCATCAGGACACAAATCTGATAAGTATTTGGCAAAACAGTAGAAGATTGTTTGCATATTTTTCCTGAGATACCAGACAACAACTTTCTATATCTGCAACGATAAATGTGGTCTTACACATACAAGAGTAATCCATATCACCCTTAACATATTTACAATATACAATTCTATACATATGAGTAAATTCAGTATCTCTTATATATAAGAATAATTGATATTACATTTGCCACTCTTCCAATTTGTTTTGAATATAAGCTCAATAGAGGGAAGTCAATTGTAATTGAATATAAAGAAATTTGTCCCAAATCTTATAGGATCGAACAGGGGACATTAGAGCCTTGGCCTTCATATTAAGGGGTGTCAAAGTGACCCCATGATCCTTGCATTACCTAGCTATCTTTCATTTTGTGAGCCCAAAAAATTTCATACATGTTTACTTGAACAATATAGACTTGTTCATGTCTTCTTTCCTTGGCGTTGTGACCACTCCTTGTTTGCTTGCAAACCTTAAACAAAGTCAACCAAGTCAATTTTTAAAAAAAACTTTATCATCCAAAACTGTAAATTAGGTGACATTTGAAGCCAAGGGTTAATAGTCAAAATCAATCCTAATTTCACCCTCAAAACCTTCATGCACAGTTGACCTCAATCTACTCCATCCTTCTGCCTATACTCACAACCTTAGTCCCTTCCTTTCCAACCCATAGTACATTCTCCAAATCCATAGTCCATAGCCCCAATCCATAATCAAACCAAGACCAATATCCTTTAACATTAGGCCTTTGCCTATCATCCCAAATCAACCCAAACCTTAGTAATTATAATCACCCATCCAAGTGAAACGAATCTCCAAAACCTTGGTCCACCTCTAATCAAACTTAATCCTCCCAAGTCCTAGTCCATTCCCTAACCATCAAAACCGTACCTAACCCATCTCCAGAAATCAAATCAAAATCATATCCCTATAAAAAATCAAATTTCAAACAACAAAAACTTTAGTCCACCTAAAACATTCCATTAATCCAATCCCTTTGCAACCTTAGTCCATCAAATCAAACCTAGTCCTCAAGGCTTTAGCCCCCTCAACCATCCAAATCCACCCTTTGACAATCCAATCCAATATTTGAAGTCCTAGGTTATCCGTGAACATTCATCTCACTTCAACTTCTCCCTCTACCATAGAATCATCATAATTCAAAGTCACCAGCATAGAGCGAGTCCTAGAAATTTTAAAATTCACCTTTGCGTCATCTATATCAAAAGCATCCAATGCATCATTAGTATTCTTAATCACCATAAGACCCAAATCCATCCTTTGGAACTCTACAACTATTTGTATATTGCAAAAATCCAATCAGTCCAAAACATATTTAGGATCTAAAAGTGTGAAACATCCAATAATCCGAGTTGGAAAACCAGTCCAATTAATCCTTTAAACCAAATCATCCATTTCCATCCTTGGAAATCATTTTTGCCTTCTCAAACATCCCAACATCATTTGAAAGGTTACCTAAGGCTATCATCCCCCTACCAATTACCCCTTAGGATTTACTATCCCTCTCCAAATTTATCAATCCCTTGCCATAAACCTTTGATTCCAAAGGACATCCCTTTTGAAACTCTTTTAATCCACAAACTGATCCAAACTAGTCTAATATCATCATCCTAAATCCAAATCCTCCAAGCCTAACCAACCAACCAGCCAAAGTCCAAAAGCTCAAGCCCAATCCAAGCATAATGCCCTGTCTCACAAGGCAATCCACGAAGCTAGGAATGCCTAAAGAGAACCCATCACATAGCCCATCCCTCATAGACCAATTTCCCTTCGTAGAGGAACCATCCCAACAACACCAAAGTAATAGTGATGGTAACATTTCCAATCAATCTGAATACACTATTGACCCCAATAGCCTCCTTAATTCCAAAGAAGGGTAAGGCCTCATGGAAGGGTTTATAGAAACCAACAAAGATGATATCCTTAGACAACTAATTAAATTAAGGGCTAAATTGCCACTTAATTATGACCTTTGAGCATGGCCATGTCCATGAGGAACACCCAACCATTAATCATGAGACTGTAGATCCTACCTATGATCATACCAATATTCATTTAGACCACAACATTGCATCTCAAACAAAATGATCCCTCACCATTAAGGGTAAGACCCGCCATTAGAAATCAAACCCAAATAGAACACAACACCTTATTTAATTTGACTCCCAAAATTTTCCATCCACTAGTCAAACCACATCTACCATAGACACACAATCTACAATAAGACAATATGCTTCCCAAGTAGAATATAAAATCATTCCAATCTCCAACCAACAAACCTCACACGTCATCCTCCAACATCACCATCCTCAACTTTGGCCAACCCCTAAGATTAACCTCAACTCCTTGGGAAACATAATCACAACCAACATTTCACTTCCCCTGAGAACCATTACGCACAACAACAACAACAATACGACTACTTTTCTCCACTATCACCCAACACATTTTTAGACCTTAAGTGGCAAGTCATGACAGATGTGGTCAAAGGAGTAAAAGATGGAATGCGCCACAAATCATAAACCTTTAAATAACTATGTTCATATCCTTACAATAGTGTCACTCCCTACTTCAAAATCATGAAATATGACATATAAAGGGAATAGAGACCCTAGTAAACATGTCAAAGAATCATTCATGGCTAGCTAAGAAGTGGCACATGAAGATAAGTACTTACTTCACCTTTTCCCCCATAGCTTAGGTGGGCAACCACCGTTAGAATGTGAAGCCATCATGGGGTACCATAGTAGTATGTTATTCCAGCAGTGACAAATAGTCTTCATGGGCTACCACAGTTGTATGTTATTCCAGCAATCAGATAGTCTTCATGAGGTACCACGATAGTATATTATTCCAGCAATGACAGATAGTCTTCATGGGATGCCACAATAGTATGTTATTCTAGCAGTGAAAGATAGTCTTGATGGGGTACTATAGTAGTAAGCTGCAATTTTTTGAGACTTATTATAACTAGAAATTTTCACGTGTTAAACATGTAGTTCTACAATTCATACTTATTATTTTTAGTAAGTTTTCTTCAATTAGGACTATGCAACTCGGTTGTTATATGCTACTTAAAGTCATGTTTTCATGCACTTTTGAAGGTTGTAATAACTATGAAAATTCCTAAGAAATAATATATAGAAGATCTTTGCTGTGGTTTTTATCCTAGTATAATTTTACCAGGTTTTTTCCTTGTAAATCTGTTTTTTCTGCACTACTATAATTTTCACAACAATTGGTATCAGAGCAAGGTTTTTTGTGTAGAAGTTAGTTGTTTTGAGAGGTGAGAAATGACAGGAAGCACTGTGACCAGATTTGAGGTGTGAAAGTTTGATGGTTCCAATTTTGCTCTATGGAAGTTGAAGACTCAAACTTTGCTGGTGAATGATGGATGTGCCCAAGCTCTTAAAGGGGTATCCACAAAACCTACAAACATGAGCACAGCAAAATGGAATGAAAAAGATAGCATGGCTAGAGAAACAATCCAACTATTTCTAACAGATTCAATTCTATTCAATGTTGCAGAGGAGATCACTGAACACACTGTCCAACTAATCTCTGTATTATCCGAACAGAATAATACCAAGAATTACTGATCTCAGCAACTTTTCTTCTCCTCTCTGACTGTGCCAAAACCGCACCAAATGCTTCACAAGACCTCAATACCAAATCTGCTCACTTCGCATCACATATCAATCCCTTAGATCACTTATTCACATTATTTCACCTTCACATCTTTTATTTCATCACATCTCTATATATTCAATCAAGGAAAACAATCCTTCCTTTATACCGTGCACAATATTTCATAATTGAGTCGGCCAATTAAGCCTAACCAATTACAAAATATAAAACATTACACATTACATAATATTTCCATAATCACAAAAATTGTCAGCTCACAAACTTAATAAACCATCACACATGCAACCTCTAACTATGCTGACTCATCTAGGTCGCCTTCGTAATGTCTTCAACCTCTATATAACTTCGCTTGACCAGATTCTATCCCTGTCAAGAGATATAATCCGATTATCACAAACCGCTTCTTAGGAACACTATCAGAATACAATTTCCACTAGATTACTCATAACTGACACAAATACTTGAATTTTTGTATGCGCTCTTAACCATGATATCAGGACACCATACAAAACATGTACTCAACTCCGCATAATCTCATCTGCAATACACTATGTGCGCTAGTCCAAACTCTATCTGCTACTTTGCTAAACTTCAGTATAATCAATGTGTTGACATCAATGAAAAACACAGTCATGAATGCAACATGTGACTACTCCAGAAATGCTAGAATACTCCCTCATAGGACATATTCAACATTCATGCTAACAATCTCCCCCAATTTTACCAAATATTTATCCAATCTTGCATACTAGGTTCTAGGTGCTTGCTTTAGTCCATATAGGGCTTTGTTCAGTTTACATACCATGTCTCCTTCTTGAGTCAAAGGAAAACCGTCTGGCTACTCAATGTAGACTTCTTCTAATTCACCATTTAGAAATGTTGACTTCACATCCATCTGATACACTTTCAATTTCTTCTAAGCTGCATAAGGCAAAAACATTCTTACAGCTTCAATCATTGCAACAGGTGCAAATGTTTCTTCATAATCAATACCTTCTTGCTGTGAGTATCCTTTACATACCAGTCTTGCTTTGTTTGTTACAACTTCACCTTGTTCATTCATCTTGTTTCTAAAAACCCATTTAGTTTCTATAACATTTTTGTCCTTAGGTCTAGGAACCAATTCCCAAGTATTATTTTTTTCAATCTGATCTAATTCTTCCTTCATTGCTTGAATCCAGTTGTTATCTTTACAAGCTTCATCAGTAGTCTTAGGTTCAATTTGAGAAATCAAACATAATTCTTCTTGTACCTTATTTCTTGTCATAACTCCTTTGTCTTTGCACCCAATAATTTGATCAGCGGGATGATTCTTTATCAAATTCTTATTAGGTGTTACTGTCTCAACTCTTGCTTCAATTCTGGGTTCAGATCTTGGTTTTTCTCTTTGTTCTTCATCATGAATCTCATTCTACAAATCATTGTTAGTTTCATAAAACAATTCAACATTTTCTTGATTAGTTTTAGGATAGGCTTCTTCATTTGAATCATAATCAAGTACTCTTTCCTGAATTGTGAACTTCTCATCCACGTTAACATTTGTGCTCTCAACAATAGTCTTAGTTCTCTTATTAAAACATCTATAAGCTTTGCTTTTCAATGAATAACCAAGGAACATACCTTCATCACTTCTTGGATCAAACTTACCAATATCATCATCTCTCTTTATGTAGCACTTACTTCCAAAGATTTTGAAATATTTTACTGATGGTGCATGTCCAAACCATAATTCATAAGGAATCTTGTCTGTATCTGCTCTGATCTGTACTCTATTCATTGTATACATTGTTGTGTTTATTGCTTCTCTCCAAAATATCTTTGCTACATCATTCTCAAACAACATAGCTCTTGTTGCTTCAGTTACTGATCTGTTTCTTCTTTCAGCAATACCATTTTGCTCAGGTGTTTTAGGGGCTGAAAGTTGTGTCTTAATGCCATTCACTTCACAAAAAGTATTAAATTCTTTTGATGTAAATTCTCCACCTCTATCAGATCTTAAACATTTAATCTTCATTCCTGATTCATTCTCAACTTTGTTCTTAAGCAATCTAAACTTATCAAATGCTTCTGACTTTTCTCTAAGAAATGCTACCCACATCATCCTAGTAAAATCATCAACAAGAATCATAAAATACCTTTCACCATAGAATCCTCTTGTTCTTGTGGGACCACTCAGATTTGTATGAACAATCTCCAATTTTGCTGTTGTGGAGAACTTCTTTTTCTGTTTTGCCATAACATATTCCTTGCATACCATGTTAGTAGGTTTCACAATTTTAGGCAAATCTTTTACTGCAAATGTGGTACTTGCTTTCACAATGTTATCAAAGTTTATGTGACAACCTTTTGTGCCATAACCAACTGTCATCAACTTTAGCAATCAAACATGTCATCTCAGTAGGATTCAACTGAAATACATTACCTCTGGTTCTTGCTCCCGTTCCAATCATCTTACCATTCTTATCCTTGATCATAGAAGTCTTTTCAGTAAACCAAACTTGATATTCCTTGTCAACTAACTATCCAACACTTAAAAGATTATGTTTCAATCCATCCACAAAGTAAACATCATCAGTGTTAGTCTTTCCATCAAGAGTAATCGATCCTATTCTTTTTATTCAGCAAGGTGCATTGTTTCCAACTCTAACAATTCCTCCATCATAATTGTTAAACTTTATAAACTTATTCATATCACCAGTCATATGATGTGAACAACCACTATCTATGATCCAATCAGTTTTCTTTTCAACCTGTGATACTAAAGTTTTTTCTTCTTTGGCTTCTGTTTCAAAGTTTTCTTCTTTAATGGCAACAAATCCTATATCATCACTTTCATTATCACTTTCACTTAAGAATTTCTCAATACTAGCTTCAAATTCTTCATCATTAGCTTAATAACATTCTTTAGGTCTTCTAGGCTTAAAGATCTTTTTATATTTCTTCACTCTCTTAGGACATTTAGATGCAAAATGACCATATTCTTGACATGTCCAACATTTATAAATTTTCTTACCTTCTGGTTCTCTTTTCACAAGCAAGACAATTCCTTCTTCAATCTTTCTATCTTCTTCAGTCTTAGATCTGCTGCTACTAGCATAATCTCCACTAACACTTGCACTCCTTGACAAAGTAGGGCGAACACTAAATGCGCTGAATGCAGTTTCAATCCTGGGCAAATATCCAAATTGTCTCAAACTTATCTCCACTGCTTCCAGTCTTCCAAGAAGAGTCTCTCTAGTAAATTTTTCAGTACAAGGTATGACTTGTTCAATCATCTGCACTGTCTTCTTAAACACTAGGATCAGAATTTTCAAGATCTTCCAAATGATTTCATCTTCATTCTTATTTCCTTCACAAGCTTCGATACCTACAACAATCTCTGATATCCTACCAATATAGCTTCTAACAGATTCATCTTCTATCATTTTAGCCTCTTGAAATAAACATATCCAATTTTGTAATCTGATTCTCTTAACATGTTTATCACATTCAAAAGTAGATTCCAAAGCTAACCAAATTTCATGAGATGTCTTTAGAGTTTTTACCTGACTATATTCATTCTCAGGAAGCGCTGACAAAAGTGCTTCTCTAGCAAGTATGTTACACATGAATAGATCTCTTTCTTTCTCAGTGCAATCCTCAATCTTTTCTTCTTCAATGATACATTTCTCATTCTTTGAAATCAACCAATATCCTGGTCCTAAACATAGCAAATGTGTCTTCATCTTCTCTTTCCAGCTGTCATAGTTAACTCCATCAAACTTAGGACTTTCTTTTCTAAAGTGAATCGCCATGGATCTCCTTAATCTGTTAAACTTTTCTTTCAAGGGCCTCCCGCTCTGATACCAATTGTTAGAAAGTAAAGTCTGCCAAGATAACTGAGAGCGGGGGGTGAATAAGTTATCTGATAAAAACAACTTTTATTAACCTTATTATGTCTGAAACATGTAATCAACATAAACAACAACCAAAGAAAGATAATCATACACAATGACATCAGATTTGTTAACTAGGGAACCTCTTGATCAGAGAGTAAACCCCAATGGGGATGGTACCCACAAAAGATGTACTAATATGAAAATTCCTTGTGAGAGGATGGACCTTGTTAGGAGTCTTATGAAATACATTCAGTACCTATCAGTCCCTACTAGGAGACTTTGAATCCCTGTGAGGAGATTCTAACCCTGTTAGGAGTTAAGGAAGACAAAAGGACCCACTATCCAAACAACTTCAAGGGCAAGATCACTAAACACACTGTCTGACTGATCTTTGTATTATCCGAACAGAATAATACCAAGAACTACTGATCTCAGCAACTTTTCTTCTCCTCTCTAACTGTGCCAAAATCGCACCAAATGCTTCACAAGACCTCAATACCAGATCTGCTCACTTTGCATCACATATCAATCCCTTAGATCACTTATTCACATTATTTCACCTTCACATCTTTTATTTCATCACATCTCTATATATTCAATCAAGGAAAACAATCCTTCCTTTATACCGTGCACAATATTTCATAATTGAGTCGACCAATTAAGCTTAACCAATTACAAAATATAAAACATTACACGTTACATAATATTTCCATAATCACAAAAACTGTCGACTAACAAACCTAATAAATCATCACACGTGCAACCTCTGACTATGGTGACTCATCCAAGTCGCCTCCGTAATGTCTTGAACCTCTGTATAACTTCGCTTGACCAGATTCTATCCATGTTAGGAGATATAATCTGATTATCACAAACCGCTTCTCAGGAACACTGTCAGAATACAATTTCCACTAGATTACTCATAACTGACACAAATACTTGAATTTTCGTACACGCTCTTAACCATGATATCAAGACACCATACAAAACATGTACTCAACTCCGCATAATCTCATCTGCAATACACTATGTGCGCTAGTCCAAACTTCGTCTGCCACTCTGCTAAACTCCAGTATAATCAGTGTGTTGACATCAATGACAAACACAGTCATTAATGCAACATGCGACTGCTCCAGAAATGCTAGAATACTCCCTCGTAGGACATATTCAACATTCATGCTAACATCAAAGATGTTTGATGGAGCAATTAGATCTTAGAACTATTCAACATGCTAGACATATACCTAGTTTAAATAAAAATTTGCTTTCACTTGAAGTTTTTGATGAACAAGGTTATCAATTTAGCTTCACAAGCTTCCTCATATGAACTAGGTTCACCAACATCAATTAGCAATGCATAAACAGAATTACAAGTAGGAGAGTACCTTTCAGGTGCTTTGGATACTCTACTGGGTCTCCTTGCAAGAGGTCATATTTCACCCTATGGCTTATCTAGTTGTTGTTCATTTGGTTGATCTTCATCTGGTTGTGCTTCATCTAGCACATCTAGATTATCTTCACATCTTTCCACCTTTATAGGAATAACTTTTGTATCGTTGTTCTTCAGATCTTTTCATTGATTTTTCATCAAAATACAAATCTCGGCTAATTATAATTTTGTGGGCAGCAGTATCCTACAGCTTGTACCCCTTTGTACCTTCAACATAGCCAAGAAAAACATATTTTGTGTACTTCTTGTCCAGCTTATGTCTATTCTATTTAGGAATATGTACATAAGCATCAAAACCAAAAATATAGAGAAATGAATAATCAATAAGTTTACCTTTCCATATCTCTTCAAGAATTTTATTATCAAGAGCAGTAGTGGACAATATATCGATCAAGAAACAAGCTATCGTAATAGCCTCTCCACAAAATTTCTGCTTCAAACCAGCAGTGATCAACATGCATCCAGCTCACTCCATAACTATACAATTCACATGTTCAACAACACCATTTTGTTGTGGTGTCCTAGCAACTGTCAATTGGCTTGCAATTCCATGCTCACTACTTTGCACGAAATACTATTGGCCTATCATGGAATCAAATGTTTGTCAAATTGTGAAAAAATGTGTACCTTCCCAAAAGCACAAGGGTTTAATTCATGCTCCATCACTCTACAACCCATTAGCACACCATGGCGCTTTTCCACATGGGGGCCTCAATCTCATTGGCAAGATTTCCTGAATCCTCCGATGGTCACAAGTTAACTATCATTATACCAAATATTTCACCAAATGGGTTGAATTCATTCTACTCACTTACATCATTGGCACTCAGATATTTAAATTCATCCTTAACTACCTCATTTTTTATTATGGCATCCTTCCATGATCATTACCAACAACAACAACAAATCTTTCAAAACCAACAAAGCTCGACCCCTCTACAAACAATTCCATATTAAACACATGGTTCACCCCATAATATCTATAATGCAATAGCTAAAATGAAGTGTCCAACAAAACCATCATCAAAATTCTTAAAAAGATCATCAATTGTGTCAGTTGCAACTAGCACCTTTAGCTTAATCTCATCATATTGACCTATTGAACTAGCATTTATACATACATTGGCACCACACCCTACTTTCTTGTCTACAATGCCAAAGCAATATTGCTAATTGAGATCGAGTTACCCTCCTTATGTGTCTCCCTACACAAACTCGTTACAGATGAATAACATAGAGAGCATGAATAAACAAGTACGAACTCCTTGAAGAACATTGTCTCAATGCTTTTAATCACCTTAAAGCATACCAAAATCGATTGTGTTACAACTACAAGTGCACCCAAACTAAAGAATTTGAGCTTGGAGACCTTGCCATAAGGAAAATAAGAAAAAAACACCAACCAAGACAAAGAGAAGAAAGGGAAATCCAAACCAAACCAGTAGTGTCTTGTTGATGTGTGTCCACACCAACAACAAAATAAAATACCAAGGTATCTTATCCTCTTTTGAGCAAAATCTCGTGTATGCTCAAATTGCAAAAGATCATACAGGTGACTCCAAGGTTCTTTTATGTCAGATCTTGACTTGTGAATAAGCTAAATGGTTGATATCATATGTTGGTATCACAAAGGGACTTATGTTTAAATTGTTCTTCACCTCTGCTAGCTAGAAATACTTCATTGGATATTGTAGTCTCGTGATGCTTCTTCTTTGAATAGACAACTAAAATTATAGGGGAAAGGGTTAGAAAGATCTAAATCTACTCCTAAGGACAATGATATCAATGGAAAGTGCTCCAGTGGAAAAACCCCAATAACCAAACTCTGCTTCGCCAAGATCAACTACATCTCCGCAAGAATTGGTGAAATCTTCTATGGGTTATGCAAAGAATTTTCAAATCATAATGAACAACGCACATTTAACGATAGAAGTTAAGCATCCATAAAAAAGGGGGCTCATGCTGACTTTACATGACAGCTTACAAACAGCAAACTACCAAAAGTGTGAGTCGGGGAAACTTATCAGACACCATTACATTTCTCCATTGAAATCAAAGCACTTTATCTAACAAATCTACATTAAGTGAGGGAATAATGAAACCATGCAAGCACCAAAATACATCAAGTAATCACCATGAAACCAACAATGAAAACTTTATTATCTTGGTAGTTCTTAGGAACAATCTCAAAATTTGCTCCTTTACAAATGAGAAGTGAGGCCTTTATATAAGTCTCATATTACAATGGGTGGCCTAGATTGAAACAAAATAAACGGCCCAGATTTTGCCACCTCAGCCCTAATTAGGGTTAGGGCAAGAAGAGAGAATCTACAATTAACAAGTGGGTCCACATGGACTAGTAGAAATACACGTCCACAAGGTCGGGTAATAAGTGCCCATTACGTAAGTCCACTAAGCAAGAGAGGGGTGAAATAAATGCCCACTGTGCATGAAATGTCATCTTCCTTGAATAGATAATTCTTGATTCCCTTCCTTAAATGCAGTGAATTTTGACTAGGACAGCTTTGATTAGTTGGTGGAGATGACTGGGCACCACATTAGCATGTTAGGTGCCATGTAGGCTCGGGTCTTTTCTTTTGGGATCATTTTGCAACCCAAATCCAACTTTGATCACTTCTTTTGAGATTATCATTTCCTTCCTTCCATGCACCTGCTTGGGAATTCATCTTCTTGACATAGATTGGACCTTCTAACTTTTGATCTTGGGTTTCTAGAGGAAATTCAAGATGTACTTGTACTTTGATCTTTGAAGTCCTGAACCTTGAATGCCTTGAACTAGATCACTTGAAAACTGGAAGTGGAATTTTGGGACTTGAATGTCTTCCTTGAACATCTCGGACTGGAATTCTTCCTCCTACAAAAGAAAATAATTGAAATAAGAATCGTACAAGGTAACACACGAAAACTCTTCCATATTTATCTCTCTAAAAGAAATCCTTCCTCTCTCCAAAACTCTCACACCTCTTTCTTGAATTCTTTCAATATTACTTCTTTGGAATTTCTCTGATAACTCTGTCAATTCACCTCTTTCTTCTTAAAATCTCAAGCCTTTTCTCTCCAAAAACTCTTTCTCTTCAAAATTCTCGTGCCTCCTCTCTCTAAAAAATTTTACCTCTTGTTTTCTTCTCTCATTGATGCGCATTAAGCCTTGTGAAGGAATTTTTACAAACAGCCATTTTTCATGTTCTTCACTTCTTATCCAACATTGCATCATTTTGGTTGATTTTCCATTGTCCACTTTGGGCCCATTTCTTTGGGTGTCATGGAATTTTCCATGACTTAACCATTTTTGTCATCTTCATACCTATTTTGATCCATACTTGACCATTTCCCTCACACTTTCAATTTTGGGCATTCTTAAGGATGTCATGAAATTTCGTAACTTGGTCATTTTCGCCAACTTCATGTTCCTTGGATCCACACTTAACCAACACTTAGCCATTTTCTTGCATTACCTTATCCCTTTGGTCTAGACTTAGTCACTTTTCACATTACTTTCTCCCAAACTTGGGCACATTTGAGAGGTGATGAATGATTTTTCATTTCCTTAGCCATTTTCTTTGGCCTCGTGGAATTTATGCCTATGGGCAGATATGGGACCTAGGGCAAGATTTTGTACTTTGAGTGCAATTCCATGCTACTAGGTTGGCACTCATGGGCGAACCTGAGACTAAGTAGTGGATTTTTCACTTTGGGCGGAATTCCTTGGCTCTAGTGGATTTGCGCTCTTGGACACATTTTAGCCCAAGTGAAGGATTTCATGTGTTGGGCGCTAATTCTTGAGACTAGAGGATTTCTTCCTTTGGGCACAAATCCATGCATTGTTTAAGTCGCATTATTTTTCTTTCTTATACTAATTATATTTTATAAAAATACTGTCAAGATGTTTGAGAGTGGTTTCAAATCTCAAGGAGTTATAATGGAGATTCTAGATTTTAAATCCTAAAAAATTTTAAACGCAGCCAAATTTCAAAATCCAGCACACTTCCATTAGCGTTCTTTTCCACAACTCTTTTTCCAAGGTTTCTAATAAATTTGATACTAGAACAAGGATTTCAAAGAATTTTCACATCTTTTCATTTGACTTCTATCTTTCCCATTTGGGGACACATTAGGCATGTAGACAGAATTTTTCCATACTTCGCCAATTTCCTCATTTCTCTCACCTTCTTAGACCAACACATAGCCATTTTTCATGATTTTCCATTTTGGGTGTTGATGGGATGAGATCAAGGTATTTTCCCATACTCAGTGAATTTTGACGCCCTATCCTCTTTTAGGTGTCTTTTTATGCTTTTTTAGAAATGTTTCCAGACTTTTTCGCGCTTTTTCAGGGCTTTCCACTTTCAAGTGCTTTTTAGGATTGTTCTTCAGACTTAACCACTTTCATCATGCCTTTCCATTTTGAACGTTCTCATACTTATTGCATTTTAGACCAACTACCTCATTCAATTACATTTCCAGATATAGAACTAGGTACCCTTTTTCCTCTTCCTTAGCCACAGCTCATTAGCTACCAGAATTGACCTACCAAATATGAACTTAAATAGAAAGTTTGTTTCAACACAACTTTAGGCCAATCGGAGACATAGTGAAACTTACTAAAAATAGACTGCTAAAAATAGTAAGTACTTCCAAACTCAAAATAAAGCCATTTTGGGATGCAATGAAACTTACTAAAAATAGTAAGTACTTCCAAACTCAAAATAAGGCCATTATGGGATGTTGTGAAACTAAAAATAGACATACTAAAAATAGAAATTTCCAAAAATAGCAAGCATATCAAGACGTTCAAAATTTCACTGGCATTCTTTATGAAAGATCAGTCCTCATTCACACTTGACCTAACTCACTAACAAACATAGTTTTCATTCTAGAAGCTAGGTAGACAACGCTTTTTCTTCTAGACTTAGCCAATTTCACCAATTCTCATTTGAAACACAGGGAACCTTAGGAGACTAAGCCAAAAACTACCATGAACGAAAGCCAAAAAGACAATGCCTACAGCAAAAGAGGGGGTCCTCATTTGTAATGGGGTGATGTGTGAAAAGGTCACAATAGGTCCCTTTGTCATCATTTCAAAGTTTAGATCAAGCGCCTAAAGTTTGCAACACTAGAAGGCCATTAGTTGGATGACCCCATAACCATCGTGCATCTTAGGCATTTTCATGCATGAGTACACTCAATTCTTTCACAAATCCAAACAATTCAAAAACTCACAAAGCAAATACTAAAGAGATAATCCATGCAATGGTGAAAACTTATTCTTGTGGCACCTTGGACATGCATCATGATGTAAAACTTGCAAAAACACATCATGTCTAGCAAGCAATTCCTCTTATCCATTAGCATTCATTCCCCTTTCATTCATCTCATAGCCTCCTCCATAAGCCCCCTTAATTCCCTAATCTCCCCCTTGCCTGAGTTGTTTCGATCAAGTTCACTCTCATCCTTCATCATCCCTCCATCTCCCATCCATCTCATTTTGTTATCCCCCCACTCCATCATCCATCAAATTTCTCATGCCACACTCTTCCATATGTTTCTCATTCCATGCATCCCTTCCATTCATAACACATTCATCCACCGATCCCCTTATTTCTATCCCCCTTTTATCTTTCTTTGATTTTGTGCTCACTAGAGGCATCTCCTCATTGATGAACATTTAGAATTGTTAACAAATACCCCCCACACAACATGAACACTTGCTTCCCTCATGACTTGTTGTCTTATCTTTTCACCTCCATCCTATTTCACCTTCAACCATCAAAGTAAATGCACCATGTTCCTCTCGTCCACTCCTTGTTTGAAATTTCCACTCACATATCCTACACCCTTTCCAACCTTTTTGTCCCCAAAAGCTCCATACTCCATCATTAACCTTAAATTCCATCTCAATCTCCTCCCATTTGTTGCCTTGGCTTCAACATCACACTAATTAACACTACATGTATTATCCACATGTTTATTTGATTGTCTTTGTGTGTTCTTTTGTTACCTATAGTTCTAGTGCTGACACCATCGCAATCACCATGATTCTCCATATTATGTTGCACCTCAACACCATGTCTATTGGATTACTATGGTATCTGCAACATGAGTGTTTTTGTGTCAATACATATGCACATGCTATCATGATCCATTATAACATGGCATATAACACAAGGGCTACAACAAATAATAGATTGCTCTATGCACAATATGTTACTTTAACAACTAACATCATTTCCCATCATCACCCCCATTATCTTCGATTCCTCTATCCATTATCCTTACTCTCATCCATTTTCTATCCTTTGTGCCATCATAACTATAACCAAATATCATGAGACATCATACTCAAAGATGTATGCCCATGCAATCTAGCATCATCCAATAAAACCATTCAAGTAACATCAAACAACATATTGAACCCTAATCAATCACCTATCCATATCAATTCCCATGGTGTGTACATCACTCCCATCTAATTGTCTCATGTGACCTTTTATACAGAATGGCACCTCACATTCATCATCCATCCTAATATTCCTCATCTTTTGAAGAGACCCTCTAGGCCCTATTCAATCCAATGGCTCAATTAAGGGGGTTTCACCTCCAATACATCATTGCCTCTATTTTTCTAAGCAACTAAGGCAACCTCTCATCCATTTGTCTTACATTTTATTCTTCTTTAACACAACATGACTTAACTAGTCACGACACCATATCAAAGAAGAGGCAAAACGCAGACATCCCAATTTCACTTCTATTTTCTACATACTAATTTCTCGCAAATTTATTAAAAACATTATTGTTTAATTAATTATCCCTACAATTAAGCATTCTTCATCACTTAATTCCTCCCTCAAGTTTATTAATTAAATCAACTTAATCAATTAACATTATCTCCCAATTCTTCCAACTAATCAATTAATTCATACCACAATTAATTGATTAGGCTAATTAATCCCTCATTAACAATTTCCCTTAATATCAAGTACACATCACCAAAAATGGACAAAATAACTTGCCCTTCAATCCTAATTGTCAATTTAATCTACACAGATCACAATCTTAACCATTCACCTTTTTACATGTGTCCTTATCCACTTGATGCTCACATGTGTGAGCATGCTAGCTCATCACACTCCATGCTCCCACATGTGTGAGCATGCCAACTCGGAAGCATCTTTTCCCTCCACCTCATCTCTCACTTTGCTCACACGTGTAAGCATGCTTGGTCTTCCATCTCTCCTTCCACTTGCTCTCTTCTCCTTCAATTCAACAATTTGATAAGATCTCCATTAATTAAGGATATTCCTACCTCTTTTCGCACAAGTCAAAAAACTATGAAAACCCCTATGCAACTAAATCCTAATGGTTGATTCTATCCTTCCATCCTAGCCTTCTATGTCTCTTGAGAAATCTAATTAAGAGAGGCTTGTCACCGTCATTTGATCATCCACTTTCAAGCTATCCATATGCTGCCCTTTTTACAATCAAATCACACATTTGCACCCGAATGCTATCAAAATTGACTAGCAATCAACAAAGAGTATAAACATACAATCACTCGGAGCACATCCACACCATCACAACAGAGGTATAGCACATGTTCATTGCTTTCCATTTCTACTTGTTTGCTTACATTGTTGCTCTATCAAAAAGTGCAACTTAACAATTGATTCTTCGGGTTTGTTATTGCTCTAACTCATCGTATGCAGCTCAAACAAGGGGTCCATAATACAAGAATATAAATTCACAAACCACACAAGTATCAAAGGTTCCCTTATAGCACACTCAAGTATAGACAACATAGCAACAATAGCACACCTAACACATACATGTAACATTAAAGAAATATATGATTTTGCAAAAAAAGTTGTTTTAGAATCTAGCCCATATGTAGAAAATTTATAACGATTTAACCTGCAATTTTCTTCGTACCATTCCAAGAGACATTCGGATTCTTAAGTGGCCCTCTATAAAAATTCTAAGGGAATCATATGGCAATTCAAGATCGGAAATCTCTGTTTGATTCAACTTTTCCATACATTAGAATATTTTTTTGTGCTTGCCATCATTTGATTAAAGTTGCAGGTAACAGATCAGGATGTGAATTAAAGAGCCCATAGAGGCTTATACATTGCCTTAATTTATAATTCCTAACTGATAATTGTCAGTTTGGCCTTTTTTCCATTTATAGATATTGAATATACTTTCCCATGTGTATTGCCACTATTGTTTTTCTTTGAGTATGAGAGATTTGAAATCTTTTTGCTGCATACATAATCATCTCTTGTTTTGGTATGCTTTCTATCAGAATACCTCCACAAGTAAATAATATATCTAAATTTTTTGCAACACTACACAAACCTCAACCTAATACTCCAATATGAAAAATGACACCATGACTAAGATTCAAATAAGAGGATCATTACAATCAAATATTGTTAACTCGCATATTTAATAGGAATTGGAAAACCACACCAATATATTTTAGAAGTATAAGGGTATAATAATAACACATACATACAAAAAAATTGTTAAAAAGTAATTGCAAAACAATAAGAAAGAATGCTTTGTAACTGAACAACAATAGGATATGAAATTAAAACCGTAAATACAAAAATGAAGGAATAGAGATCAATGCAAACCTGTATGTTACTCCAATGTTTGATGTGAGAAGTTGTATCTTTTGAACCTACAAAAATAATAATTTTGGTAAAATGCATGATCATAAAAATTTAACTAAATAAACAGAAAAATAATTAAACCATTTACTATTTTTGAGAGATGAAATCAATACAATAAGTGCAAAATCTAGGAGTATACTAAATGCCAGTTTTATGAGACATGATGTGAATTTTAGCCTACATTATCTATAGGTATAAAATATAAATGTATACTATGCACTCTTTTAAGTGTAGAACATAAAACCAATATCAGTTGCACTATATTCTATTTCAAGGTTGTGCCGGTTGAGTATGATGACTGTGATTCAGAATTGATGGCCTTGGGATAATCCTAAGCATAATTAGCTAACATTAAACTTAAAGTAGAATGGAAAGCGAGTCCAAGAATGACAAAGACTGTCATTATGACCTTCATTATGAATTAATATCATAACTGCCCAAAGAACTAAGTGACAGTCCCAACCGGTGCTGAGAGGGGAGGGGTGAATCAGCACCTCTAAAAATTTTCTCTTTAAATCTGGTGAAGTATACTTATAACTGTAAGCCAAACAGATTCAAGCATACAATAACACCAAGCAAACAATTACACAGAGACACTAGATTTATCACGTGGAAACCCGATTAGGTTGAAAACCACAGTGTGAGGAGACCTCACAAATTTTGTACTCTTCTGAAGTATGCCCTGTTAGGAGCCTTCCCGATTAAAGGATTACAATGCACTGTTAGATGCGACCCGGTTAAGGGATTTGTTACAATAAGGCCGGTTAGTGCCTGCCTAGTCAGAGGACTTAGAACACCTTGACAGATGTCACCCGGTTAAGGGATTTGATACACGGGACCTGTTAGAGTCCACCCAAATACTGGGATTTAACTATTGTAGTTGTTAAAAAAATAGAAAGATTGACCTTTTACAAATGGCTTTGCATAGCTTGATAAGATCTCTATTTGTGCTCAACTGAGAAGCATCACCGGTCGCCGTAGGTGTGTTCTCCTCTACTGTTGTGCTTCTCTGCACACTCTTCTTTCTCTCTTCTTCTCTTCTCAATTTTCCCTAGCTTCTTTTAAGTTTTCAGGTCCACTCTTTTCTTCGGCAGAATGAAGGCAACTTATATTCTCAATAGGCAAAAGAATATATAGAGTTCTTGCCCTAATTGCACCTCTCATGCATGACCTGACTTCAGATCCCTTTCGGATACATCACTCAGTGAAGTATCAGTTCATAGAGGAAACATCCGATGCATGTTCTTGCTTTATCTGCTTTATGAAGAAAACAATAGATGCGTGTCAAGCATCTTTCCTTCATAAGAGATAACGCTTTGTTTTAAAGCCACAGATTCCGGTTTTAAAACCTTCAAACGCGCCTTAAACCGATCAACATGCTAACTCAAAGACTTCCGGATTTAGTGCAAGAAATCTCGGTCAAAGAGTTGGTTGAAATAGATAGTTGACTCTAAGACTTCCTCGGTTCATACCGGAGTCATTACTAGATCGGTTGAGATCCTTATGTTGTGAACAGGTAAGAGTCTTTGACCTGTTACTGTCCCTTCCTTTGCTTTACCGGTCGCACATTCCTCGATTGTGTTGTTGACACCGGTTTGTACTTTTACTTTCTCTGTGCTTGTCTACACCGGTTGTACCTTGGTCCTCAGTTGATGGTTGAATTCTCCTTTCCTTGACTGTATGCATTATCCGGTTGCTGATGCTTTGTGTAGTGACTGGTTGCTCTTGATTGCAGTCATTTCTTTCTTGTATGTTGGCACCGGTTGCCAAACCAGCCCCTTTTCATACAGATCTCCTTGGATCTTTAGACTATAGAGAGATGACAAATCTCTATCCTCTTTTGCCAATCAATGACAATACTAGTACTGGTAGTAGGCTTACCGGTAACCATTTCTTAATGCCAACACTAAGTCAAGAAAATGCAGGGTAGTAGCTGCCTCCAATGCATGGTTCCATTTCTTATAATAATTTCAAGCACAAACAGACGTCCTTATAATTTGATAATTGATTTTCTTCCATCAAGATCCCTTGAGCCATAGTTGCAGAATGAAATAAAACCTATTCAATTAATAAAGACATCAAATCTACGGTCAATCTTGGGAGAGAAAGTGATTCTCAATAAGTAAAACTTAATCATCATCACCAATGCATATTGGATGGGTTGCTTCAGTGGACCTTCATCCTGATTGTGATGATTACCTCCATATTGATTGAGGCTGGGTCTTTTTAGTTTCCTCATTGCGCTCCAATTCTTTCAATTAACCCCATACATCCTGAAAGGCGCACTTTTGAAAACTACATTTGTCTGCAACATCTGCCATCAGATAAATGTGCACCAAGTGAGCAATCCTCTCTAGGTGTTACTCCATGCATTTGTGGCGGCACACAACCTATATTCATGTTTGATTTCCAAAACAACTATGAAAAGGATGGAAAAACTTAAAATGTGATCACAGTACCATTCTGCATTTCCTATTTACAACTTATTCTAAAAGTTTTCTCAATTACGCTTTATTAATGCCAAATTAGTAACTCATCCACACAGCACGTTAATGTAATTGTAGCTGTAGTGTGCTTCATGTAAAAACAAAAACACATTGGGAAGAGTACTTTGTAATGCTAGGCACTCTTAGTCAAGTTGCCATATTAAGTGCATTTTATTTTCCTTCCATTTAGTTTATATTACTGGGTTCTGTTAGAACCCCTTGTGTCCTCATATGGGTTTGGTTCTAGGCTCACCTTGAAGCCAATATGACCTAGGGGTCGCCAAAGGCCCGCCCCAAGCACCCCAAGTTCCCCTAAGAAGAAGACATGGAACCCAGGGTGGCTAGGGCAGACCAAGGATGAAACTGGGTAAATAAAGAGGACCCATGGGCCACCCATCAGAACAAGTTAAAATGTTTTATTTTTTTAAAACATTTTTAGGAACTCGAAAATAAAATAGTGTCTATGTCAAAGTATTTAATAAAATAGTGGGAAAAGTGAACATTGTGTGAAACAAATCGAATACCCTGAGCGACCCACATTCCCTATGAAGAACCCACATAAAACCCAACATGTCTAGGGCGGAACAAGGACAAACTTGAGTGAACAAGAGGACCCACAGGCTGCCTATCACAAGTTCAAAAAAATTATTTTTTCACATTTTGGAAACTTGACAGTAAAATAGTGACAATGTCAATGTGTTAAATAAAATAGTGTGAAAATTTAACATATAAAAGACTTTGTTTTCTCATAAGATTTGGCAAATCAAAAATAAATTATTTGAAGTTTACTCTACTTCAACCATTTTTTATTACAAAATTATCATATCAATTAGTTTGCAGTTCATTACATGTGAGAGAAAAATGTCGCTTACTTGATGGTGACTGAGTATGCTCATTGTATGGCCATGGATTCCATTAAAGGCCCCACAACTCACTAAAATATTGTGTATTATCTAGATCTAAACTTTATCAACAAATTTTACAAAAGCGTGTTGATACCACCTAGACCCCAAGTCCAATTTATTCACCTCAAACAGAAAGATAGACAATAGTTGCAAAAAAATGTACACAAAGGTATTTACGAAATTGTGTTTCAGTGCCAAAAAATGGTTGCATTTGGTAGAGAATTGTTACAATCAACATACCAAACATTCACTGGAATGTCATCATTTAAGAACCTTACTATTTAGGAGCTTCTATTGTTGAATGTTTTAATTGCCATTATCTTTGGAAGGCCCAAAAACTCTAAGATCACTTGTCAATATGTAATTTTATTTAACTTGTCTAAAGTTCATAAAAAAATTCTCCCCCTTGACCATACAAATTATATCATCATTAGAATATTACACAACCATATGGATTACCGTCATTAGAGTATTCCTACACAGCTATACAAACCATAATGTCGCTAAATATTCCTATCCAACCATACAAATCATAATGTCATTAGAATATTCATACTTGAGTAGGAATATTCTAATGATGATGTGAGCAAGTATATTCTAACAATAGTATGATCCATATGATCGAGAAGATAGCCTTTTCTTGAATATTACAAAAACAATTGATTTGCAATTTTTTTGTTTTAGTAGAGTACACAAGTACCTAGTACCTATGACCCTCATACAAAGCACCATAAGCAAGTTACTATGCACCCCCCATATTGACAGATTTTAAAAAAACTCAACTAACGTATACTGGTAAGAGATTCCCCCAATAACAACCTGACTCCAAAATTAAATGCCTTACTAGAACTTCTACCAACTACCTATTTCACACCACATGCCTACAAATATTTAGCAATAAACAGTTGTTTTTACCTTTGAAGTGGTTTCTTGATAAGCAAAGGGTAGTTTTCGAAACTTGGAAATTGGGAGAATATTCTAGAATATTTTGGCTGAAAAAGTTTTTCTAATAAAAAGTTTCTTTGCAATAACCTAAGCAATTTCTAGTGTGTTGATGTTAGCAATCAAACTTAGCAAGCCTTGTTCTCAATCGGTTTGCCTCCAGTTTTTCAAGATTTTTTCATAATGTTGCAAATGGTTCGTGATTTTGGTGTCCAAATTTTCTAGAAATTGCAATTTCTAAACTGTGTTGCTCACTCGTTCTAGTTTTGAGAACTTCCAAGCTCTGTTTGGGGTCATACGAGCTTCTTTTAAGGTGCCATTTTATAAAGTGCAAATTTTTGTATACTTCACACGATGATATCATTAATTTTCTCCCATTATGTATCTAAATTGTAGTTTCAATATTTTGGTCTCATGATGCATCTATATTCATTGAACTCAAGTCAATTATTGCACATTTGGCAAGTGGCAACTCTAAACACTAGATTTAAGTGCTGCAATCATATATTGTAAGCGGAGATCTCTTGATTGAATGATTTTGGAGGAGTATTTATGACTTGTATTTGCCTTTATTGGTTTAATCTTTTAATTGGTCTATTGAAAGGCTGATTTGAGGAGATAATCATGGGTATTTCATAAAAATGCCCTTCTGTTATCATATTGTAAAGACAAAACTACATTTTTTTGTGAGAGGGAATCGTAGACCATTTCAAATGGCTTCATTTCTTGCCCCAACTTTATGGACTTGTTCATGAAACAAGTTCTTTTAGACAAAAGGGCATATAGGATTACACTATGAGTATGTCGTAGGATTGGTTGGTTGTTATGTCTATACCAAAACCATGATGGAAACCTCGCACATTGAGCACCCTCTTGGTTGGATTGTAATATGGGAAATATATGGAGATCCAAATGAACTTCAATTCCCAAAAGAACTTGCCATAAAATATTGTGTACCCCTTGATGTTTGTCCACCATTTGCCTATGATACAACTAAGCAACTTGCTAGACAGTAAAATCTTGACCATCGTGATGACATAGAGATTTCTCTTGATGCTTCTCTAAACACTTATATGGTGAAAAGCACGCAAAATATACTGAACAAGGGGGGTGAATCAGTATTTTAAACTTGTAAATGCACGAAACCATATAAAAGGAGAAAATAGAATAGAAAAAGCAAATATCAACAAGGAGAACACCCAATTTCATGTGGAAAAAACTTTCAGGTAAAAAACCATGGCACATCAATAGCTTTCA
The DNA here is from genome assembly GCA_027943335.1 of Chamaecyparis obtusa. Lineage (NCBI taxonomy): Eukaryota > Viridiplantae > Streptophyta > Pinopsida > Cupressales > Cupressaceae > Chamaecyparis > Chamaecyparis obtusa. The sequence continues at coordinate 205,876 of BSBK01001735.1, forward strand.
TTAATGAAATGGGCACCAACCCAAATCACATAATTGAGCACCAACTCTCAAAGAACACCAACCCTCCTCGAAGCAACAACTCCATTCAGCTAAAGCATCAACCTCAATTTTTGCACCAACTCAAAATACACTGAAACCTGAAACAATTCTCAACTAGATCTCTTTAAAACATATCACCTAAATCACCGGCTCAAAATATATATATTGTCAAAGACATGCACAAAAAAGAACTTCACTCGCTATTCCTAGGAAATGATCATGCCAAAATGAACAGTCATAACTGATATAATGTTGCTCCCACTTTGACATCGACGGAAACTCCATCTGAAACCAAACTGAAACTAAAATTACTATGAAATAATGCGGCTTCCCCTGACTTACTACTTCCCCTTTGACATCAATGGTTGATACCAACCTGCATAATTGAAATTGGGCTGAAAGAATATGACAATAAAAGCTCCCCCAGAAACGAAACAACAATTCAAGGATGGAGTGAAAACACTCCCAACTTATCCCTCGAGAATTCAAAAGTTTCCTTTGGTAGAGGCTTAGTAAACAAATCTGCAATCTTTTCTTTAGTAGAAAAATATTCCAACATAACTTGTCGATTACTTACTTGTTCTCTCAGAAAATGATACTTAATAGGAATACTTTTAGTCCTAGAGTGCATAACTAGATTCTTAGAGATATTAATAGCACTTATGTTGTCACAAAAATAAGATACATGATGGTCATACTCTACCTTAATGTCCTTCAACATTTGCTTCATCCATAGAACTTGTGTACAATAAGACACTCTTGCAATATACTCTGCTTCAACTATAGATAATGAAGTAGACGCTTGCTTCTTGCTCAGCCAAGATACAAGACAGCCACCTAAAAAGAATGCACCTCCACTTGTGCTCTTTCTATAATCAACCAAACCACCCCAATCTGCATCTATATAAGTTGTGAGAGTAAAATCATTTCCTTTAGGATACCATACTCATCATCCATAGTACCCTTAAGATACTTGAAGATCCTCTTAACTGCATGAACATGAGTATCCTTAAGAGTAGCCTAAAATCTAGCAACATAAACAACAACTTTCATGATGTCAGGTCTAGTAGCTATAACATATAATAAACTTCCTATCATAGACCTATACAAAGTTTGATTAGCATTTAGAGATCATTTTAACTTACATCCTATCACCATTGGAGTGCTCACAAAATTACAATCCTCCATTCTAAACTTTTCCAACATCTCTTTTATTTACTTTGTTTGAGAAATGGAAATGCCTCTATCTGATTGATGAATTTGCAAACCAAGAAAGAATGACACCTTGCCCAATCAGATCATCGATATAAACTATGCCAATCAACATATGATTACCTTCTTTTACATATAGATTGCTGTCCACTATCCCTCTTTTGAATCCATGTTGCTGCAAATAACTATCTAGTCTATCATACCAAGCATGCAGGGCTTGTTTAAGGCCATAGAGTGCATTTTTCAACTTGCATACATAGTTCTTATTTTCTGATATAACAAACTCATTAGGCTACTCTATATAAACTTTTTTATTCAGATTACCATTCAGAAAAGTGTATTTGACATCCATTTGAAAAATTTTAAAACATTTGAAAGAAGCAAAGGATAAAAACATTCTAATAGCTCCTAAACGTGCAACAGGAGCAAAAGTTTCTTCAAAGTATCTTCAACTTGTGCATAACCTTTGTACACAAGTTTTACTTTGTTTCTCACCACTTCACCATTTTCATTCAACTTGTTTCTATACACCCACTTTGTACCAATCGCGTTCTTATTTTTGGGCCTTGGGACAAGTTCCCAAGTTTCACTTTTCTGAATCTGATCAAGCTCTTCTTCCATGGCTGATAACCGATGTTTATCTTCTATTGCCTTCTCAACTTTTAGGATCAATCATGGACAGCAAGGAGATATTTTCATCTTCAGAATAGTTAACATTTCTTCTTCTGGCTCTTGGTCTATACTCTTGCAAAATCTAATCAATAGGATGATTTCTTTGAAGAAACTTTGATGAAGTCTTCAAAAAGGTCCTATATATGTTCTTACCTTGGTCATTTGTAGGCATATTCTCTGTAGTTACATCTGATGTTGCATTTTGAACACTTGAAGGTGTATTTCCAGAATTTACATCTGCTATCTCATGTCGTACATTTGTAGGTGTTTGTTGAACAGCACTTTCGTCTTCATCTACTTCACAACTACCATCATCATCTTGCATTTTGTCATGAATGTTAGTGTCTTCATGAACCTTCGCATTAGCACCTTCAATAATCTTGTGTAATCTTTTGTTAAAACATCTATAAGCTTTACTTCTGGAAGAGTATCCTATGGAAATCCCTTCATCGGCCCAAGGATCGAACTTTCGAAGATTGTCTTCATTCCTCTTAATATAACAAGGGCTACCAAAAATTCTGTAATATTAAACTAAAGGAGTCTTACCTTTCCATGGTTCATATGGAGTTTTGTTGTGCTTTGCTCTAATCAGCCCCCTATTCTAAATGTAAATAGCAGTATGGACCACCTCTCTCCAAAAGGAATCATTTACCTTAGACTCATTTAACATACTATGAACAATTTATTGGATTGATCTGTTCTTCCTTGCAACTGTGTATTTTCTTTTTATACAATGTTTCTCGCAAAAAATTTACAAACTCATTTGATGTGAACTCTCCTACATTGTCTAAACATAAGCATTTAATTTTTAGACCCTTCTCATTCTCCACTAAGGCTTTGAAAGCCTTAAACTTCTCAAGTACTTCTGATTTTTCCTTGAAAAATGCAACCAAAGTCATTCTTGAAAAATCATCAATTAAAAGCATAAAATGCTTCTCACCTTGCATACTCCTAGTCCTTGTAGGCCCACATGAGTCAATATGAATCAACTCAAGAGGCTTTGTGCTAGAATACTCTTTTGATTTGAAACTCTTTTTTTGCTTTCCCAATTGACATTCTTTGCAAACATTGTCTAAAGATTTGGTGAGTTTTGGCATGTCTCTAACTTCCTTTCTGCTGATCTGAACAAGACTATCAAAGTTCATGTGTCCCATCCTCCTATGCCATAGCCAACTTTCATCCACCTGACTTAAACAATAGTTTTCACTTTTGATATCATCAAGAATGTACAGATTGTTAGCAGCCCTACTTGCATCAGCAATATGATTACCATCTTTACTAATTTCACAACAATCTGAATTAAAAACCAAACTATGTCCTTGATCACACAATCAACTCACACTTAATATATTGGTTTTCATACCTTTTACATATAAAACATTCTCAACTTTGGTCTCACCATTATTCAAAACAAGTGCATCTTTAGCTTTGATTTTTGCAGATGTATTACCACTAAATCTTGTCTTACCTCCATTAGTACTTTTGAAAGTGAAAAACTTGCTCTTATCTCCAATCATATGCCTAGAACAGTCACTGTCAATATAACATATGCCTTTTTCATTTTGTGCAAGCAAGGTTGTTTGCACAATCTAGGATTCCACTAAATTTCTTTCTCCTTCCTCCAAATCTTAGCAACCTCCTTTGCTTTGTACTCTTTCTCAACCTTCTTGTTCTGCTTAGAGAAATCTGTCATTCCATTTCTACAAACTTGTGCAGTATGACCAAAGTTATTACATTTATAACATATAACATTTACTTCCTCGGAGGAGCAAAAGAGTTCCTACTCAAAATCTGAAATCATTTCTTCCAAACACTCTACAGTTGATTGCCTTGTGTCGAAAATAATTGCAATAGAAACAATAACCATAAAAGAAAGGATTATTAAACCTGGTTACAAGTGCTTGTCTTGAAATAGGAGACCTTTTGAATGCATTATTTCTGATTTTTTATGTTGAATCTTGTGTTATCAACGTTGGTATCTTGTTATTCTTCTTTTGTAGACTTAGAGCTTTTACCTTCTTCAAGACCAACTCAACCTTTATCAAAACATGATCTTGGTGAAGCAATTACCTTGTCCAAGGACATAAAAAAAAATTGATTTATCTTCTCATGATTCGAAAAGTGTCAAAGATTTATCTAACTTTCTAAGAGAAACAATTTCAGGTTCAAGTCTTTCACAATTTTCTTCCTTGAGCTTGAGCTGATTTCTGATTTGTTTTTCCATTTTCTTTGCTTCTTCATCTTGAACCTTCAAATCAACTATCAATTTTTACACATCTCCAAGAGCTTGAGATTTCTTGTTTCTTGCCTCATTCTCTTCTTGTAGCAGCAACTTCAAGTTTTGATTTTTTTGTTTCTTGATTTCACTTAGAGCACTTATTAGTTGTTCTTCAAATCCACTTCTCCTTCATCAACAAGATCTTTATGTTCTTGATTTTTAGCGTGTACTTATTCTATGGCCATGAACAATATTTCTTCACTTAAAGACTCTTGATCACTAACATCAAATGAACTACTTTCTTCCTTTGAAGAGAGACTCTTTTTGAGTTTATGAAACTTCTTCTATTTTCCCTTAAACTTCTTCTTGGACTTGGGCTTCTTTTCATACTTGTTGTCCTCACTTTTTGCATATGGACATTTAGTTGCAAAATGTCCAACCTTGCCATAGTTGAAGCACTTCAAAGATAGCTTGCCTTTACATTTACCAGAACCTTTCCTCAACTTCCTCATGAAATGTGCCTCTTCAGAATCAGATTCTTCATCAAAACTTTCACTAGATGCACACTCCATGTCTTTTCCTTTCTTCAAAGCTTTGAAGGTTGCCTACCTTTTGAATGAAGAATTAGAGTTTGTCCTTATCTCATAAACTTTCAAAATGTCATGAAGCTCATCAACAATCAACTTATCAAATTGCTTCATCTCTTCAATCGCTGAAACTTTTGTATCGAAACACAAGGAAAGAGACCTTAAAAAAATTTGAACTACAGTGGACTCCTCAACCTTCCTAAACCCTTAATCGTACTAACAACTACATCTACTCGCTAAGAAATAAGCAGCAACGTTTTCCTCTTCTTGCATCTTGAAACTTTCTAAATGTCTTCTATGAGCCTGAACCTTTTCCTTCTTAACCTTGTCATCTCCTTTATATGTTTTTTGAAGTTTCTCCCAAATCTAATTAGTTGTATCCCAATGCATAACTTTCACAAATTTTGCCTCTAACAAACCATAAGATTCATGGCTTTTGCATTATTTTCAGAAGCCTTCTTCCCATCAATATCCATTGGAGTTGGAGGAATTGTGTAACCAGTCCTTACACTATTTCAAACATCAAAACCAAGAGAGACATTAGATAAGTACACATTTGAAAACTCCAGAATGCATAGTTAAAGCCATCAAATAAGGGTGCTCTATTCGTAGCAAAAACTTCATGAGAACCCATGTGTGCAATCAAGATCAACCTCCAAGCATTTAAGCTCTTTTTCTAAAGGAACCCCGCTCTAATACCACTTAAAGCACACAGAAAATACTAAGACGGGGGGTGAATTAGTATTTTAAACTTTTAAGTGCACAAAACCACATAGAAGGAGAAATAGAATAGAAAAAGAAAACAAGGAGAACACCGAGTTTCACAAGACAAACCCTTAGGGTAAAAAATCACGACACATCAATGGCTTTCATTAGCGAAATAGGCACCAACCCAGATTACATAAGTGAGCACCAACTCCGTTCAACTAAAGCACCAACCTCAATATTTGCACTGACTCAAAAATACACTTAAACCTGAAACAATTCTTGACTAGATCTCTTTACAACATATATATTGTCGAAGACTTGCATGCACAAAAAAAAATTCAGTCGTTCCTAGGAAGTGATCAGGCCAAAATGAACAACCATGCCTAATATTATAATTTATGTTTCCGCACCAATATTTTCAACCACAGCTCATTCAATCCCCTACAACTCAAAAAATCGCACACTGAGTATATGCTTATACTCACTAGTCCTACTTCGCTCCAAAAAAACTCAATCCTTCATTGCCTTAGCATTAATTCATTCCCCTAGAATATGTAATAAGATATATCTCGGCCAGTACCCACGTTTCCTCCAATAATAGATTCTCACCAAAGACCATGAATATCTCCAACCAGGACCACGTTCCAATGAATGAAGACTATCAAATAACCAAAAGAGGAGTCAACGTTTTCAACTAACGCCTTCATGTTTTAGCGTTAAAATATTTCACACAAATGAGAATTTTTACTACACGATAATTGAAAGAACAATTATCGCTCAACTCCCAGAATACCTTACATCAAATGTTTCAAAGAAACGACTCCATCACACTCAACTCTTTTCGTAAAACGACCCCATCTATTCGACTATTTTTAAAAAACGACATCTACAGAAAAAGACACGGTTTAATCTTCATACATACATATATCAAAAAAAAGACTATATTAAGAAGCCACTCCTACAAGAACAGCTCGACTAAAGGAATCTTTTGCTTTACTTCAGAACAGTTCATTTAATGTCGAGGAAAAATGTTACTTGAAGCCGCCATTTGCCAGACTTCAATCGTTGCACCCAAAAATAGGTTGAGAAAGGCAATGAAATTGTTCCAAAAAAAGGCCAATTAATAAAATCGGAAGCTGCTATCACAGCCCATAAATAGGAGAATTGTGCCTCTTTTCATCAGCTAGTTTTAAAGAGTCAACCTTCAAACGGTGACATGGCAGATAATTTGACTTGGCACAAAGAAGTAGACACACAAGCAAGTGAAGTGGACAAGCAACCAGCTCAAGTAGACAACCAAGCAACTCAAGCACGCAACCAAGTAGCTCAAACAAACAACCAATTAGCTCAAGCAAGCAATCAACTCAAGCAAGTAGCCAAGTAGCTAATGAAGAATTGATGAATTATCAGCAGCTTGATAAGCATTTCATTCCTCTTTTGTGCCATAGTTCCCCATTACTTTAAGTAATCCTCCAAAATTTATACAACCTTGATCATCAACCTTTGACATCAATGACAAAATATTCAACAAATGGATTCTTCACCTTATAGACTCTATGGCAAATTATGAGGGTTCATATTCTTTACCTTAAAGATAGCATTCCAAAGCTAAGGTCTCTTCTACATCGGCACAAGTGGATTTCAATATTGTTCATATAAGAGCATCCAATGTGGATACTACATGGTGGGATGAAGAGTCTAGTTCAATGGCATACACTAGGATTCTAACATCATCACCTATTGCTTCCATAGAGTTCAAAGTTACTTCTTCAAGGGTTTCTAGCGATCCTTTGCGGCAAGTCCACCCTTGTCTTTTATAGACAGCTCATTAGCACTTTCAAGTTTGTTTTGTGAGTGCCTACTTGCAGATTTGGAGGACATAACTGAGCACTTAAGATTCCTTTTCATTGACAATCACATAGCAATTGTTGTCTCTTCTTCTTCAAATGTCACAAGGGTACATTTAAACCCTCTTATTCTTTATTCACGTATACATTCTTTTAATGTGGCACATTTTGAAATTCATGTGTCCACAAATTTGACTCTATCACCATTCATACCTCATGCAAAAGTATTGGATACTCATCGGTTCAGATCTCTTACATTGATTGAAATGTACCTATATCAAGTCCTTACATGGTACCTGATTTCTCTCATCAACATTCGTCACAGCTCAATGGTGGCTTGAAGAGTTGTGAACAGTTTCCATAAGGCCTCATCCACATTGAGAGTACCTATTTCTTACCCATCTCCAAATTGTTCTGAGAGGTCACCTGTTTTGGTTAGGCCCAAGGTCATCAAGGCAATCCATTTGCATACCGCAAAGTGTCTAGGAGTATCAAAGAAATTCATATCAATATGTTGCACATGTCCAGTTAATTCTATTAGACTAGTTAATTTCCATTTAAATGCATGTGTTTCGTAAAGATAATATAAAAGATATATATATATATATATATATATATATATTGTTAGAGTCTTTTTGGGTTTTTCTTTCTGTCTGCATTTAATTTTAGTTTCTATAACATTTATTGGGACCCATTCCATATTTCCTACCTACCTAAGTCATGCTTATGGTGACTGTTGGAGCATTTATTTTCCTTGAATTTAGTTTATTACTTTATTGCATTGTATGCACCGAGGATACGAAAAGCCTACTTAGGTAGGTATCTACTTGACTAGCTAATATCTCCCTTGCAAATTCGTAGGCATCTACTAAGGGAGGTAAAATGCAACTGCATCATGTAGCTTGTACTTGCCTTGTTTAATAGAGATGCACTAAAAATGTGACCACATCTCTATTATTCCACATTAATTGTACATTCACAGCTCTTGGTGGTGTATCTATATTCTATATATAGATATTTTTGCTCTCAGATGACAATTTCATCTCAATCATTGTATCTCAGTGTACTCTCTTGTACAATTGCAGTTACATCCTCAGACTAATGGAAGTCGTGTGTTGCATCTTCAGATTTTTATTGTCATGTACAATTTAGCTATAGTGACTTGATCTTGTCATCAGATTCTAGGAGGTTTGCATGTTCAACAAATCTCAGAGCCATACCGATAGCATTTAGGACTTCAATGCCTAAAATGAGCATGGTTACACAATTACAGCCCTGGAAAGAGATAAATTTGTCAAGTTTGTTATATTAGGCCTAGTTCAGTTAACAAGCAAATAAAAAGGCTAAAAGCTGTAAGGAGTGCAAATATTTAACTTAATGAAACTGTTCCTCTCAACTGTTCTCCATTGACATGTTATGCATGCTCTCCACACTTTCTGTCGACCTATTTCTTCAAATGAGGAATGAATTGGGTTTGGTATTTCAATCTGTCTTTTCTGTATTTTCATTTTATTTTACTTTATTTTGTACCTTGTAGCAGAAGACGTGTACTTGGGTGCCATGAGATGTTAAGAAAAATATTCCAGAGATGTAATTTGGAGAAAACGTTGAGATTTCTTGTATAACTTGCATTGCCCCTGAGGTGTGTATGCATATGACAGTGTACCATACCACAAGCTAAGCATTTTAAAATTTTCAAGTTCCAGTGATTTAAACAAATCATGATCAATAAAACCTGGAACCACGTTAAAGGTGTCTTCAATCAGTCAAGAAAATTAAATAGTAGCAAGGCTTTAATTAAGTTCAAATTCCAGCCGAGTTAAACTTTTAACTTAAAAGGATAATGGGAAACAACTTTGCACCATCACATTATATCATAAAATTTAGGAGCTGCATTCCTCTACATGTGGTCAAACCTATAGCATCTAGACTGTTGCAATTCTGCAAAGCAGAAAATTTGTAAAAATATCAAAATGCTTTACAGAAATAAATCTTGTTCTTAAGTTTTCAGAATCAAGGAAAGTATCGAACTCTTAGGTATGAATCCTTGAGTGAGGAAGACAAGCTTCTGAGGCATTTATGTCCACTCTAAGTGCATCACCAGAATTATTAGTCTTTACTCCTTATTTAATGTCTTGAACAAACCCAGAGCATGTCAACATTATGAATTTACACCCAAAAGATAGTTGAAATATGATCCAATCGTATCCATAGACATCTCTCATAGTTATTCTCACAGCTGTTCATGCAGGAATCCTAATCCTAAACTAGCCTGGTATGTATGACTGGTTTCCTCCTGGCATACAGAGTAATATGTGATAACTTTCAACTCAAATGATAATAGAATATTTTAAATATGCTATTAGGCTTCTGCTATGGAGAATTGTGACTCTTGTCCCCTAGCAGTGTCCATTTGCAGCAGTATCTCTCTATTAGAAATTATCTTGCTGGTTTGAAGTACCAATTTCTTCCAATGCCATTTCATTGTTCAGGAGATCCCTCGTCTGTCCACAAAGTGGATCTTTTAACTAAAATTACCTATGTGGGATAACAAACAAAGATTCAGTGCACCCAAGATCCTCCAACTACCTAAATGACTGCCCAAAAGCAAGCAACACATTTACATTTCATGACTGTTCCAGTATATCTTCTCAAGTCTATGTCATTGAGGTACTCATAGATATATGGGTGCCTGATATGGAAAGATTGGGGCCATAAAGAACTTGAGAATAGATGAAATATATCTCCTGAGAATTATTTTTAGTTGGCAAAAAAATTTCGGAGATGCTCATAGCAATAGCAATTAGGTTACAAGGATGCCCAAAGTAGTATAAGTTATCAAATAACCACATAGCAAAAAAAAGATGTACATAATTACCAGTAGATGCAAGACCAGAAGTAATAAAGACTTAAAACCACACCAGATGGTATTTATGATCATTAGTTGAAAGAACTATCATGAAAAAACAGTAAAAAAGATATTGTAAATTAAGAGGCCACAAAGAGCAATGAGATTTACAGATACCCAGCCTTGCACACTTCCAATGCAGCAATAATTAAGCAACTTATTGATTCACAGCTATTCAATGGGAGATGGTCTGCCAACAGAATAAGTTCAAGGCAAAACTCCAAGGCCAATATTGGATGTACTCTCTTATACCACTTCAATAGGGTTCAACTGAATCTTTAGATAGAGAAGAATATTGGAGATAACTTTTGCATAATGTTAGCATAGTTCCTGTTAAATCACATACACAATCATGATAAGCTTAACCTTTGGTGGCTGGATGAAGGATAAGTACATAATGTTCATCCCAAATCATTGGATTGTTTGATAAAAGATAAAGCAAACAGGGAAAAAATAGTCAGAAATGTGTCAAAATACAAATCTGCTTGAGAATGACGCCAGTTGTCCAAGATGTTAATACTTACTGGTTCTGGGGGGAGAGGGGGGGGGCGGAGGGTGAATCAGGAAATACTCATTGTTGTCCTTTAATTCCCAGCTTCTTAAAATGTCCTTAACTGATAAACAGAATATAACAGTCATTCAAGCATAGATAGAATCACACAGATCAACACAAGTATTTATACGTGGAAACCCTCGGTTAGAAGGAAAAAACCACGGTGAGACAGAGCTCACTACTTCACTAGTACAAAATGGAGGTGCCCTGTTAGGAGCTTACAAAGCACTGGTTAAGGTGCTACCTGGTTAAGGGATTTTACAAAAGATCGGTTAAGATCTGAACCCTGTCAAGAGCTGCCTGGTACAGGACTTTGAACATCAACGAGGATGTTACCCTGTTAGGGGATTTTACAATGAACCGATTAGGTTCACCCTGATTAAGGGATTTCAATATGCTTTCACACCTTATAAAAGCAATGATCTACTGTGACACTGATTGTCTGATTAGATCATACCTATTGATCTCTTCCCCGATTACCCTGGCTGTTGATCTCTCCTTGCTTTCTTCACCTCTGTGCCTGTAGCACTCCTCAGAAGATGTCTCTCCTCTGCTCTATGCAATCATCAATAATCAACAACTTTCTTGTGTCCTATGACCAATATTTATACAAGAGTTAACCCCTTGTACTCACAGAACCACCAGGGAGTAAACTTAACCATAAATCACGCAACACACAAAGGCTATGCATTGCGATCTAGAGTTTATATTGAGATCATTCGTAGAATAAAGCTAACTCCACTCTAGAGCGGTGGATGTCCCATATAGTCAGGCTTTTAACTCAAACTGATCCGCAAGATCCAGATCGGATCTTTCTTGTTGTTAGATTGGTATACCCTTATACCTGGTTTGTCCTTGAATGCAACATAAGACCGGTACTGTGTACTTAGTTCTATCTACCGGTGAATCTATCAAAATAGTCAACCGATGCATACACTCTGTTCTTGGTCTACCGGTGGCGTTTAGAGTAACGTAGGAGACCGGTGATCCTTTACCGGTGTGATAATGGTGTTTGTGGAATACACTACTGACAACTCATATTGCTAACAATCTTCCCTTTTGTCATTGGTGGCAAAACCATTTTAAAAAGAATATTTATACCTAGGGCATTGCAGACTGCTCTTTGTTTGTAGAATACTTCCCCTGTCTGAGTGCTCCGAGAAAATGTTCTACACTATCCTGTTCTTTCTGCTTTCTGACTGCTGCACGGATTTTTTGTTTTGATCCTTTCTCCTTTCCCTGGATCCTTTCTCCTTCCCCTGTACCATCTTCCCCTTTTTGCTTCCATAGGACAAAGGGTTAAGCTTTCCTTTACATTTGTAGCTTTGTGAAGATATCCTTATCAATGTTCTTTGTAGAATGTAGGAAGGGTGCCCATTGACCGGTGATATATTCAATGTTCTTTTGTGCTGCTTTGAAAGAAACAATGATGTTCTCCATATCTTCGACAATTTTATAGTCCGGTTCATTAATTAGAGCATCTGTTGAAGTAGATGTCTAGTGCATGATATCAAGTGTTGGGGCCAAAAGCATCTGAAATCCAATGATGTCTTGGATTCTTTTGTTTTCTTCTTCAGCTGTCTTTCTCAGGATTAGAGCAAGACTAGCCATTTCTCTGCTATAAGTTGTCGCAGTTTTATTCTTGATATCAAATTGGGTTGATACAGCTTTTATGTCCTTTGAGATCTTTGCAGCATTTTCTGTTAAATCGTGCAAGAACATCTCAAAATTTAAAGTTCTGCTCATCAAATTTCCTACAACCTGTATCTGCTGTTGAAGAACTTTCAGATTGTTTGATAGAATAACCTTTATATCTGCAACTTGCTTGTGAAGAATTTCCACTCTTTTCTTCTCATAGTGGTCAATTGCCACTGTTTCTAGATCAGTTAGATCCTCACCGATAGTTTGAGTAAGTACTTCCAGCTGGTCGATGACCGGTTTGTCTTCATCTATGTCAGCATCCGGTACGAAGTTATATAGGATATCGTTTACTTTGCTCAAGACCATGTCCTGCTTTCTTTTAGTAAGCTCTTTCAGCTGTCTCGTTGACATTTTGTTGATGTCAACTATTGTATCAGTTGCCTTACTTCTTTTTGCTTCGGATTCTTCAGAAAATGAGAGCTTTCTTTTAGATGAGCTAGGAAGAGTTTCCGGTTCCTTTTGGCTAAGCTCTTGATCCTTCTCCTTTCCCTGTTCTTGTTCCTTTGGAGCTTGCTCATTCTCTCTTTTGTCCTGTTTATCTGGTTTGTTTCCTTCTTCTGGTCTGTCTTTTGGTTGTTGAACTTCTATCTCAGGCATAGCATCTTCTTCTGGATGCGAGGGCTCTTCTGGTGGGGCTTATGTTTGTTGCTTCTCTTCAACAGAATGAAGATCACCCACAGTGATTCCTCCATCGCCTTTAACTGATCTGTCAGTGGGAGTATTGTCAAAAGTTTGTCCCAATTTGACCGGTTCTGAAGTGAACAATTTTGTTAGATCTTCCTGTACACCAGTTATTGGAGTCTGAGTTGTAATAAACTGAACAGGTGGATCTTTAATTGTTGCGGTGTGATCCTGAGAACCTGTTGCTTCAAGAGTATTGAAGTCATACTGCTGCCAAAAATCTAAAGTCTCTTTGAAGACTTCATTCTCATACCCATTGAGAATTTTGGAAACTCTGTAATTTGAATCCAGATTCATAGAAGCTTCTTCTAATAGAAGTTTTACTTGTTTGTCGCTTAGACCAAGTCTAGCTTTTTCCAGTGCTTCCCTATTGATCTTTGAGTTTATTTCTAGACCGTTTCTCCATTTTGTTTGAAGCTTGATGTTTAACTCAGGAGGAAACTTGCCCCTATAATCCCTAGGAGTCTTGATGAAATCGAGTAGACTTTCAACAAGAGCTTTTTCAATTTCCTATTTGTCCTCCTTAGCTAATACACTATACCATTTGGCTGCATTATCTATTTCTCCAAAATTTGTAATTTCAGCTACAATATCATTTACAGTCATAGTGTGAGCCTTACCTTTTTCTAGAGATACTAGGAGTGTTGGATTTGTTGGTTCATCGGTTATGTCAACAATGACCGGTTTGCCTACTCCGAGTACACCTTTTCCTTTCCCAGTTTCACGGACCGGTGAAGCTGTTGCCTTTAGGCGTGCTTCCTCTGCTTGTTGCTGAGTCTGAAGAAGATTGGTCCAGATGGCTACTCCTTCATCATGTACTTTCTCGGTTTCTCCAATCAGCAAAAGGCTTACCCTTCTTTTTGTCAGGAAATTTTGCTGATGTAGTTTAGCTTGTTGAGTTGCTTCTTCTAGAGTGAGATGATTTTGAACTTTTAACAGAGCTAGAATCCTCAACTCCTTTTCTTTGTTCATTGAAGCTTTCCACCTATCTTGAAGAATATCCAAAAGATCCTTAGGTAATACTGTATGAAGTTCTGCAAGATGCAAATTAAACTTACGCAAGCATTCAACTAGAGCATCTTCAATCTTCTTTCGATCTTCGTCATTTGCCAGATTGTATCTTCTTTCGACACCACCCATTCCTCCACGTTCTTTCAATCCTGACACAAACTCATCAATTGTTGGCTTGCCTTTTCTTGGTGGATCCTCCTTTGCTAGTTTATCGGTTTTCTTCTTTCTTTCGATGAGTGGAACTCTGTCTTCAAAATCAATTTCTTCAGCTTCTTCCTCCTGGGTACTCGCCACAAGTTGAGCTTTTTTCTTTTGTGCTTTAGGTGGTGCAGTTCCCGGTTTCTTCTTTGGTGTAGGCATTCTTTTCACATAAACGTTCTTGATTGGTCCCCTTTTTAAATTTTTCTCTATCTCCTCATAGGTTCCAAACCATTGAGCGTCGAGGGCCAGGTGTGCTTTCTCCAAGGCCTCTACATACGCCTTTGCAATCTTTGCAGTGATTTCGTAACCAAGCTCCGGTGCATACTCATCTCTTGGTTCTACTACTTGAATGATGCAGAAGTCAGTTGATACCAGAAAACATACCTCTTCTTTGTAGAGGTCAACGATAGTTGACGGAATTCTTTGTCCGGCATGCATTTTCAGCTGAAGGGCCTTGAAATGATCGGTCATAGCTTTGTCAAACTGGTCTCCCAGTTGGTTAGCATAATCACTGATTTGCATCATGATCGGTCGATCTGTTGTCCATGTCACTTTTCCTATTCCAAGGAAGGAGTTAGAATAGTAAAAGTAGAGACATACCAGAAGTGTGCCAAATTTCAATGATTTCTTTTTGACAATGCCTAGCTTCTTCATATTCTCGAAGATCTGTCCTCTTAGCATTTCGCACATATCATATTGTGCATTATCATGTATAATTTTGTAAGCTACATGTATGCCTCCACCCAGTATACTATTTAGGTTACTAGATTGATATGCTTTGTAACCTATCACGGCAGATGCGAACCGAACTACTGGATCTTCAATATCAATTACGGTCATCAATTGCTTGTCAGATTTTGATTTTGTCAAATTGGCTACCATTGTATTTGATATGGTTCTCAAGGTTAGGGCTTCCCCTTGATTGCAGAACCCAGTTACCCTATGGAGATCGTCTTTAGTGATCGGAGCGCAAACTCCTTTAGTGACCCAAAATCCCGGTTCATGCACTCGACTAACCACCATTCGAATCCATTCTGGTCTGAATATGGTTGGATAGGAGACTCCATTGATAATCCCAAATGATACCAGCTTTGCATAACCATTGGGATAATTTTCATCTTTGCATAGCAAGCGATACTCACTTTGTATGTATGTCTCACCCAACTCTTCTTGTTTTGCATGGATTAACGCAGTTACATCTTCTGCCAAGAGCACTCCATTAGGTACTGAGGAGAGCGCACCAGCCATGTCGATCTCCCTGTTCTAATTCGGCAAGATATCATACAGAGGACGATCAACCTAATTTGCTGGAACCAGCTTAGCTTCGTATGACGAAGATGCCATTGCTCTTAATCGGTTACTTGTAGAGATGATTGATCGGTTTCACAGACAATCTCGCTCGATGATCAATTCACAAGAATATTACTCAAGCAGAAAATAGATAAACATAAAATCACAAGGTAAAAGTAAATGAGTAATCCTTCTTTGCTTTTATAGGATTAGGGCATAACGGTAATTACCAAACGGTAACTATTGTTAAACGGCTACAGCATTAAATGCCTTACCTAACCTTTCTTGCTACTTTTGCTAACCGGTAGTCTGACTTTTTCGGTTAGACATGCCCCGGTTGATCACCTCATACCCTTTTGGTTTGACCTGTGGACTGAGTGAGAGTGAAACTCACCAATTCTACTGAGAACGGTAATTGCACTACCGGTTCCCCCTCAGCCTTGAAGGCTCAGTTTGCAGAAGAGATATCACCATCTTGTGATGATGATTTTTCTTCTGTCTTCTCCTCAACGGAGCCTTTTGACTCCTTAACGATCCATATTTTCTTGACCTCTTTCATGATCTCCTTGCCTTTGTTGTCTTTCTTATCAGATGTCGAGGTCTTCACCACTGATTTGGTTGATCCTTTGCCTTTGTTCCTTGTTCAGTTCCAGCAGTCTTTTGCTAAGTGACCAACTTTATTGCACTGATAGCAAACCATACCGGTTGCCTTCCATGGGTTCATCCTTCTTGGATTGGGTGATTTGCTCTATGAATCGCTGTGACTGTGCATCCCACAATTTGCACAATTGGTTGTGTTCCGGTTCTTGTTTTTCGTGGTGAATACCGATCTCGGAGATCTGAATGCCATTGTCTTTGATCTGCATTCTTCAGACTTGTGTCCAAACTTGTTGCATGCATAACAGTAGCCCTTGAAGCTTCCCTGTTTCCACTGGACACAGATACGAGGCTGGACCAGCACTCATTGGTCTTGTGGTCATTTTTGCAACAGTTCTTACAGTAACTAATGTTGGTTCTTACAGGTGCATTTCTGCAGTCATTGATGTTATGACCCAGTTTTCCACAATGCTTACAAGATGTGTTAAAGGTTTTCTTACCTTTTTGTGCTAGCGTCTTTCTCTTGTCCTTCTTGCTTGACTTTGCACTAGATGACTCACCGTTCTCTTTGGTGACTGCACCGTTGAATTCAAGACCGGTCTGAGCTTTGAGTTGCTTATCAAGCTTTACCGAACTTCCATTGTACCTTCTCAGGATTTTATTCCTTTTTTTTTATCTTTCATCTGTTCCTTTAGTTGATATATCTCGACTGCCAAACTCTTGCATGCTTCATCTATAATCTGTCATGCTTTGTGCATATTGGCATTTTGTTGGGTGACAATTAGCATGTCTTCTTGAAGTTGCACAATGAGGAGTTCATTTGCCCTTACAACTTCCTTTGCCCGGTTCTTTGCTTTTTCCAAGGCTGTTGATGACTTGACTACTATGTTTCTTTCACCTTCAGTTTTCCATTTCTGTTCAATCAGTTCAGTCATCCTCTGAGCATTCTCTTCTTGCCCCCTTTTGAGATCAGCAATCTGACCGGTTAGGATCTGGTTCTTTTCCATAAGCTCAGAAACTGCCTCCTCAGCCTCATCAGATCCACTCTGAAAAAAGAGTTCATCGATGGTTTCATTGCTCTCATTTAATTGCAGAGTCAGCTCCTTTCTTTTTGCAAGTGATTTTCTCAGCCTATTCTCCAGAGAGGCAATAATATCGTTGGCTTCCTCTAGCTGTTTCTGATATCTGTAACCCTCCATGATCTTTCTCTCAAGCGGTTAAGCTTTATATATGAGTACTTGGATGCTCTGATACCAATTGTTAATACTTACTGGTTCTGAGGGGGGGGTGAATTAGGAAATACTCATTGTTGTCCTTTAATTCCCAACTTCTTAAAATGTCCTTAACTGATAAACAGAATATATAACAGTCATTCAAGCATAGACAGAATCACACAGATCAACACAAGTATTTATATGTGGAAACCCTCGGTTAGAAGGAAAAAACCACGGTGAGACAAAGCTCACAACTTCACTAATACAAAATGAAGGTACTTGTTAGGAGCTTACAAAGCACTGGTTAAGGTGCTGCCCGGTTAAGAGATTTTACAAAAGATCGGTTAAAATCTGAACCCTGTCAAGAGCTACCTGATTACAGGACTTTGAACATCAATGAGGATGTTACCCTGTTAGGGAATTTTACAATGAACCGATTAGGTTCACCCTGATTAAGGGATTTCAATATGCTTTCACACCTTATAAAAGCAATGATCTATTGCGACACTAATTGTCTGATTAGATCATACCTGCTGATCTCTTCCCCGGTTACCCTGGTTGTTGATCTCTCCTTGCTTTCTTCACCTCTGTGCCTGTAGCACTCCTCATAAGATGTCTCTCCTCTACTCTATGCAATCATCAATAATCAACAACTTTCTTGCGTCCTATGACCAATATTTATACAAAAGTTAACCCCTTGTACTCACAGAACCGCCAGGGAGTAAACTTAACCATAAATCATGCAACACACAAAGGCTATGCATTGCAATCTGGAGTTTACCTTGAGATCATCTGTAGAACTAAAGCTAACTCCACTCTAGAGCAGTGGATGTCCCGTATAGTCAGGCTTTTAACTTAAACTGATCCGCAAGATCCGGATCAGATCTTTTTTGTTGTTAGATCGGTATACCCTTATACCCGGTTTGTCCTTGTATGCAACATAAGACCGGTTTTGTGTACTTAGTTCCGTCCACTGGTGAATCTATCAAAATAGTCAACCGGTGCATACACTTTGTTCTTGGTCTACCGGTGGTGTTTAGAGTAATGTAGGAGACCGATGATCCTTTACCGATGTGATAATGGTGTTTGTGGAATACACTAATGACAACTCATATTGCTAACACAAGATTCATAAGAAACTAGAATCATCCAAACTAAAAAATATGTTGGGTATTGTATATTCCTCAAATATGCTGGTAGATAACAAAAATCATTGAACCGGTCAAGAAGACAAGAAACAGAGCATAAACAGATAGCCGATAATACTGCGATTTGAAGTATTTCATAAAATTATTCTCTTCTTCCACTAAAGTACCTTCATAGTTAATTTCCAAAGGTTGGTGATAATACTTACATCAATAATTCATATTTGTGCCTGAATGACAATCATTTATTCACTCAAAGTTGACACTTTCTAGATGTAAAAAGCAAGGCACTAAAACAATATAGTTGTCAAAAAATTATGATAAACAGGTAAAAGTAAATTCAAATTCCAAGCCTGTCCTGAACCACGACAATACCTTAATTATCATTGCCTTGGTCAACTAGATACCCAGCAGCAATAATTGAACTACTTATTATTCCACAGCTATTCAATCAGAGATTGTCTGCCAACAAAATGCATTCTAAGGAAGAACCTCAATGCTGACATTAAATTTTGCACTCTTATGCCCTTCACTATAAATCAACTGATTGGTCAGATGGAGAAGAATACCAGAGATCACTTTTGTATAATGTTTGCATGGCTATTGTTAAATTGCATGCACACTTATAATAACCTTCGGTGACTGATTAAAGGATGGAGACAAAAAATTCATCATACATCAGATTCCCCAAATTTACTAGTAGATAACAAGAGTTGTTGATCAGTTAAGAAGAGGGAAGCAGAGTTGAAACATGTGGCAGATGAGTGCTAAAATTTGAATTATTCTATGAAGGTATTTTGACTAAAAGACCTTCTTAAAACAATTCTCTGCCTCCCTTCTTCCTGCACTTAAGCACCTTCATAAAATATAGTTGATTGTACCTTCACAAAAGCTCAGTATCTAGTTTACCAAAGCACTGGTAATTAGGTTACTTCTTGTTCCACAGCTATTCAATCAGAGATTGTCAGCCAACAAAAATAAATTTTAAGGCGGAAGCCCAAACACTTCGCTGATGAGAAGAATGTCAGAGAACTGTGTATAATGTTAGCATAGCTATTGTTAAATCACATGCATGTTTGTGACAACAAAAATAAGTTCTATGGCAGAACCCCAACCACTTCGCTGTTGCGAAAAGTATCAGAGATAACTGTGTATGGTGTTAGCATAGCTATTGTTAAAACACATGCATTTTTGTGATAATCTTTGGTGACTGGCTGAAAAATGGAGATAAAATTTCATCCTAAACCATTGGATCAGTTGATGAAATATAAAGCAGGCTGGAAAAAGTAGGTCAGAAAAGTGTCAAAGTACAAATCAGTATGGGAATGAAAAAGATTTGTAGCAAACTAGATTCTTCCAAATTACAGATACACATTAGGTATTGTACATCTGATTCCCCACATTTGCTAGTACACAACAAGGACCATTGAGTCAGTCAAGAAGAGATGAAGCAAAATGGAAATATATGGCAGATCCTGTTAAGTAAGTGTTTAATCTTTCGCCAATCCTACCGTAATTATGGAGATCACGTAGAACAATCTTTTTCTGTTGTTAACTTGTTACAATGAATAAACATTCTCATCCGTGTTATGTTCAAAAAGGCACATGAAAGTATTCTATCACACTTTTGAATCTGCACTCAGAGAAACAAGTATGATGCAGAAGATGGTGTTTCAGCATTCCAACTCTTTTGAATATTATAAAATCAGAAGTAGAATGTTACCGAGGACTCATCAACAAGTATTGAAGGCAATTTCTTCTCTGTTGCA
This sequence comes from Chamaecyparis obtusa, assembly GCA_027943335.1. Lineage (NCBI taxonomy): Eukaryota > Viridiplantae > Streptophyta > Pinopsida > Cupressales > Cupressaceae > Chamaecyparis > Chamaecyparis obtusa. Next base: position 226,229 of record BSBK01001735.1, read on the forward strand.
ATAACAACTCCATTTGCAGCTGCACAGAGAGGAACATATTGTCATTAGCACTAAATCAATCCTCTCTTTGCATTAAAAGTTGTATCATGAATTTTCTTTAAATGTCAGAGGTATCTAATATATAGCATACATTGACCAACCAGATACACGTACAAATCAATTCACAAGCAAATCACTCTATGGACTGACATGCTCCTTAACATGTTTTCACAAAATTTCACAAGAAGGAAATTAATAAAATTGAAAAGCAATGTACAAAATGATTGCAAAATGAGCTGAAATATTTGGAATTTTTATATTTGAGTACTAACGTTTTAGGAACTAAATTGCTATATTGAAGCAGCTTCTAGCTAGATTACATTTTGACACGAAATAATAAAACTATATGCTATCATGATATCTCACCAGGGAATACCACCGTAAGGGGCAATGTTTAAAATTAATTATTTAATATTGCTTTTAAATTTTTTCTTTGTGAGTCCACATTGAAAAGGGCATCCCACTTATTTATGACTTAGCTATTATGCCATGAGTAGGCATAATTATGACATGAATGATATGGTGTAAGAGAATATCTTGTCATAAAGGATGTGAAAAAGCACCTTTGACAAAGATAGTGGTGTAAGTGATACTAAGACGCCTGAAAGCATGATGGTGGGAAAGTAACGTTGTTGACTAGGAATCTTGGCCAGCCTTATGATCCATGTTATGACATGTCATAGAGCATATTTTGAGGGAAATTATCATGCCAAAATTGAACACCCAATTTGATAAGTGAGTTCTGATAGAGTTATCGAGCATTATGACAACATAAGAGCATCTACAATAATTAGCAAGTTGACCCATCATGGAGGTGGTGATGGAATTTAGACCCTAGATTTGGGCACAATGTGTCATGGTTTTAGCCCATGGTTTATGGCTTTTCATATATGGTTTCTTGTATTGGATCTCATTTATATTGGATGCTTGAATTGGAGTAGTATGGTTGTACATTTAATTTGTAGGTACTGTTATGCTGCTGTGATCACTATAAAATCCAATTGCTAGCAATACTCCTCTAAAGGCATAGCTTAAGCTTCATCTTCTCAGCTCATACTTGCTAAATAGCACAATTGGATTTGCTTTGGAGTGTAGTGTTTCTCTCCCAAAATGTTATCCCCCTCATAAATCATCTTGTTATGGTAGAATCTCTGTGTATTATTTAAATATTTTCTATAATTGTACAATTAGTTGTTTTTGCACATACTTCCCCTCTAAGTTCAGTTTAGGAAGCACATTCCACGCCATTGCTTCCATTTAGTGAACAGATATATAGGAATGGTAGAGCTGAATATGCTGTTGTAAAATTCCGCTATGGGCAGGATTGGTGGAATATAGGATTCTCTGGTGATTACGCAGCTACTCTTCTAAAGCATATTCTTCGAATTGTGGTACATTTGAAAAGAGCCGAAAACTTAATAGGGTCGCCAGTTCTTAAACTAATCCAAACAAGTTCTATATCTGATTGTAACTCTATGTTATCATTATGAGATACCAACGAGTCTAATTGAGATTCTTATGATATATTTATCTGTCCTAGAACACTTCAGGTTGTTGTTGCTCTTCGTTGAGACCCATAAACAAGAGTCAGGAATCCCATCCCAGATATGCAAGGATAGAAATTTAATTATCTAAGTGGTGTGACTACAGCATTCCTCTGATTGCCTGAAGCTGGGATGCATAGACAGGCCCAGTCAAGCGAGGCTCGAGGAATGAGGTTGCGCCTAGGTCCCTAGACATGCATGGTTGGTCAAACAAAATCCATTGGTCTAAAGAAAAAGTTGGAAATCTTGCGTATCTTCTCATATTATTTTGTGACACCAATTTGAGTGACTGTTTCAGAAGTACGTTCAAGGAGATTATATCCATCAGATGCTTGATTTGTAAGAAATGGCATTTGTGTAAAATTATTTTAATTTGGTAAACAGTGGCATGTTGATACATAACCTATGGTTTTCCATACTTGGGTTTCGTTGAAAATTTATGGTGTGGCTTTGGTATATTAAGGGTCCTAACAGAACCGCTTGCAAATATATATATATCTAACCAAGATTGACAAGTGATATTTGGCTTTCTGTGCAGGGCTTAATTGAACAACTGGATCTAAGACATGCTGCTTTGTTGAAAATTACCCTTGCAATCATATGGGGACTGAGGGTAAGGTAAGACTGGCTGGAATTAATGAGCAATAAACAGCCATGAGTAGGATTTACAGGACTCAGCCCTATAACTGTGTTGAAAGGGATATACCACTGTTTGATGGCAAGTACTAACCATCAAAATTGTTTGAATCAATGTAGCAATACATTACTGTACTACATCTGGCTGTCTAAATGGGGTTTGAAACAGCATATCCGTGCGGTTCTTGTTACCCTGAGGTCCGTTTCAATGATGGCATAATTGTTGGATGGGGGTGTAAGGTTCTGTAATGTCCCCTTTTTTAATAGGATTTAATAATAAACAATAATAATAAATTTAAAATATAAGAGATTAAAAATAAAGATATAAATTAAAAACATACAAGGATAAAATTAAAATATGACATAATTAAGATTTAGTTAAGTTAATGAAGGGTCACAAGGCATGAAATGAAATGTTGTGATTCCGTCAAGCATGAGATATAAAAAGGGAGAAAAGAACTTCATTTGAATGGAGGAGAGAGGAGGGAAGAGAAAAGGGAAGGTGTCAAGCAAGGAAGAATTAATAGAAGAGAAAAAAGAAATGAGAAGAAAAAAAGGAAGTGACTCCTTCAAAAGTCATAAAGATGAAGGAGAGCAAATTCCTGCAGGTGCTGAGAGAAGGAAAAGCCACCATTGAGAAGACTGAGATAGCCCATGGATATACCACCATGAAAGGCAAAGATGAGTTCGAGACCACCCTTGCTGAATTCGTTCAGCAACTGGAGCAGTCAGGTCAGATGAAAGATCAAGTGAGCCCAGCAGAGAAGAGGACTGACCAAGGAGGAGACAGAGACTACAGGATCCTTGGTTACAACTCAATCTCCCCGGACTCTAATGATGTAGAAGAAGAGGAAGGGGACAGCTCTCCCTAGTTTCATTTTCTGCTTCTATTTTTTGGTATATAGCTTGGGTAGCAATGTAAAATCTGATAATTGTAGCTCTCAGTAGTACTGAGACTTTTGTAATACTCTAGATCACATTACCGATGGTTTTGTACAATCAATTTTTACTTTATATGCAATAGAAAAAAAAGCTAAGTTACCAATTCGGGTACAGGTGGATGCGGATGCGGGTGCGAGAATCGAATGCGTGGATGCACGAAAAAAATTTTGAGGAGTTTTGGATGCGTTTATATATATATATATATATATATAGCTAAATATTATTAATATTTTTATACGTCAAATTTTATTTAAAAAACTAAAACAATAACAAAAAGAAAAGAACAAACAATATAATATAATTATAAACAAATCGCAACGGCAGTCTTCGGTACTTTTTTGGTGCCTTCAGAACAGTCGGTGAAGATTTGTTTTTTTTTCCACCCAGTGCCCAATATTTGTTTTTTTGGCAGTATTCACTGCCGCATTTTTGGAGTTTTTTGGCCATGTCACACAGATCCGGGACCACTCGGTCCATTCGGCATTTTCTACAAACAAAGACTTATGTTATTTTTCTGCCCCCGCATTTTTCGGGCCAACCCAATTATTTCCAAGCCCCCGCAACTTACCTTGCCCACGTCTTCTATGTAAAAAATGCCACCTCAGCAACAAGAGAGTTTTTCTTTTGTCGCAGGGGTAAATGACGTGCTCGCGAGGGGAAATGACCTGCGATTTTCCCAGCCAAGGATCCAACAGTATGCGCTTCTTGTGCGCACCGACTCCACGTCCGCACAAGCATCCGGCTCCAAACGCATCCGGACCTTAGACTTGTGCATCAGTAACTAAGTTCAAAGGCAAAAGTTATGAAGAGTTGTGACACTTTGAAAGGGTGGTAATTATGAAGGATTGTGACTCTTTCAAAGAGGGACAATTATAAAGGGTTGTGACTCTTTCAAAGGGCATAAAGAATGAAGGTTTGTTACTAATCCAAAGGGTGGTAATTGTGGAAGGTTGTGACCTTTGCAAAGGGAAGCCATCATCAAGAGGAAAAAGGAGAGAAGGTTTCATTTGAGGACATCCATCCAAGGAAGAGTAATTTGCGGAATAATATATTATTCTCAAAGGCAACAATGAAAAGTGGTGACTCAATTCTAATGTAAGGTGGTGACCCTTTCACCAATAAAGGAGATTTCTATCCAAGCATTGAATGACTTATCAATCATCATCCTTCATCCATCAATCATTAATCCCTAAAGAAATCAAGCAAACAATCAAACAACAAGATCAAGCAAACAATCATTAAATCCACATCAATCATCACTTCATCTTGGGATCAAGGAAACATACAATTCAGCAATCAAGCATCACTCTATCAAATCAACATTCATTCAATCATCATCCATCAATATGTCATACTGACATTTATTGTATTATCACTTTTCAATCAGCTAATCAATAATTACACAATCATAACTTACAAATACCTTGAATCACCAAACCAAAGGGATCCATTCAATCAATCGATCATTCATACAAATATCAATCATTCAATAACAATGTATATGTTTATAATAAACATTTGCAAGTAAATGCATATTTATATTTATACAATTGACCATATCATACACCTACAATAATCAACCATATCTGGGAAGGAAAGGAAGTGCAAGGAGGAATAACGGTGAGGCCTCACTTGGTATGCCACTTCATGAGATCAAATAATGACCACATGAGGCCACGGGGTATTAAAATTCTGCTCTTGGGCCTATGGTCGAGTTAAGGGCATCCTATTGCAATCTTCCCTCAGAGCCTATATGGGTTATTGAGGTAACTAAGAAAGGGATCCTCAAGCATAATAGGAGAGAAGGACAATGTGAAGGGGAACAATGTACAAGCTCCACTAGATACGCCACCTCACGAGTATGGTTACAACCACACGAGGCCAAGAGTGACAAAGTTTCCGCTCCTCGGCCTAGGGTCGGGGATAATTAGGGCGCCTCATCATGTCCTTCCTATCTCAACAGGATCCCCAATCGTAAAAAGAGAGAAGGATAGTGTGATGGAAGGGAACGATATATAGGCTCCACTAGGTACGCCACCTCATGAGCATGATTATGACCACATGAACCCAAGGGGGACCCCACTTTCGAGCCTAGGATCAGAGATAATTAGGACATCTCATCATGTCTTTCCTATCCCAACCCTCATTATGGTTGAGACCATGAGAATTTCTGCTATAAGTATTTATCTCTTAACCCTAAAAATGGATGTATTACATGTATTATAAATATATTGCTACTATGTAATTCGGTTGCAGATTCCAAGACAAGCTTATTTCATCCTATTCCAAGGTTAGGGTTATATCTCTAACTATATGGTGCCCCTTGCTTCATTTGGGTTTGTGAATTTAGGGCAAAGTATCAGGTGATCCCAAAATGGGACATTACTGTTAATGTTTTAGCTAGTCGTATTCTAGCTATGAGATTTAGGATTATATCTTTAATTTAATCCTAAATGACCCCTCTATCCAAACGTCTAAGGGTAGACGTTTCTATTCAAGTCAGCCTCATTCCTCACAGCATATAATTAGTGCCAAATCTAATTTATTGGGTCGGCCCTTATTCTAAATTGCTTCTTCTATAACATCTAAGGGTTAGACGTTTCATGCCTTGGTCGGCCCTTCCTTCTCCGCCAGCCTTATTGCGCCAAAACACATAACGTGTGGGTGGTCGGCCTGTATAATGTTCCTTTCGGCAAGCGTATATATTACTATCCTCGGCATTCAAGAAGCATACAATTACGAAACACAAGTAGCTTGCGATCTGTATTCAAGGAAGCAGCACATTCTGTACTTGAAGAAGATATTTGGTCTTCCATTGTCATCGACTACTCATCAAATTAAAATACATGTGACCTGATCTTGAAGCAGCAGCGAATACATATATCTGCACATCCATCTCTCAGAGCAGCGAACATATAACTGAATCTATATTGGACGGCAAGCCAAAAAGACTTTATACTATCCTTTGTGACAGCAGATTATGCATGCACTTATCTATTGCTGAGTCAGATCTAGTGACTACATACTCAGATCAGACATTACTTGACTGTCATACTACTTGTAGGATCTGTGACAAGCAATCTGAGATTTGCTTCGTGGATCGGGGATCCTCAGCAAATCAACAGCGATATCATTGTGAGTCATTGTAATTGTGATGTTAAGAAAATTAAATGATCTGATCTGAATGCTGGGTTTTTCCTCATAGAGGTTTCCCAGGGTAAAATTCTGTGTAATTGTCTTATTGCTTTACTTTTCTGTTAATAGTGTAATTCTTTAGATCCGTTTACTAAAATTTAACATGGTATCAGAGCCAAGTTCGTATTGAACTAATCAGATCTAACAGGTCCCAGGTTCTTGCTAACTGCATCAAATCTAACTTGTATTATTTGGATTTGTTGTTTTTTGTGTGTTTCCTTCTTGTGTCAAAATGGTGATAGGATTGAAGGTGGAAGACAGACTTGTAGGTGCCCTCAACTTCATCTCTTGGAAAGCACGAATGTTGATTGCTCTTGAAGAACATGACTTACTAGAGTTTGTGCAAAGTGAAAAAGTTGAAACACCTACGGATCCAGAAGTACTTAACCAATTCAAAAATAAAGCTATCAAAGCCAAGAAGATCCTAATAGATTCTGTCAGAGATCATATTGTTCCTATCATCTCGAGGATGTCTTCAGCCAAAGCCATGTTCAAACAATTGGAAGACATGTTCGAAGTAAACAACATGAGTCGGGCACTTACCTTAAGAAGAGACTTACTTCAAATCAAAATGAAAGAGGATGAGTCAGTCATGGAGTTCTTCATGAGGATTTCAGAATTAAGAGATAAAATAAGTGCTATTGATAGTGAAGTTGTAGACAAGGATCTCGTCATGCTTGCACTCAATGGTCTCCCTCCATCATGGGAACCCTTCATTCAAGGTTTAAGTGGTAGAGGTAACTTTCCCTCATTTGATCTCCTTCGTGCTGACTGCATTCAAGAGGAATCTAGGCTCATATCAAGAGGGATCAAGTCTACTCGTAATGAAGTTCTTGCTACTCAATCGGTCAAAGGTGATCATTGGAAGAAGAACAACTTCAAGAGGAACATTGACTTCAGATCCAATGATGCTAACAACCCAAGGAAGAAGCCAAGAGATCTCTCTCATATCCAATGCTTCAAGTGTAACAAATTTGGCCACTATGCCAGGGATTGTCAGGTTCAACTCTTTCATCAAAAGGCTAACCCAAGTGAAGTTGTCAACCTTGAAGATAAGGAAGACTTTCTCCTTTAAGCATTTCTTGTGTTAGACAGTTTAGAATCAATGTTGTTTGAGATCTAACTATTTTTTGTTGAAAATAACTTTAGGATAAGGATATGTGTTGTAGATTTCTTTTGGTTGTGCAGGGGCGAGGATCAAGAGGGAGTCACACACTTTCTCATCTTACTTGAGTTTGATATGTGGAATCATTAATTGCTTGGAATGCTTCAGAATTAGGGTATATTGCTTGTTCAAGAGAAGCTATTGGGATTGATCTTCTGTCACTTGAAGGATGTCCGAGTGCTTTGGAAGTTATGTAGGGCTCAGCTACTGCTAAGAGGGAGTCTTAGCCTCATTTGATGTATCTTGTATTCCACTCTTGCGGGCAATGCAAGGTGGCCTTTGTATCTTGTTGTTTAATCTTCCTTAACTGAAGATATTTGTAACCACCCTCTGCGGGCAATGCAAGGTGGAATTGTAAATCTTAATTTTGTCCATCCTCTGCGGGAAATGCAAGATGGTGTTGTAATAATTCTTATAAGTCCACCCTCTGCGGGCAATGTACGGTGGCAATCCCCCTCTGCGGGCAATGCAAGGTGATCTTTTGAGGCTTGTCCTCTTCCACCCTCTGCGAGTAGGTACGGTGGATACTCTTGACCATCCTCTGCGAGTAGGCATGATGGGTAAGGTTGATTTATTCTTACAGGCATGCATTCATCCTTTGCGAGTAGGCATGGTGGAATGTAATGGCAAAGGCTAGAATCTCTCCTAGCTAAGAGGGAGTGTTAATGTTTTTAGCTAGTTGTATTCTAGCTATGAGATTTAGGATTATATCTTTAATTTAATCCTAAATGACCCCTCTATCCAAATGTCTAAGGGTAGATGTTTCTATTCAAGTCGGCCTCATTCCTCACAGCATATAATTAGCACCAAATCTAATTTATTGGGTTGGCCCTTATTCTAAATTGCTTCTTCTATAACGTCTAAGGGTTAGACATTTCATGCCTTGGTCGGCCCTTCCTTCTCCGCCAGCCTTATTGCGCCAAAACACATAACGTGTGGGTGGTCGGCCTGTATAATGTTCCTTTCGGCAAGCGTATATATTACTATCCTCAGCATTCAAGAAGCATACAATTACGAAACACAAGTAGCTTGCGATCTGTATTCAAGGAAGCAGCACATTCTGTACTTGGAGAAGATATTTGGTCTTCCATTGTCATCGACTACTCATCAAATGAAAATACATGTGACCTGATCTTGAAGCAGCAGCGAATACATATATCTGCACATCCATCTCTCAGAGCAGCGAACATATAACTGAATCTATATTGGACAGCAAGCCAAAAAGACTTTATACTATCCTTTGTGACAGCAGATTATGCATGCACTTATCTATTGCTGAGTCAGATCTAGTGACTACATACTCAGATCAGACATTACTTGACTGTCATACTACTTGTAGGATCTGTGACAAGCAATCTGAGATTTGCTTCGTGGATCGGGGATCCTCAACAAATCAACAGCGATATCATTGTGAGTCATTGTAATTGTGATGTTAAGAAAATTAAATGATCTGATCTGAATGCTGGGTTTTTCCTCATAGAGGTTTCCCAGGGTAAAATTCTGTGTAATTGTCTTATTGCTTTACTTTTCTGTTAATAGTGTAATTCTTTAGATCTGTTTACTAAAATTTAACAATTACAAGTGGTATCAGAGCATTGAAAGTATCAGCCTACAAAGTAAAAATAAATCAATGGATGCATTCTAGTCGATGAGGAAGGGTCTATTAATTGAGTCCAAATATATGACAATGACTAAATGCAATGGCAAGATATGAATTTAGTTTGTGTCATGCTTCTAATCCTCATCTTAATATAAACTCTTGTTCACATTGTTGAGAAATTACTGGGACACCCTACCTGAGAGCAAAGGCAAATGTATATCTTGGTTCAAATTTATAAGTTGAGTTAATATCAAAGTTGCGCAATGGAAACAAATTATATCCCATTAAGGATCTAAGGATGACAAATCACCAAATTAGGGACCCTCACATTGAAAGACTTGGATAGAATTTACATTGCTTGAGGAGGACAAGCAAGTTTAGGAGGGCGGACTGTAATGTCCCCTTTTTGAGATAGGATTTAATAATAAACAACAATAAAAAAAATATAAAATATAAGAGAATAAAAGTAAAATTAAAATTAAAATATAAAGAATAAAATTAAAATATAACATAATTAAATTTTAGTTAAGTTAATAAAGTGTCAAAAGGCATGAAATGAAAAGTTGTGACTACCTCAAGCATGAGATATAAAAAAGGGAAAGAACTTCATTTGAAAGGGGGAGAAAGGAAGGAGGAGAAAAGGGAAGGTGTGAAGCAAGGAAGAATTAAGAGATGAGAAAAAAAGAAATGAGAAGAAAATAAGGAAGTGACTCCTTCAAAAGGCAAAAGTTATGAAGGGTTGTGACTCTTTGAAAGGGTGGTAATTATGAAGGGTTGTGACTCTTTCAAAGAGGAACAATTATGAAGGATTGTGACTCTTTCAAAGGGCATAAGTTAAGTTATGAAGGGTTGTGACTCTTTGAAAAGGTGGTAATTATGAAGGGTTGTGACTCTTTCAAAGAGGAACAATTATGAAGGATTGTGACTCTTTCAAAGGGCATAAAGGATGAAGGGTTGTCACTTGTCGAAAGGGTGGTAATTGTGGAAGGTTGTGACCTTTGCAAAGGGAAGTCATCCTGAAGAGTTGTGACTCTACCCCACATTGGAAGATATAAAGGAGAAGGTTTCATTTGAGGACATCCAAAGGAGAGCGATTTTGGGAATAATACATTATTCTCAAAGGCAACAATCAAAAGTGGTGACTCAATTCTAACAAATGGTGGTGACCCTTTCACTAATAAAGGGTAAAGGAGTTTTCAATCCAAGCATTGAAGGACTTATCAATCATTGTCCTTCATCCTTCAATCATTGGTTCCTCAAGAAATCAAGAAAACAATCAAACAGCAAAATCAAGGAAAACAATCATTAAATCCACATCAATCATCACTTCATCTTGGGATCAAGGAAACATACAATTCAGCAATCAAGCATCACTCTATCAAATCAACATTGATTCAATCATCATCCATCAATACGCCAAACTAGCATTCATTGTATCGTCACTTTTCAATCATCTAATCAACAATTACATAATCATAACTAAAGAATACCTTGAATCACCAAAACAAAGGCATTCATTCAATCAGTCAAACATTCATACGAATAACAACCATTCAACAATAATCTATATGCTTATAATAAATATATGTAAGTAAATGCATATTTATATCCATAAAATTGACAATATCATACACCTACAATAATCAATCATATTAGGGAAGGAATGAAGTGCAAGGAGGGGGAACAATGAGGCCTCACTAGGTACACCACCTCATGAGATCGATTAAGGACCACATGAGGCCAAGGGGGACAGTGATTCTGCTCTTGGACCTACGATCGAGTTAAGGGCACCATATTGCAATCTTTCGTCTAAGCCTATATGGGTTAGTTATGAGGTAACTCAGAAAGGGATATTAATCATAAGAGGAGAGAAAGATAGTGTGATGAAGGGAAACGGTGTACAGGCTCCACTAGGTATGCCACCTCATGAGTATGGTTACAACTACAGGAGGCAAAGGGGGAGAGGGTTTCCACTCTTGGGCCTAGGGTCGGGGATAATTAGGGCACCTCATCATGTCCCTCCTATCTCAACAGGACCCCCAATCACAAGAGGAGAGAAGGATAGCATGATGGAGGGGAATGATGTACAAACTCCACTAGGTATGCCACCTCATGAGCATGGTTACAACCACATGAGGCCAAGGGGAACAGATTTTCAGCTCTTGAGCCTAGGGTCGGGGATAATTAGGGCACTTCATCATATCTTTCCTATATCAACCCTCGTTATGGTTCAACCCATGAGAATTATGTTCTATAAGTATTTCTCTCTTAACCCTAAAAATGGATATATTACATGTATTATGATCATACTATTATTATCTAATTTAGTTGGAGGTTCCAAGACAAGCTTATTTCATCTTATTCCTAGGTTAGGATCATATTTCTTACTATATTGTGTTCATTGTTTCATTTGGGTTTGTGAATTTAAGGCAAAGTATAAGGTGATCCCAAAGGGGACATTATGGGTTATTATTTATTAATATAGCTTGTTATTACTCTTGTTGAATGGCAAGAATTGTGATATCAACCTAGCATCTCAAAATAACTTTAGCCCTTATGGTTGTTATATCTGCCTGATATCATAGTGAATCTCAAGCTATGACATCATTGTAATTAAGTTATTTCAGTGATTTGAGAATACTGAGTGTTGTGACAATTAATATCACTAATTATATGATGGCTTCACAAGCAAACGTAGCTGAGATGGAAATAACAAACCCTAACGGATTTCTGATTAACCTACCTTGTAATGGGAAAAAGAACTATGTTTCCATTGGTCAAACTGTTACTAAATGCAATCCCTACTAAGAATCTTCTGAATGAGGATCATCAAGCTCGGGACATTGTTCATCAGTTAACCACTCTCAGAAAGTAAACTAATATGCTAGTCTTCTTAATCAAATTGTTTAAGTGGCTAGACAGTTTTGACACTACAGGATATTATCATAAGGTTCGTAGGCAAATAAATGACTGTAATGTCCCCTTTGGGATTGCCCTAAATCTTGCCTTTCAGTCTACTACTGCAATATAGATAGCTCTGATTTAATACTGTGTCCTTCTTTGATGCTGATCACTGCTCCTTTGAATGAATGTTTATTGCTGATTGGTTCGATCTATCAATTAGATCGCTGAATATTGTCTACTCTCTTATGCTGTTCGATGTCCCTTTGAAAATGATTCATTGATGGATCAATGTTTCCTGGATCCATGCCCTATTCAATGCAAAATCTTCTACACTTATAACCTTCACCTAACACTGAAAGGTGATGTCCCTTTAGGCCGCCCTCCTCTCTTGAAGAGTGGCGTCCCTCCATAACCAATTTAGCAGCTATCTTAATTATTTGTCAATCGTCACCTTTAATTATTAATTAAATTGATGTCTTTATTTAATCAAATCACTGTCTTTATGATAATTGATGCCTTAATCATATGGGTCACTGTTTATTGAGTGATCGCTATTTTTTGTTTGTTGATACTTGGATTGCTGGACCAGTTTAATTTCTCTTCCTTGGACAGGAGGGCCATCAAGTCCAAGCATTCATTCTTCTCAAGCAATCAAAGTATTTTCTTCCATAGATCTAGCTTCTTTCCCCATTGGAGGCCAAGCAAAGGAGCTTTCTATCAAGGAATGAGATCCACATCCACCTACTTTCATTTAAGTTTTCCCTCTCTTCTCCTCTATCAAACATTGTGGAAAATTACAACATCTATTCCATAAGGTTTTGCCTTTCATGATTTCCTTTTTGGGTTTTTGTGTTTAGTCAAAACTATCCCATCAACATATTTGATCAAATTTAAAAAAGTATTTGCATTTACAAGGTATAATATGCTTAATTTTCTAGATCTAGCCTCTGCTGCATGACAACACGCTTTCCTTTATTACATTTCATTTCAAGGCTGATTCCTAAACAAGGGTTTGACTGAGGCAATCCCCTTTCTTCAACCTTCTTCCCCATTTTTTTGTGCAGGAATAGGTTACGGAGCTACCAGAACTTTTCTGGGTAGATTGGGAGCAGTCGTACGATCTATGAAAAATTCAGACGAAAACACTGGGGACAAATCGCCATTCCCGTCATGTCCCAAGTAGGTACATGTCACCATTGTCGTCATGCCCCCAGCATTTTGAGCTCAGATTTCAGCCACAAGTCAGATCTATCTTCTAGTTTTCATTTCTATGCATTTCAGCTCACTATCTGATTTTAATAGTTCTTCAGCAACTTGTCTATTAAATCATTCACATTACATCATCTTATCATTATCAACTTTCCCACATTTCATTTCATCATTTACATATTTAGTGAAGGATCATTGTCCCCATTTAGCGCTTGAGTCTCCCCTTGAGACTACTAGGGGCATCTTCCTTCCGAATGTGCAATTGTGAAAACAGGATGTGATTTACCTATTTGCATTGCTTCCCTTTTCCATCATGTACAGATAGTAATATGCTTACAATAATCATAGATGCTCATGGAGTAGACATGTTGGAAACACACAAGTAAGAACCAAACACATATACACATGAATATAACACAAAGTATACACATGTATATATGCAAACATAGAGCATACATGCAAATACACATATTGTTAGATCCCTTCTCATTGACTAGAACACATCCATTGATTTATGTTTACCTTGCAGCCTGATAGGATCAAAAAAGAAAGAAAGAAGTATTTGGATCTACAACAAGCACAAGCATCAAAGGGTCTGTTAGGAGCTAGGAAGGAAGCCTAACCCAACCTTACTACTCTCATGAGCCAAGAAGGGGACTTAACCCCACCTTGCTCTTTATAAGACACTTAGTGCCAGAAAGAGGGCCCAATCCCTCCTTTCTACTCCCATGAGCCATGAAGGGTGCCTAACCCCACCTTGATGCTCATAAGCCACTTCGATCCAGAAAAAGGACCTAACCTCGCCTTTCTGCTCCCATGAACTGGGAAGGGGGCCGAACCCCACCTTTCTGCTCCCATGAACCAGGAAGGGAGCCTAACCCCACCTTGTTGCTCATAAACCACTTAGAGCCAGAAGGAGTACCTAACTCCGCCTTTCTTTCTACTCCCATGAGCCGGGAAGGGGGCCCAACCCCACCTTACTACTCATAAATGTGTCATAAATTTTCTCCAATATGATCCAAACATTTGCTCAATATATATCCATAGATATGCTCCACTATGCTTCAGAACAAGTTTGAAATATTCTTCATATTTCTTCACTCTAGGACTACTCTAAATCTGCTGTAACATGCTTCAACTAACTGCTTATGAAGTCCCTTTGGATTTTCTCGTACCCCTCTTTTACAGGTTGCTATTTTTTATTACTGCTTTTGCATCGAATTGGTATCACATCTATTAATAGCTGGTTTGCTTATGACTATTGGTAAGAGGTGTGCTCTTCTATTACATGCTTTTACTTTGAAAAAGTCATTCAGCCCTTTCAATGGCATGCATCCATACATAAATGCAGTTTCTGACTTGAGAACATTCCTCCTCCTCTCATTGGCATACACTAGTATAAGAAGATCAGAGTTTTTCCTTATAATATAAAACTTCATATATATATATATATATAAGTGCGTGTTGAGACATGTATTTCTGCGCTTTTTGATTAAACTTGTTCTCCCTGTTTATAGGTAAGTGCCTCATATAAAAGTACTTTGTTTACTTGAACCAAAGTTTGAAAATTCCTTTATATGTTGCTTGCTTCATAGTGTTGCTGCCTGCTTTGATTTGTCAAACTGATGGCTTTCCTTTGAACAGAATGCTCTTGCAATCTTTGTTTTCAAGTAGAGTGGACCCAAACAGGTTGCTGCACGTTGGTTGTCAAAAGCATAATTCACTGGACATTGCCTCATGCTAATACATACAATTGAAAATCTCAAAAATCATTGTCCTGCTTGTATGGTGTGCTCTTCCAACCTATGTGAAGATTCCCTAAAACAAATTTGATTTCACCTTTCAGTGCAACCTACCTGTATGTAGCATTTGCAACTTCTGAATTGAAAAATTATCCTTCCCTTCAAAGGCACACCTAATAATATGCCTGTAATTTAGAACTCGAAAAATACACTTTGCTGAAGCCAGGAATGTACCATTATGTGCATGTCAATGTTTTTTTTCTTTTTCATAGATTATTTCTACGCAATGAGGCATATGCCAGAAAGTGTCATTATAACTCTCAATATTTCAAACTTTTCATCCTAGTCAATGGTGCAGACCTGAAAGTGCAAATCTTGAAATTATCCAATTCCTCCTAGAAGAAAACAAACATCTGTAAGCCCTTGCAAGTTTTGAAACATAATGTCCTCAATTTTTAAGGTGACAATTATTTAAATCAATTTTTATTAAGTTGTCAAAAAAAAAAAAAAAGATATTTAATGATGACTTAATATTAATTTATTTAATTAAATAATAATAAAATATTGTGAAATGTCACTTTATTAAATAAAGTTATCCAAATATGATTAATATTGAAGTCGGCCAAGTCGGCCTTATATTCTGGATGTTTCTTGAGGTTCTTTATAAAGAGGTTGGAATGAGGAAATAAGGCATGCTTTGGATTTGATAAACAATTTATGATTTCTGGAGACGGATAGCTTCAGGAGTTTGAAAGAAGGGTTGAATGAAATCCTAGCTCTTCCAAAGGGGTGGATTTGTGACGGAGTCTACGTCTGGGTCAAATTTGTGAAGTTGTCATCGAAAGACAAATTTGCAAATAAGCTTTATTTTGATGGAGATTTATCTTGTCATCTGCATTTCTAATATCTATTCCTGCATTCGATTAATATATTGATTGCTATCTTCAATGTTGGTAGTTGCAAAGGAAGTATAATTTCTGAGTGCCAACTTAGCTGCACTTATTCCCAGCAATATACTTTTAGGTTATTGGCATCCATATGAATATCAGAAGCTTTATCGGAAGCAATAAGGCTTATATATCTGTTGCAGCTTAATATTGTGATTTTATTGTTAAGTTGTGAGTTGTGGAGGCCGATGCACATGATCCGCTGATAATTTCAGTTCATGGGCTTCCTCTTTATTCCCATATGGGCCGAGCTGAGTTCTCTTGTTGGTGCCGAATCTGATTGATGAATACAAGCTGTGACATTTTCCCTTGGGTATACAGCGATTCTTCAGTGAGAAACGTGAGCATGAATACGAGCTGTGACCTTTTCCCTTGGGTTTAAAGCTATTCTTCAGTGAGAAATGTGAGCAAGTAGAAGTTCCTGGTGTGCTGATTAAGCATTTCTGAGTGAGCTTAGTGAAGGTTAAAAATTTGTTTGGAAAGCAATGTGTTCTTGCTGCATCAATAAAGAGATTGGTCTGAGGCTGAAAGCTGCATCAATCTGGAAGTAAGGATTTTCAATTGAATTCATTCTGAATATTGGAATCGCATGAACTCCTGCTATTAATATTAGCAACTTCAAACACTAAAAATTAATGTCTCCATAATCTTTTGTAACCATGCTACAATATAAATCAGTTGTTAGATTACAGCTGCTAATAAAAGTGTCAGATTCATCCATTTTTTAGTATTCGTTTCTGTTGATCATTCATTATTATGTAATTGCTAAATCTGTGTTAAAGCATTGTGCAAACCAGTATCTCAGGTCTGAGACTAACAGCAATAATAGGCAGTCTCTAAGTTCAGAAACAAGTCTTTTGTTATGGAAAGTGGTAGATCCAGGGTGGGGATATTTCATGAAATAAACTTTCCCTTTTGGCACATATTATCTAATGTTCCGAATGGGATGCTTTATGGTGTATGACTAATTTAAATCCCTTTATAATATGCATAGTTCGACTTCAATACCAGTTTTGTCAATATTTAGAAATATTGATGGGATTAATTTGCCACAATTATGATATTGCAGGCCAAATGGAAGAATTGTTTTGCATTGCCACTTTGCCTGGGTAGGAATATGAATCACTGTTTGCAGATTATGAATAGACTTTGTGAATACTCAACCTAAAGAATGGTACTGATAAGAATACAAATCAATGATCCTGGTTATCAAGAAGGATAGCTAATATTTTCTGCAAATGCTTCACAATTCACCACAAACCCTTGAAGATATGAATCATAACAGTGCGAAAAATCACAGAATTTCAATCTTTAATTATTGTTTGGATAATTTGCCTTATTCATAACTAATACACCTATAGCTTTAATGCTGATCTCAAAGGCTGGCAGACTCAATGCTCTGATACCAATTGTAATGTCCCCTTTATAGGATTGCCCTAAATCTTGCCTTTCAGTCTGCCACTGCAATATAGATAGATGTGATTTAATACTGTTTCCTTCTTTGATGCTGATCACTGCTCCTTTGAATGAACGCTTATTGCTGAATGGTTTGATCTATCAATTGGATCACTGAATATTGTCAACTCTCTTATGATGTTCAATGTCCCTTTGAAAATGATTCCTTGATGGATCAATGTTTCTTAAGATGACTGCTTCCTGGATCCATGCCCTCTTCAATCCAAAATATTCTGCTCTTAGAACCTTCTCTTACTACTGAAAGGTGGTGTACTTTTAGGCGGCCCTCCTCTCTTGAAGAGTGGCATCCCTTCACAACCAATTTAGCAGCTGTCTTAATTATTTTGTTAACCGCTGCCTTTAATTATTAATTAAATTGATGTCTTTACGTAATCAAATCACTGTCTTTATGATAATCAATGCCTTAATTATATGGGTCGCTGTTTATTGAGTGATTGCTGTTTTTTGTTTGTTGATATTTGGGTCACTGGACCAGTTTAATTTCTCTTCCTTAGACGGTGTCATGACAATGGCTATCCCACTTTGAAGTGTTATAGACCTCAATTAAACTAGACAAAAACAAACTGGGATTCACAAATGGGGGATATTGCTGTACGTCCCATGTATTTACTGGCTTTCTAGGTTTTCACTATTTGAATTCATTCCTTTTCTCTTTTAATTTGATTGCTTCTCAGTTTTGGTTTTAGATTTTTTTACTCAGTTATCATGGTTCCTTTAAGGATTAGACACCCCAAATATTTATTGTGACTTGTTCAACATAAGTCCCATCGACCTGCTTAAGTTGTCTGCATATATTGATAAAACTCATTCTCCATTTCTTTCTTCTCCAGTTCACAGACTTTTTTGTAACAAGTACGACTATGCTACTGGCAGGTATACAGAGTTGCTTTCTACATCAGTATTCATTCTAGGCCTGGTCCTTACACTTGCAATGTAACTTGACTGTTACCGGATTCTTTAGCACTAGTACAACCGACCAGACTCTATTCCCCAACTTGGAGCATTCTGTCTTTATTGGAGCTACCACATTTTCTTATATTTAACCGTCTTCCTATTCACTAGCATATCATAATTTTCACCCACAACTAAATGAAGGTATTTGTTTTCATCCGCAATCAAAATGACATTGTTTACACATGTCAACACGTCTAGACAATTGACCTTTAAAACAAAATACCTACTTCTACAATTGTATAATAAAGATTTAAACTGTATACAATACATAGAACGGTTTGACAGGACCATTTTACTTTTATCTCACCCGATACTTGGTAACACGTTTGAGAATGTAGACGCATTAATAAAAACCTTCGGACAGTTTCTAGGGTATAAGCCTTAGACTACGACTTGAAACCAAATTGTTTTATGTAGTTGCACATGAGCAGTAATTGCGAATGAGGGAAAAACCTAAATAATGTCATTCCCTCTGTTCATAATGTCTCGAATATCAAGTTCATGCCATGAACCTGAGCCTCAGCAGTTAGCCTTTCCAGGAGAGAAAAAGTAAAAGCAAAAGTTTATATCGTGACTTAATCGGTTAAAGCTTTAGTTAGAAATCATGAAATAAAATGCTCGTTACGAATTGCAAAAGACCTTTAATTCCCAGCGATGTTTGACCAGATCCAACGGCCATTAGAGCATGTTCGATCTGTACAAGCTTTCCGGATGGGCTGTTCGTAAGCATCCAATTGCACGATATTAGGTAAAAACCAATTAAAATAATAATTCCGTGAGGAAATGGTCGAGCTAAGAATAACAAGTTTGAATTAAGAAGAAGAAAATACCTGAAAGTGGTGAGAGAAAATGAATACTGACTGTCTCCCATTGTTTACTTGTGCAAAGGAAGGCGAAAGTAACAAGAAGATATCAGAGGAATATAAAACAGAAGTTGGGTAACAAAAATGAGGGATGTAGAGACTCAAATCGCTGATATATTCTCTCTTATATTGCAGAATAAGATGTTGAACACTAATCTTCGGGATTTTGTCACAACTTTAAGATTTAAGCAATAATGATAGGGTTTTCAAAGTTTGTGTGACGCTTGAAGACGGGATTTTCAGTGATTGTGTTTCAGCGGAAAGTTTTTATGCTGCAGCGGCCAGACAGCAAGGGTATTTCTGACATAGGACTTATTGCAAAACAAAGTCCTTCGCAGTTATATGTCGGTTTCTCTTTACGGTGTAGTGGTGTCAAACAGGGATGCCCTTTATCCTCTACTTCGTTTGGTCTCTACATCGATAAATTGGAGGAGAGGTTAAACAAAGGCCAATGGGGATGGCATTCATTTGGCGGGTTATGTGGTGAGGCTGTTTTTATATGTTGATGACCTTATTTTTATTGCTAAGTCCGCTCAATGTTTGAGGGAGCATTTGAAAAATTTGGAGCTCTTTTGCCAAGAGGTGGCAATGCAAGTTAATGCCTCTAAGACTAAAATCATGATTTTTTCTTTGAAGAAGAAAAAATAGCAGCATACTTTTATTTTTTAGGGCAGCCCTTTAGAGACTGTGGAAAAGTATAAGTACCTGGGAATTGATTTCAATTATAGGTTAAGTTGGGAGACATGCAGATCAAAAATAATACAGGGGGGTTGGAAAGCCTCATACATCCATCAAAATAGATGCAGGAAAGCTAAGTTGTGGGATTGGAAGATTGGGAAGACTCTCTTTGGTCTCTTGGTGGTTCTGGTTATTCTATATGGGTGTGAGGTTTGGGGGAGTAGCATGTCAAATCACAAATGGCGGCAGATAGAAAGAATCCAAAAGCATCTTATCACTAGTAACCTCAAGGTCAAATCTACGGTTCCTTATGAGATTCTCTTGGCGGAGGCTAGTATGTTCCCGATTGAAGCCTCAACAATTATTCACATGCTATGCTACTTAAAAAAAGTGGGTAATATGGATATGCACCACTAGCCTAGGATGGTAGTGGCGGAAGATCTAGAGCGGAGGAAAAAGACTTGGAAGAAACAAAATAGCAAGTGGTTAAACAAATAGAACATAAACCCCCATGAGTGTCCAAACACTAACATTGAGATAAAAAGGTGGGTGTTAGAGAAATTCAAAATTGTCATGTGGACAAAGCAGGAAGGGAGGAAAAAAGGTCACTATGTCAAAGAATTTAATCCTAAGTGGGACCATGACGATAAAGAGTATTTAAGTTCCACAATTAAAGGTAAGGCAAAAATTATGATTGCTCAGATGAGGACCAGCTCTCACCATTTACGGTGTGAAACTAGTAAATGGAAAGTTCCCAAAGAAATGTGGGAAGAAAGAACGTGCAATTTTTGCAACAGAGGGGTGGTTGAAACGGAGTGGCATTTTATCAAGGAGTGTGCTGCTTATGAGGACATTCACAGTCAATATGAAGATAACTTACAGGGGAACAGTTTGACACAGCTTTTTGATGAGGCAAACTTACAAAAAATGGCTACCTTCCTAATGAGGATCCACATCAGAATGGCCTACTTGGAGAAACTTCAACAAACGGTTTAAATTATGGTTCTTTCGTGGTCCCTTAGACCGCTGGTCTCGTGGATGTCATTAAAACTCCTTCATTCATTCATTCTTACCTTTTTAAATGCAAATGTGAATTGCTATTGAATGGTCCTATCACCATCGTCCCCTGATTGCTATAACTAGCAATTGCACCTAAACAAGGTGCAATGGATATGCCGATACAAAGATATGCTTGCATAAAATATTAAGCCAATAGGGGACATTTGGTATAGCACATGTATCGATTACAGTGGGCAATTTTTTTGTTTTTTTTTCAGTAATTGATGGTATTTGTCCTGAGGACAGAAATAGCAAGAGCAAAATGTTGTTTTCATATTGTTAACGACAACGATAGAGACCCTTTGTTTCAAAATGCATGTTGCTTCTTTGGATCTTGTCCATATCAGTTCCTTTCTGCAAAAGGTGAACTGATGGGAACTGATTTTTGCAAAACAAAGAATTTTAAATTTCAATGTTAAGCATGGGGGTAGTAGAAATAGGCAAAATGCAACCAATTCTATAAGAAAAAGAAAGAGTAAATTTCTAGCATTTTTTGCGCAGTGAATGACCAATGGAAATTTTCAAGAGGTGTAGTAGATAATTTAATACCTTTGTTTTATTATAGGGAGAGTTGTTGTAGACAGGCCTCCTCTTTTTCCTTTAGAATTTTATATGGATTGTTTTGCATTTTGGAGTATCTCTCATAGTTGAATGTCACGTTGATGCGGAGATCATTTAAAGACCTGACTCCGAATATTGTTGTGAATGTTAGGCCTTGCCTTTCAACCCTACCAATATCAATGGTTGCTTTCTACAATGTTAGGCCTTGGGATTTATGTATGGTTATAGCCTACACCATTGTGAGTGGTATCTAGCTTCGACTCTCCAAAGATATAGGAACTATAGGTGCACTTTTGGGGTCCTCTTTATTCCAAGTTGGACCATTGTAATTATCGAACCGTGCTACAACATACATTGGAATATCAGGTGGTTTAGAAGTAGGGTTATAAACAATTTCAATTACTTTTTTAAGAGCTCCATTAACAAGTCTTATTTATGTCCATATGTTGTTTGTGAGCATGATACATTGTCCTCTACAAAGTAGCACTTGTTTTTCGAGTTGTTCATCAAGGCTCGCATTTTCTATTGTGTTCCTAGTGCTTGTTATAGTACTCAATGCAACTGGACAGTTCAACAGTTTTAACATTTTTCGGTTGTGTAATTTGACCAATTCATTGGTGGCAAACAAATGCAATGAGCTATCAAATTGTTCCTTCTCACTCAATGCGAGTTGGTTATCTGTGTGTGTCATTAGGATCTCCCAATCTTGTCATTTTGGTTTGGCATTTCGTATATTTTACAACATATGGAAAAATTGTGCTTGTGTTGTAGACTCTTCTTCTTGACAAAACATTTTTTGTAATGTCGCTATTGTTCTAAATTGCTCTCACGACATTTTAGCAGTTGAACATGATGCATAGATAGGCTTGTCCACCACAAGAGGCAATTGTGCAAGGTCCCCAGCCAAAATAATAGAGACGCCACTGAAGCATAGGTGATGATTGTGGGGGAATGCTTTACGTAGTCTTTTGTCTATTTTGAGAAGTAGTTTTGGGCCTATGAAACTCATTTTGTCAATGAGAATATATTTGTTCCCCT
Organism: Chamaecyparis obtusa; assembly: GCA_027943335.1. Taxonomy (NCBI): domain Eukaryota; kingdom Viridiplantae; phylum Streptophyta; class Pinopsida; order Cupressales; family Cupressaceae; genus Chamaecyparis; species Chamaecyparis obtusa. Next base: position 248,781 of record BSBK01001735.1, read on the forward strand.
TTAAATCTTCCTAGAATTTTGCCAATGTCAGTCCTTGCAAAGGTTGCATTTCTTTAATAGGAATCCTAAGTGTTGATGTATGTAGCATCGGTCAAATAAAACTAATTATATATAATAAATTATGAGAAATGATTCACACACACACACACACACATATATATATAATGTTAATCATTTATTTATCATTATAATGAATATATAGTTAATTATTAAATCAGATTAATGAATAGATATGTCCCATGAAGGGACATATCTCTTCTTGTCTTTACCATGTATATATTCAAGAGATCGATGCATTTGGAAAACACATACTATCCACATCAGTGCTATTATATTTGCAACGATATGGAATTTTATCATGGTATTAGAACCAGACTGCAAATGTGAGAAAGAAATGATATGAATGAAGAATATGTGATATATATGCGGCTATTGCAAGAACTATGGTGTTGTGGTCCCCACAACCACGCTCCCCTTTATGGCCTTTTCAGCTTAGGGGCCCCCCTTTTGCTTTCAGCTCGTTTCACTTTTTGTCTTTGGTTTTCTGTCTTGGTTGTCTTTTTGTCAATTTTCAGCCTTTTCGACCTTGTTGCCCTTTCGTGTTTTCAGACATCCGAAAGTGCAAAAGGCCGAAGGAGCGAAAGATGAGCGTCGTCTAGTTTTTTTGGCCTTCTCAGTATTGACACACTTTTCAGACTTGTCAGGGGTCCAAAAATGTGAAAGGGCAACAGGGTCGAAAAGGCTGAAAACTGACAAAAAGACAACCATGACAGAAAACCAAAGACAAAAAGTGAAACGAGCAGAAAGCAAAATGGGGGCCCTTGAGCCGAAAAGGCCACAAAGGGGAAATTAAGGACACATAAGATGTCATGCAGAAATGGGGGTTTGTCTTAACCCGAATTAGTTGCTCATCAAGTTGGTCACTTAGGATGGAGGCCCAATCAAACCTCACCTTCCTTTCTCTAATTTTTTGGATCAAAAAGATCATCCATGGCTCCATCTAAGAAGACTTTAGCAACCCGTACACCCTGCTGATCATTGTTATGGCCGCCTGGATATCTTCTTGCATATACCCTCTTCTCATATCAATCCTATCCAGTTTGTTCTTGGGCAATGACTGCATCAAGTACTCATTATTGACAATGTTGTGAGCCCTTTGTATGTCTTTATTGTAGAACTCCATCCCCTTGTTGACGTTGAAATTAAAGAACTTGTCAACCCCTTTGGGTAGATGGAAAGCATCCTCAACGTTGTCGGGCCTCAGGTCCAAGTCCACTTCACCAATGTTGTTCTTTACTATGCGCTCATTGGGCACATAGTTGTTGGCCAATGTATTGATCAGGTATGTCGATTGGATGGAAACTGGGTGAGCTGCCGCATTCACCATAGAGCAATGGACTAATGAAGTGCAGTCCTCTGAATGTCCTACCAGCTGAGCACATTTATTCAGGTAGTCATTCCAGCTTACGTTCCCAATATCCGTATCTGTTATCTCAGCATGCAAGTTGGTAACTTTTGAAGGTGGATGGTAGCCTTTCAATTGATATTTAATCGCTGGTGATGCTACTACCTTCTCGGCCATATCTACAGAGAGGACAAGACATAAATCAGCAACATGGTAGGAGAAACAACTTAGAAATCAAAGCATATTACCAAAATTAAGCTCAAAAGGAGGCACAAGAGGTATTTTCGGACTTTCGGAGGTGCAGAACATCCGAAAGGCCGACAAGGTTGTAAAGGCTACAAAAACCCACACTGTTGACAATACTCTTTTCAGCCCCTTTGCTGAGACGAAGGTGAGAAACCTTTCGTAGGCCAAAAAGGCCGACAACGCCAAAAAGTCCAAGCAGGAGTTTGTGGAATTAAAATGCCTCGGGCCTTTTGGGGAACTTGAGAACATCGACATGCGACAGGTTGAAAAGGCCGAAGATGCACTTGGAACTTTGGAGGATCAGGGTCTATTTTTAGTGTTTCAGAGGTATACATGTTTCGATGTGCGACAACACCGAAATGCTGAAAGGTGTCAGCACTTGGGAGAATTCATCCTGCTGCAAGTTTCTTGAGAGTTTCGAACCCCGAAGGTTTGAAACTAGGGTTTCTTAGTTGGACTAAAAAATGAGTCTGATGACAAGTTTGACCACAAACTCATCAAGGGGATGCAAGGCAACTACCTTGATGATCCCCAAGGCCAAAAAGGCCGATGCCAAACAACCTAGACCTAAAGACAGGGCCGAAAGGTTGAAAAGACACGAACCCTAAAACTAAGACGTACCGAAAGGCAAGGACCCTAATCTAAGACCAAAAAAAAAAAAATAAAGGAAGAGGGAAGAACCACCAACTAAGAAGACGATGAAACTCAAGGACCACCAGCGAAAATAGGAGACCAAGACAATGAAAAAGCGAAGAGTGGCGACAAAAACCGACTAGAGACGAAAGAGCAAGCATGAAAATAAGGTCTAAAAAATCTCTTTTTCCTTATATAGGCCACCCCGGCGGCTGACGTCATCACCTCGAGCTTTTGGCCTTTCGGGGGTGTTGGACCGCCGAAAAGGCGAAGTCCGAAAGGTTGACTTCTGCGGGGGTCGGACCTCCAAAACTACGAACCCCTAACAAGTCTGAAAAGTGTGTCAGTACCGAGAAGGTTGAAAAAACTGGACGACGCTCATCTTTCACTCCTTCAGCCTTTCGCACTTTCAGACGTCCAAAAATGCGAAAGGGCGACAAGGCCGAAAACTGACAAAAAGACAACCAAGACAGAAAACCAAAGACAAAGCAAAACGAGCAGAAAGAAAAAGGGGGGCCCCTGAGCCAAAAAGGCCACAAAGGGGAGCGTGGTTGTGGGGACCACAACAAATATCCCTGACAAAGAAAAGGAAACAACACAGGCTTCCCGGAGCCAGTTTGTGAGGAGACAATCCCACCCTACAGTGAGCCAAGTACATAAATCTTCAGATCGAACACATCACCTATCATCATCAAGATGGAAAAAATCATAATGTCACGCATCTAATGTGTGAGCACGTGTGTCCAAATTTCCTTTGAAACCCTTTACTATAAGCTTTTGCTGGTGATCATCCTATCATTGCCAGATCACTGCCCACTAATCCAAAGTCAGCCATAAGTCAATCTAACCTTGCTCTATTGTCAGGCAGGCGTTTATACCACCGATAGAGGTTGCTAAAATCACCTTCCCCAACTGTAGACGAGCTTTGATAGAAGTGTTTAGACTCCATAGGAGGGCCCTTATACTTGATTTACTTCAGCTTTAGATTTATTCTTTGAAAGCATATTGGTATCATTAAATTTTGTTCAATGTCGGTTACTTCAATACCCTTTGTAGCTTCATTAGATATCGCTTGTTTTCTCTATTCTATTCCTCTTTTCTTTTCTTTTTTCTTTTTTGAAACCGGGGCAGCGCCTAGACTATGCTACCCCAGCTTTGAGCATTCATTTGCTTATTTCATCTTTATGTGTTCCTCCTTTATTTTCTTGCTCCTTTTTTTAAGTCTGCATTTCAGCTAGGAAAGGGTTCCGACTTTTAGGCTTCCTTCGCGACCATGGGCATTTCCTGACGATGATTGGAATCCTACCTTGAGAAGCTCGTGCATTGGGATCTCCTTTTAAATATGTGTTGGTGTTGAGGATGGTTGATTCTGATAAACTCCCTCGAGATGTCTGAAAAGCAAGTGCCTCACTTCCGATCACTGTCTCTAGCTCATTGCCAAAACGGAACTACTTCTAAGGTTTTGACCATGGGAAACTCATATCTATTGCCTGGGCAACCTAAAATAGACCACTAAAACTGAAAGCACCCACCTCCTACAAAAAAAGACCTAAAGAAAAGACACGGATAACAAGATTGACATAAAACAAGGAAAAGATGATATAGTACAAGACTATACAGTAATATACAAGGGACCAGTCAAGACCCAAAATAATGTTTTAGAAACTAGCCATTGACTAGCAATGGGACCAATTCTCCATCAAGAGAACTAATCTGAAAGGTATTCTCTCTTAGGGTCTCTGTGATCTGCAATGGGCCTATCCACAAATGTTGAAACTTGGTGTGGTTGCCTGGTTTTTCTTTTGCTTTGTCCCACATTAACACCAAATCAGAAATTTGGAAAGCTTTTAGGGTTGCTCTTTTGTCAAACCATCACTTGACAACAACTTGGTGTTTGGTTACATGCTCCAAGGCCATAGTTTCCTTCTCTTCAAGGTTCAACAAATTCATGAGACAAATTTGCACTCGATCCTCACCCTTGACATATTGATCCATGAATCTCAGAATTGGTAATTTTAGGTTCATTGGAAAAATGGGTTGCAGACCGTAAACTAATTGGTAAGGGGAGGTCCCTAAGGCATTCTTGACTCTCACATGATCTATCCATAAAGCATATTTCAACTGAGTTTGCCAGTCTCTGGGATTGTCATCCAAAAGATGCTTGATTACCATTGTTAGGTTCTTGTTGGTTGACTCAGCAACTCCGTTTCCTTGCGAGTAGTAATTAGATGAGAATTTTAGAATTACCTGGTTCTCAAAGGCCCATTGAATGAGACATGCAGATGAAAAGTAGGGGGCATTATCACATACTAGGAAAAAAAGGCATGCCAAACCTCATGATGATGAACTCTTCTAGGAATTTGGTGATCACCTCAGTGGTACAATTTTTCATAACATGTGCCTCTATCCAACGCGTGCAGTAATTGGTTGCAGTCAAGATGTATCGATGGCTTGCAGACAATAGAGGGTTGATCATTCCCACAAAATCCAACCCCCATTGGGCGAACAGATGCACTTCGTATATTGGTTGTAGGGGCATCGCTAGATATTTTTCTCGAATGGCACTAGTTTGGCAAACATGGCAAGAGCGCACATGCTTGTGAGTATCTTTGAAAAAAGTTGGCCAGTAATAGTCGGATCTTAGTATCTGATGAGCTGTAGCTTCTGTTGATCCATGCCCAGTACCATACTTATCATGAAACTTTGTGAGAACCTATCCAACTTCTATTTGATCTAAACATCATAGATACAGTCCATCATAATTGTGTTTGTAGAGCTTCCCATTTTTCAACATGTATGAACTACTCTTATTCTTAAGTGCTCTCCATTGGGAACCATTCAATCCCTCTGGGCAACAATTTTGCAGCAAGTAGTAAACTATGTCATGATACCATATGTCAGTGACTACTCCTTCATTAGTGTACACTTGGCACGCCAAACCTTGTTATGTTTCAACCATCATCTTCATGAGGCCTTGGCCTCTCACCAATTTCATCGGTTGGATCTCAATGTCGAATTCTTGCAATATTGTCATCCACTTTCCTCTTTGTTCTCCGAGTTCATTTTGCATCAGTAAGGATTTGACTGCTGGATCTAGAACAATAGCAACGACCTTATTCTAAAGTATGTAGTGTCTGAATTTTTTGACAGCCTTGACCAAGGTGAAAGATTGTTTATCCAAATTAGGATATTTGATTTATGCATTCTTTAGTGGACAGCTCATGAAAGCAATCGGTCGTTCCTCTTCACCCTCTTTCTTCTACATGAGGATTCCTGCACATGAATGTTTCGAAGCAAATGAGTAGAATTTAAATGGTAGAAGATAATCAAGACTGACCAAGACTAGAGTAGTAGCAATGGATGTATTGATTTCTTCAAAGGCTTCTTTAGCCTGGGTGCTCCATTCAATTTTAGCATATTTCTTCAACATATCGTTTAAAGGATGCACTATTTCTACAAACCCGCTGATGAACTTCCTAACGAAGTTGATTTTCCTGAAAAAAGACTTCAATTCCTTTCTACTATTTGGTGGAACCAATTTGAGGATAGCTTCAACCCTTTTGGGGTCAATTGAAATGCATGTCTCGGATATGATGTGCCCGAGGAGTGTACCTTGAGTCACTCCAAAGACACACTTCTTAGGATTTAAAGAAATCCCATAACGTCGGCACCTCTTCAAGACTTTTCGTAGATCTTCAATGTGGTCGGCCTGGCTCCTGGAGAAAACTGTGAGATCATCCATATATATAACAATGCATTTGTTAACCAGACCCTTGAATGCCTCGTCCATAGCCTGTTGGAAAGTGGCTCCTCTGTTGATTAGACCGAACGACATGTGACGGTAGGCAAATGTCCCCCATTTTGTAGTGAAGGCTATCTTCAGGCGATCTTCTTCCTTCACCATGACTTGGTTGTACCCTGAGTAGCCATCCAGAAAGGACATCATTTGGGAACCATTGACTACCTGTAACACTTCATCAAGAGAAGGCAAATGATAGTTGTCCTTTTGAGAGGACCTATTCAAATTTCTAAAGTCCACGCAGAGCCGAACCTCTCTACTTTTCTTCCTTACAGGGACAAGATTGGTGACCCAAGCTGAATGCCGAATGGGAAAAATTATCTTGGCGTCAAGCAACTTCTGCACTTCCTTTTGAATCACTAGCTTGATCACGGGGTTCACTTAACTTTATCTCTGGCAGAAAGGTTTAGCATCTCAGTTCAATGGAATGTTGTGGACAATAACGCTGGGGTCATAGATTTTCAAATCTTCATAGCACCATGCTATGATGTCTTTGTATTCAGTGAGTAACTCGACCATCTGTTTCTTTTCCTTTGGTGTGCTGATTTTGCCTATATGGACCTCCCTGGGTTCAAGTTGCGTACCTAAGTTGTAGAGCTCACAATCATCTCCACCCACTACTGGTGTTTTCCCTCTTTCTCGAGCATGTTCATCTTTATCAAAAATCCTCTCTAGAGCTACCATACCTTTCATAATGGAATTTGTTTTCAAGTTCAAAATCACTAAGACATACGATTCTTCTATTTCATCCTCTTCTTCATCAATGCTCTGTTTATCAAAGATCCCGATGTTCATGATGAATTCTAATATCTGTTGTTCATCTTGGAATACCTAGAATTTTTTGATGTTATCAGGGACAAGCAGTATAGCCACCAGTTCCACAAAGAATTTCTTCAATTTGGATTTCTCTAGTGGTTGTAAAGAACTTGCAGATACCGCTAAAGCATCGACAACAATATTCTTTCTTCTTGGGACACTCTAAATGTTAAAGGCCTCAAAATATTTGATTAGGTCCCAGACGCAGTTGCAGTACGAGACCAATCGTTTGTTGGTGTAGGAGTACTAGCTCTTGATCTGTCAAACTATCAATTGTGAATCACCTTCTACTACTATTGCTTTCACTTTCTTCTTGTGTGCCAAAAGGAGACCCCGGACTAGAGCCTTGTACTCGGAAACATTATTAGTGTAGTAGAATTGCAACTGGTAGGCAACATAGTATGAACCCCCACGAGGGTTAACTAATTTGATCCCAACTCCTGCTCCCGGCTTGTGGTTGGATCCATCAAACTGAAGTTTCCATACTGAATGATTCTTGCTGGAAGATATTTTGACTTGGGGTTCTGGGATTACTTCCGGTAGAGGCGTCTTGGTTTGGGGTTCTACGGGGGCCACAAGTGATGACATGCCTTCTCTACTTGGAGTTTTTGACTTTCCCTCATCTAAAATTTCTCTTTTTGAAAGTGGAACCCACTTCATCTTTTTCTTTTCCTTGACATCGCACCAAACCTCATGGCACAGAGGCAGGCGACCGTCATCAAAAGAGCTCCACTCCTCTTGTATAAAGTGTTTAGCCATAGGACCTTGAGAATCCTCGATGAGGGGAGATTCCTCCTCACTCAAATGTGTCATTGTATTCTTGGGAGGCTTGGATACATCTGATATTTGGTTCATAACTTGGACCACCGCCTCTTGGTAGTCTTAGCATGTAAACTTCGAGTGGTTCATCTGATGAAGATGACAGTACCTGGGTAGCATCAATATGTTGGGATCAACATCTCGGCCAAGATGTCTCATATTCTCTATCATACCATTTTTTAATTCCGTGAGAATCTCTTTAGGGATCTGGACATTTATCAACCCCTGAACAGGGCTACTATCCAAGTCTTCTTCTTCCTTGAGCTGAAATGTGAATGCCTTGTCAAAATGCTACACTCCCAGGTCAGCTTGTGGGAATAAAACCTCATTTTGGGCATTGTACTCCGTTATCATTTGTTTGAGCTTGCGTTCTGCATCTATCTTAATCTAGTTATTGAGCCCTTTCCATAGCAACCAAAGTTGGGTAAAGTTCGTGGAGAACCACCCTCTCAAAGATCAGGTCTATTCTCTGCTAAGCAACATGCCATAAGTTTCTGGGATGTCCACCACATGTATGTCAATGCAATCTTGGATCCTGGGGTCAACTTTCAGTTGTATGCATGTATCTTTTAGGACCCTGATAACTTTGACCTCAATTTTATCGAGCTGTATTACAACCCTATTGGTCGGTTAGGGATTCATCCCTAGCTTTTGGCATATGGACAATGGCATCACGTTACACGAAGCTCCTGAATTGATTAAACAATTGTGTAAGTTCCTTCCAAATATTTTTAGGCTAAGTAGGAATGGGGGCACTTCTACCCTATCTTTGAACATAGTCGGCATTGCCTCTGCGACATTTACATTAGATACATTCCTGGTATTATTGTTGGACAAGGCTGATTTGGAATGATCCAAGGATTTCAAGAGAGCCTCTCTTTGAGTGGGACAACTCTATAGTATATCATACATCGACATATTCATTCTGACTTTCTTCAGTTCCTCTATTGCGCTGTATTTTTCGTTGGCCCAAACTGGATTTTTCAACATAGTAGGTTGATGTGGTGTTGTCTGAACAACAGTCATACTGGATCCCCTTGGGGGTGTAGGATTATTGCTGGCCTTTGGATCAGGTGGAGTGGGCTGCATACTTGGAGGAATGTCATCTGTCAAAGGCTCTCTTTTGCTCCTCAAGTTATAGGTATTTCTGTTGTTGTTCTGGACATCATGGACTTCGGAATACTCCAGTTGGTTTTCTTGATTGAATGGGAAGACGAACTCTTCCTCTGAAGCGTTATTGACCAGAGTTTTGTTTGAACTCGGATCGTATGACTCAAAAGCCATGGCACTAAAATGGGCCTGAGAACTCTTAGGATCCTAAGTTTGTTGATTGTCAGCCCCCCCTATATTCATCATCTAGTTGATGCATGTTGGGACCTTGGGCATAGTTGACTTTTGATGAACTGAAGAAATTGGCATTGTCCATGGGGATACTACCATTATTTGGATGTCTGTTCCATGTCCTATTTGCCTGTTGTTTCCCAAACTGTTTGTCTTGAGAGTTGTTCCTGTAACCTCCTCCATTGTTATTATTGTTGTTGCTGTAATTTCCATAATTACGATTCTGATTTTGAGAGTAGGTATTTGGGACAACAACTGGCCGTGGATAATTTCCCTGATTCGAAGTTGGGTTGAGCTTCATCCGGTGATCTCTCTAGTCAATTGGGACAATGTCTTATTATTGGCATCTAACTTGTTTACTAGAGCTTGATCTAATTAGTTTGGGATAGCGATCTTTTGTTTGCACAAGGTAGCCCTGTGCGTATCATATTCCAAGTATGTGATGGCCAATGGTGGGGCAACAACATACGGAGCCGGTACCAAATTGATCTTTGGGGTTTGTTGTGTTGGAAGTTGATTGTTTGCTTCAAATGGACCAGCTGCAATAGTATTCCCCATTGTTGGTGGGATACCATAATTCTCACCCGCTTGTGGGTCCATTTGTTGGGTGAACAAGATAGCTTCATTGCACACTTTCTCCAAAGAGTCAATATCTCCTAGAGGTATCCTTTTCAAGAATATAGATGTTAATGGGTCTAAGGCATGCAAGTACACTTGTATGGTAGTGCCAATTGGTACAGTGTATGCAGCTTCAAGCTTTTGGTACATCTTGTGAAAATGATGATTGAACATAGCGATTGATTCATTGAGGTCTTTTCTCACTGAGATGAACTGGTGATGAAGAGTTGCCAGATCCACATACAATTTGAATTAATTTAGGAACTTTGTTTCAAATTCCCCCCAGGTAGAAATAGATCCTTGTGGTAGATTCAGATACCAATTATATGCAAACTCCCTCAGTGTGTAGGGGAATAGGTAGCATGTGACATCTTGATGAGCAATCTCTTTCTGATTCCATAATTCTTTGAATGCGCGAACGTGTTCTTCGGCTGTTCAGAATTCTCCATAGATGAAACGTGGATATAATTTTTCTAGATTTTTGGGCAGTTGGTGGAGCTGTCCTTGTAAGTTCAGCGATGACCTTTGAGCATTTGCAAAAAATTCCATTGGGGCTGGTGGTGGAGGAGCGACAGGCGGAGCAGCAATGGTTGGAATTGGAGGAAGATTCAGATGATCCAAAGTATCCTATTTGTGCTTTGTTTTGCTGCTGCAAGGTCTGCAAAACTCTGTAAGCTCAAGGAACTCCCCTTTGTTGGGTGAAGATCTAAGGACTCATTGAAATCTCTTAGGAGAGAACAATCCAATATTCTGGGGTGTCCCTTTTGAGGGCCCTCCTTCTAGCACCACTTCTATTGAGCATCATTTTTACACAAAGACAATAGCTAGGAATTTGCGTGAGCAACTTCCCCTCTTGGAAGACTGATGGAATCAATCTCAAGGTTCCTTCTGGCTGGGTCTCAACTACTTGGATAGCTCAATGGAAGACAAATGTGAATTTGTTAACAAGGAGGCCTTTCTTGGTTCTTCTCTCAAGGGAAAATGTAAAATAAACTTTAGGAAACTAAAAGGTCTCTATCTTTTTTTATACGATTTTCATATTTAAGAATGAAAGCAATGCTAATTTAATTGATCTACTGAAAGTAACTTGCAAGGAAGGTTAGAAGATGTAGGGTAACAAGAGATTTTAAATGAATTTGCTAAAAATAAACATATTGGACATATGCTAGCATCACACCACCATGCAAATTAAATAACCAAGAAGATGAAGAAACCCATAAAAGCAGAGATCAGATCATGTCACAATCTTTAGTTGAATGGATGCAATCATCAACGGAATCGAACAAATGCAAACATATGATAATCCAAAACTAATCAGATCATGAAGCCACACCAGATGTGCACACACATGATACAAGTTAATCTTCAAGTACCAAAGAATAATCTTTTCAAAAATTTGTCACAACACAACAATGCAATACCAGCAAACACCAAACTAAAAGATCGTAGACTTAATATCATTAAGCAACCAATTGGCTCTTTGAAATAAAGAATGAGCAATTCACACATTCACAAATTTCACATAGACAACAAATAAATCACACCATGAATGAAGCACCAATTGCATATATTCTATTAATCATCAAGTTGACCCTCATTAAATCGCTTTATTATAATTTATAGAGCTGGGCTCTTATTTTCACAACTAGGGTTCGGCTGCAACTAAAACTTGAAAGTAAATCTAAACTAAATCTTGTATTAAAGAAACTACTTCTAAAGCTTAGTTAAACTATCCTAGCATGGATTTAAACCTCGTGCATTACAACTCTTTGAATAAATTATGCATTAGATAACTCAAAATAGAGTTGGAACTCGTGCATGCACTTGATAATCTTCAAGTTTCTACCTTTGATCCTTAGCTCCAGCTTCTCCACATGGACCCAACTAGAAGAGATCCCAAAATCATGCACAAACGATCCCAAAAAGGAAGCCCAGATGACTGGAAAATGATCTCTGAGATAACTAGAGTTAACTTTCAGACGTGCCAAAAAATTCCCAAATATCGACAGTTGGTCCAAAAAACTTAAGACCCAAAATTGACTAAGTACCAAGTCCTCCATCTTCAAAATTTCAGACTTTCAGCCTTGTCGGAGGCTGAAAAACCCACATGGCCGAAATGTCAAAAATCAAGCTCCACAAAGATGACTAAGTGTCAAAACTAGATTTTCTGTACACAAAATTTGGTAGATCTTGGACTGGAGGCTTACTGGCTAGGAGGCACTTCTGGATGTGCTTTCTTGAACCTATCCACTATCTCCAGCACCTCATCAAAGTCTGACATCTTAATCCCTTGAAGGATCTCTTGCTGCCTATCTCGGAAGTCAGTCAACTCTTTTGCAAAAGCTTTTATTTCTTCTTCACGAGACAATAATTTCTTAATTTTCTCTTTCTGGTAAAACATCTGTTGAAGGTCTTCTTTAGTCTTCACCCCTCAAAATATCCTAAGTACTGATTGATGATGTCATTTACCAAATACATGGTCTTCCCATCATATTCATCAAAAAGATCCAGGTCTAGGCCTTCAAAGAACTCCTGCAACTCTTTTGCAAAAAATGTGTTCTCATCCCTTCTCTTATTTAACCTCTTGAGAACCTTTTCAAATATGGCCAATGTCATAGCTATCTCTTGGATCCACTCTTCAAAATTATCCAATTTCGATCCTTCATATATCTTCATCAAAATCTAGAAGCACTGCTTCCTTATCATTGTCAGCTCATCCAACACCTTTTGCCAATTCAGGATCGTTTCTTCTACACCATTTTCCTCACTCATAATTTCCACTAAGGAAATTACTCCCGCCAAAATTTTCTAGAAGGGCCTTAGGATCCTCCTAAGGGATAAGCCAGCAAACTGTTCAAAATCAAGCTTCCACTCAGCACAAGCCTGTACAAAAGAATGTGGAACATCCATATTTATTTCCCCCTTCTTCTCCAAAATTGCCTATAATGAGGCCTCAGGGTTATCCCCTTCAATTGGACCCATTGTTTTCAAAATGAATCTCTTCATAGCTTTGTTTTGCTCTACCAGAGCCTTTATCCTCTCTTCATCCTTATCCATGAAGCCCAGAGCATGCTTCAATCCCAATGTAGCCAAGGTTTTGCTACCTTCTCTGGTGGGCTCCCCCAAGTCTACCTCCACCAACACATAGTTGTCCAGAGTGATCTCATTTGCACTGACATCCATTGTGGGAACAACCACTTGTGCTTTCCACCTTCCCACTTGGTCTTATTTCAAATAAGACATGGTTCTTTCTCAGGGAACTGATGTTTTTTTGGTGGAAGGCATGCCCTAACGCAGTCATATCAACCTCATCATCTGTGTAAATTCTGACTCTTGGTTGTACCTCTTTAGTGAACCAAGTGGGCTTGGAGAAAGCAATTATTGGCTCATACAAAGTAGCTAATGTAGAAGAAGTTACCAGATGCCCTATTTCTATTTCCTCTTGACTCTCCTCTTCTTCTCCCGATTCCTGTTCATTACCAGTGTTTTGTTCCTCTTTCTCCCGTGTGTGTTCCTCCTCGTCAGCCATCTACTGCTCATCAGCCGTTTGTTCCTCTGTATCTATTTATTATTTTTCCTCCTCAGTATGTGACTCTTCCTCTAATGCTCCCTTGTCGTCTGGCTCCTCAGATCTTGTATGGGCTTCCTCCATCTTTCACTCACGACTTCTACTTCTTTCTCTTGCTCCTACAAGCTCTGAGGCACTAATTCACTGTGGACCTGTGGTGAGGGCATGTGAAATTGGGGAAGAATATTGAGCGAGGGAGGTGTAGGAGACAAAAGGGGAGTGGTTGAAGGAGCTAATGGAGATGAAGTTGGTAGAGGAACATGGGATGAAGAAGGTTGTTGAGGCAAAGGAGTGGTTCGTACTGGAGTGGAAAGTGGAGTAGTAGGAGGCGTTTGGAGTGGAACTACAGGTGGAGTTGGATGGTTTTGAGGTGGAGGTGGAGGTGGAATGGATGAGACCAATGGGACCTATGTAGCTACATCTTCTTTTGAGGTAACCCCAATAGAAGAGTCCTTTTCTAGCTCCGTAATATCCTTTTGGGCCTCGACCATCTCAACATCATCTTGTCCTTGAGGTCTTTATTTTAGGTCCTCTCCCATGCCACTAAAAATACTTGTAAACTACAGAGGAACTTGCTGCTCGGACTCTTTAAAACCATGTAGCCCTACAAAATCTATGAGGTCAAACTCATTGCCACTAAGAGCATCTAGATTTACTAGCTCATTCTGAGTAGCCCCTCCCCTATTCTCAGGATCATTGTCCATTACTCTCCTCTTCTTCATGAATCCCGCAGACCAGGTTCTTTTACTAAGAGGGACTTCATCTGCTTCATCTTCATCATCCTCTATCAGGGTATCCATTTGTGTGGGTGTTGAGCCTCTCTTTCTCTTGTATACATGACCCTTGATTACTCCATATGGCTTAGGTCTTAAGGTTTCAATACCTTTTCTCTCTTCTTCTTCTTTTCTCAAGAGGGCTTCTCTAGGAGTTGTTTCATTAGAACCAACTGCATTTAGAAAGGATGAGCAATCCATGATTTCATCAATTTAACCACATGTCAGGCTCTGAAATCCATACTATCATTTTCATCCTGGTCTATTTCTACATTCAAGATAGCCCTTGTGAACACCTTATCCGTGTTTTATATAGAATCCAAAATTTTGACTAAGTCAACATCTTCCGCCTTCTGTGGAATCTTCAATGAAAGGGCGCCCTGTGCCAGTTCTAGACTCATCCAACAATAATCATAGACCCTTACTTCATAATCATCAACACAATTTGCCCAATGGTCTTCCACATGTAGCTCATGAACATAGTGCCTCCCCATTATGTGGTTGTATGTTCCAATGAGATCAAACTGAGGCCTTACCAAATTGTAGGTTAACAATGGGAATTCATCCCATTCTCTAGTCAAAGACTTATAGACTTTCATTTCTAGTACATAGTCGGGGCCGATGGAAATAGAAAAATCCCTACAATGCTTCTTTTTGTGCTTGATATGTTCGTGAGCATCAGATAGCTGCCTTGCTATCTCTAGGAGAACTACCCTATTAGAAGGGTCTCTTGGTAACTTTTTGGGCGCCAAGGTGCTCCCTGCCACCCGAATGCAAGTGAAGGTCCTGAATTGTATGTAGAATGCCCCAATGGCCTTTACTTTAGCTGTTGCTTCTGTAGATAACATTTTGGCATAGTCTCCCTCAATGGAGCGTATGATGGTGAAAATGAAAGCATCATTGACTATTCTGAAATCTAGGCTATTATGTGTGTAAAAATCTTTCCTCACCAACTAAGGATATATAGTGAACGGCCAGGTGTTCTATTCTCCAATTGTTCCAACTTTGATTAAACTTGGGTAGACTACCCTAGCGGCTAGTAGGTACACGACATAAGATGTCATGTAGAAATGGGGGTTTGTCTTAACCCGAATTAGTTGTTCATCAAGTTGGTCACTTGGGATGGAGGCCCAATCGAACCTCACCTACCTTTCTCTTATTTTTTAGATCAAAAAGATCATCCATGGCTCCAGCTGATCATTGTTATGGCCGACTGGATATCTTCTTGCATATACACTCTTCTCATATCAATCCTATCTAGTATGTTCTTGGGCAATGGCTACATTAGGTACTCATTATTGACAATGTTGTGAGCCCTTTGTATGTCTTTATTGTAGAATTCCATCCCCTTGTTGACATTGAAATTAAAGAACTTGTCAACCCCTTTGGGTAGATGGAAAATATCCTCAATGTTGTCGGGCCTCAGGTCCAAGACCACTTCACCAATGCTATTCGTTACCATGCGCTCATCGAGCACATAGTTGTTGGCCAATGTATTGATCAGGTCTATTGATTGGATGAAAATTGGGTGAGCTACCACATTCACCAAAGAGCAGTGGACTAATGAAGTGAAGTCCTCTAAACATCCTATCGGCTAAGCACATTTATTCAGGTAGTCGTTCCAACTTAGTTTCCCAATATCCATATCCGTTATGCTAGCGTGCAAGTTGGTCACTTTTGAAGGTGGATGGTAGCCGTTGAATTGATATCTCATCGCTGGCGATGTTACTACCTTCTCGTCCATATCTGTAGAGAGGACAAGACATAAATCAACAACATGGTAGGAGAAACAACTAAAAAAGCAAAGCATATTACCAAAATTAAGCTCAAAAGGAGGCACAAGAGGTATTTTTGGCATTTCAGACTTTCAGGGGTGTGAAACATCTGAAAGGCCGACAAGGCTGCAAAAACCCACACTACTGACAATAGTCTTTTCAATCCTTTTGGCAAGATGAAGGTGAGAAACCTTTCGTAGGCTGAAAAGGCTGACAACATCGAAAAGTCCGAGCAGGAGTTTGTGGAATTGAAATGCCTCAGGGATTTTGGGGAACTTGAGAACATCAGCGTGCGACAGGTCGAAAAGGCCAAAATGATCAAAAAGGTCAAAGGCGGACTTGGCACTTTGGAGGATCAGGGTCTATTTTTGGTGTTTCAGAGGTATACATGTTTCGGTGTGCGACAACACCGAAATGCCAAAAGGTGTTAGCACTTGGGAGAATTTATCCTACTACAAGTTGCTTGAGAGTTTCAGACCTCGAAGGTCTGAAACTAGGGTTTTTCAGTCGGACTCGAAAATGAGTCTGACAACAAGTTTGATGAGAAACTCATCAAGGGGATGCAAGGTGACTACCTTGACGATCCCCAAGGCCAAAAAGGTTGACACCAAACAACCTAGACCTAAAGATAGGATCAAAAAGGCCGAAAAGAGACAAACCCTAAAACTAAGACATGCCAAAAAGGCCGAAAGGAAAGGACCCTAATCTAAGACCCAAAAAAGAAACAAACAAACAAAGGTAGAGGGAACTAAGATGGTGATGAAACTCAAGGACGACCAGTGAAAATAGGAGACCAAGATGACAAAAAAGTGGCGAGCGGTGAGAAAAACCAGCTGGAGATGATAGAGCAAGCATGAAAGTGAGGTTTAAAAAACCCCTTTTTCCTTATATAGGCCACCCCGATGACTAAAATCATCACCCTAGGTAATCATCCTTTTGGCCTTTTGGGGGTGTCAGACCGCTGAAAAGGCCGAAGCTCCGAAAGGTCGACTCCTGCAGAGGGTCAGACCTTTGAAACTATGGACCCCCGACAAGTCTGAAAAGTGTGTTGGTACCAAGAAGGCCAAAATAATTGGACGTTGCTCATCTTTCACTCCTTCGGCCTTTCATACTTTCGGACGTCCAAAAACATGAAAGGGTGACAAGGCTGAAAAGGCTGAAAACTAACAAAAAGGCAACCAGGACAGCAAACCAAAGACAAAAAGTGAAACAAGCAAAAAGCAAAGTGGGGGCCCCTGAGCTGAAAAGGCCACAAAGGGGAATGTGGTTGTGGGGACCACAACAAATATCCTTGACAAAGATAGCCATAGAAATACCTATAACTTGAGGAGCAGAAGAGAGCCTTTGACATATGACATTCCTCCAAGTATGTAGCCCACACCACCTGATCCAAAGGCCAGCAATAATCCTACGCCCCCGAGGGGACCCAGTACCACTGTTGTTCAGACAACACCACATCAACCTACTATGTTGAAAAATCCAGTATGGGCCAATGAAAAATATAGCCTAGTAGAGGAACTAAAGAAAGTTAGAATGAATATGTCGATGTATGATATGCTACAAAGTTGTCCCACTCAAAGAGAGGCTCTCCTAAAATCCTTGAATCATTCCAAATCAGCCTCGTCGAGCAATAATACCAGGAATGTATCTAACGTAAATGTCGCAGAGGCAATGCCAACTATGTTCAAAGATAGGGTAGAAGTGCCCCCATTCCTACTTAGCCTAAAAATATTTGGAAGGAACTTACATAATTGTTTAAGCAATTCAAGAGCTTCGTGTAACGTGATGCCATTGTCTAAATGCCAAAAGCTAGGAATGAATCCCCAACCGACCAATAGTGTGGTAATCTAGCTCAATAAAACTGAGGTCAAAGTTATCAGGGTCCTGAAAGATACACGCATACAATTGACAACTAACCCCAGGATCCAAGACTATATTGACATACATGTGGTGGACATCCTGAAAACTAATGGCATGCTGCTCAGCAGAGAATGGACCTGATCTTTGAGAGGGTGGTTCTCCGCGGACTTTAAACAACTATGGTTGCCATGGAAAGGGCTCAATAAACATATTAAGATAGATGCAAAACCCAAGCTCAAACAAATTATAACTGAGTACAATGCCCCAAATGAGGTTTTATTCTCACAAGCCAACCTGGGAGTGTACCGTTTTGACAAGGCATTCACATTTCAGCTCAAGGAAGAAGGAGACTCGGATAGTAGCCCTGTTCAAGGGTTAATAAATGTCTAGATCCTTGAAGAGATTCTCACAAAATTCATAAATGGTATGATAATGAATATGAGACATCTAGGCCAAGACGTTGATCCCAACATACTGATGCTACCCAGGTACTATCATCTTCATCGGATAAACCACTCGGAGTTTACATGCCAAGACGCGGTGGTCCAAGTTATGAACCAGATATTAGACGTATCCAAACCTCCCAAGAATATAGTGGCACATTCGAGTGAGGATGAATCTCCCCTCAGTGAAGAACCTCAGGGTCCCATCGCTGAACACTTTATACAAGAGGACTGGAGCTCTTTTGATGACGGTTACTTGCCCCCGTGCCACGAGGTTTGGTGCGATGTCAAGGAAAAGCAAAAGATGAAGTGGGTTCCACTTTCAAAAAGAGAAATTTTAGACAAGGGAAAGTCAGAAACTCTAAGTAAAGAAGGCCTATCATCACTCATGGCCCCCGCAGAACCCCAAACCGAGATGCCTCTGCCGGAAGTAATCCTGAAACCCCAAGTCAAAATATCTTCCAACAAGAATCATTCAATATGGAAACTTTGGTTTGATGGCTCCAAGTGCAAGCTAGGAGCAGGAGCTGGGATCAAATTAGTTAACCCTCGTGGGGGTTCATACTATGTTGTCTATTGGTTGCAATTCTACTGCACTAACAATGTTTTTGAGTATGAGGCTCTAGTCTGGGGTCTCCTTCTAGCACATGAGAAGAAAGTGAAAGCAATAGTACTAGAAGGTGATTCACAATTGATAGTCTGGTAGATCAAGAGCCAATACTTCTGCACCGAAAAATGATTGGTCTCGTACCACAACCATGTCTGGGACCTAATCAAATATTTTGAGGTCTTTAACATTCAGAGTGTCCCAAGAAGAAAGAATATTGTCACCGATGCATTAGTGGTATTTGTAAGTTCTTTACAACCGCTAGAGAAATCCAAATTGAAGAAATTCTCTGTAGAACTGGTGGCTATACTGGTTGTCCCTGATAACATCAAAAAATTCCAAGTATTCCAAGATGATTAGCAGATATTGGAATTCATCATGAATGTCGAGATCTTTGACAAACAGAGCATTGATGAAGAAGAGGATGAAATCAAAGAATCAAATGACTTAGGGATTTTGAACTTGAAAACAAATTCCATTCTGAAAGGCATGGTAGCTCTAGAGAGGATTTTTTATAAAGATGAACATGCTCGAGAAAGAGGGAAAACACCAATAGTGGGTGGAGATGATTGTGAGCTCTACAACTTGGGTATGCAACTTGAACCCAGGGAGGTCTGTATAGGCAAATTCGGCACACCAGAGGAAAAGAAATAGATGGTCGAGTTACTCACTAAATACAAAGATGTCATAGCATGGTGCTATGAAGATTTGAAAACCTATGACCATAGTGTTATTGTCCATAACATTCCGCTTAACTGAGATGCTAAACCTTTATGCCAGAGACAAAGACTAGTGAACCCCATAATCAAGCCAGTGATTCAAAAGGAAGTGCAGAAGTTGCTTGACACCAAGATAATTTTTCCCATCCGGCATTCAACTTGGGTTGCCAATCTTGTCCTTATGAGGAAGAAAAGAGAAGAGGTTCAGCTCTGCGTGGACTTTAGAAATTTGAACAGGTCCTCTCAAAAGGACAACTATCATTTGCCTTCTCTTGACGAAGTGTTACAAGTGGTCAACGGTTCCCAAATGATGTCCTTTCTGGATGGCTACTCAAGGTACAACCTGTATGCACCCAAAAATGGTCGCCTAGACTTTGGGCCCCATTTATTCAATTTATCAATCCTGAATCAATTTTATCAATAATCAATATTTTCAACATTATCAATTTCTTGATTAAATCTTAAATTCGATCATATATTGGGTTTTTATCCTTGGGCTAACCATTTATCCTAAGTCTTTATTTGATTAAAAGGAATATTTCCTCCCCTTTTGATTAAATAAAAAGCCTCACTTTTCCTCTTATCCTAAGTTGCACAAATAACACATTATTCACATTTTATAAAAAGGAGAAAAGCACTTTTTGTCTCATATGGACATAAAGTCAACTCTTATTTTCCTATTGGAGGATACTTGTGCACATGGATTACTCCTTTTTCAAGCTCCATCACTGATTAAGACTTTTTGCCTCTTAATCTCCATGGTCCATTTCACCTCATTTCTTATAAAAGGAGAGCTCTCTCCTTCATTTGCATATACCATGTTTTTATGCTAATGTTATGCTGTAGGTTTTAGGTGCATTTGGAGCTTTTGAAGACATTGAAGACTTGTTGCTTTCATCATTTAGTTGCATATTTGCTTTCTTAGTTGCATGATAATGGCATTCTTAGTATAGATTTCCTTTTATGCAATAGATTTAGCTCACATAGCCTAAATAGGAGGTATTGTAATCCATTGCTATTTCCTTTCATAGATTAGTTGCATTGTACTTTCATTTCCATAGCTTAGATTGCATTCTCATTTAGATTTGCATTGCATTGCATATTTGATTCTTGGAGATATTGGCATTGTTGCCCTTGTCTTCACTTGAATCTCTCATTGTGTGGTTGACTAGCAAGGTCACAAGCTTGTAGCTCTAGCTGAGAGCAAACACATCATAGTCTCTTGCAACTCCATGCATAGAGAGCTATGAGCCGCTTTGTGAAGCCTCATTCTTGAGCAACCTTGCATGTAATGGTTCATAGAAGTGCACCATTTTAGTGTGTACATTTCTGGCGCCCACCGTGGGGCAGAGTAGATAGGCTTTGTCCTTTGTTTCTTTGCATTTTCATCATTTTTTGAATTATTTTTCAAAAATTTTGCAGTTCTGGTTTTCTGTCTTAGAGTATCGTGTGATACTTCTCAGAAATATCACGCGATATACCTTTGTATAGTGGTGCGACACTTTGCGTGATAGAAGAATCGCCCGCCAGTACTGAGGTATATCACCTGGCATCGTGCGAAGTATCGCCCACCCATAGTGCAGAGTATCGCCCAGACTGAGGTATATCGCGCGACTATAGGAAATTGTGTTGCGCGATACTGGTGAAGTTTGAGGTATATCGCCTGATCTAACAGAGACTTGCATTTCTAGTTTTATCATCTGAATTTGATCATTTTAGTTTGCTATTTTATTTTACTGTATTTAGATAGGTCTAACCTGCATCTTTTAGCTTGAATCTATCAGTTATTGCGTATTTACATTTGGATTTTGATTTTGCTAACCTTGTTGGTCTAACAAGTTGTGTTTGTAGGTGCTTTCATTGCTTAAAATTTGCTAAAAATGCATGTCAAAGAGGGCTACTAACAGTTTTTGCAAGGCTGCCCAAGCATAAAAACAAAAAAAAAAATTCTTGCTTGTTTATTTGCTTTCCTTTTAAGTGTGGCAAAAACTAGTTGTTTTATTTATTAGGCACTTAAGATCTTGTTGTAGGAATTCTTGGGTGGTAGGAGAAGTATGCTCTTCACCATTTTGGTGAACCAGAAAATCTTGACCCATCTTTGAATTTTGAAAACAAGAGGGTAAATGAACTTTGCTTGGTGTGTTTGGGAGAGATTCTTGAGATAGGGGAGTATGCTCTTCACCCTTGTGGTGAACCAAAAACCTTGAACCTCAAGAGTTGATCCACTTTTTATTTAGTTGTTAGAATCTTTTAGCGGGCCTGCTCTTGAGCAATCAAGAGGAATGACTCAAGTGGGGACAACCTTGTCATCATTTTCTTTGGTGGCAAGTGATTCCAACTCACTATAATCTCAAGGCTATTAAGGACACCAAAAACCTTGGTAGACATAACAATTATCTTCGTTTGATGTGAGTAGCTCATGGGATTGTGACCATGGGGAAAACATTGAACAAGAATGCTTAAGGTACTCTTGAGGCCGCAAGGTCCTAGTCCTTTATGAGGAGCAAGAGGGGTGTTGTGAACGAAAATCCTTATTAAGAACCATTAGATAGAAGCCACCTTGTTTAGCCACTTATCTTCTTAGTGCAAGGATTGATCCAAGTGGTTTACCCAGATCACCTTAAGATACTCACCATATGTGTCCTTTTGGTTGTGTCATTTGACATTTCCATGACAAAGCCAACATCTCTTATGGGTAACCACTTGGTGTGAAGCGAGGGGGCATCAAGTTGTGGGCTAAGTTGGTAAGTATTGAGCCTCGACTTTTTAGGATAGATTTGCTTGAATTGTCTTCGGTTGTGTGATGCCAGTGCAAACGTTCTTACATACAAACAATCGGTAGCATTCATAGGGTGCTTTTTTCAATTCTGATATCACAAGTGTTTGTCTTGGCAAGGTTGCTTTTGCCCTTGTGTCGAGTGCTTGAGACATGTTTGATCCCTCACTGTTTGCAAACCTGCTAAAATTTTGCTGATATTATGACTGAAATCGAAAACATCAACCCTCAGACTAAAATTTTTGACCAAGCAGACCCAAAAATGCAAATTTTACACAATTCTAGTCAAGAGTTGAACAATTTTGCAACAGTATCGCACTCTGTAAAGCAAAATATCATGCGATACTTCGCGCTTGCTAAAAATATCGCCTACTTTGAAGAGAAATATAGCGCGATAGTTCGCCCCTGATGGACTATCGCCCGACCTGCCTGGAGTATATCACCCGCCAATACTGAGGTATATCGCCTGGTGTCATGTGAAGTATCACGCGGTTATAGGTATATCACCCCAGTAGCCTGGAGTATATCGCTTGGTTAATTTCTGTCGTGCTTACAGTTTGGTCAGTTTCAATCACTGTTAATCAGGTTAGGTCTTAGAGTAGGCTTCTTGCCCTGATGTTTGAGACCTGTCTTGACTCTAGATTTCTGGTTTTAGTCCTCTAGGATAGCATCATTTGATTTACAAAATCACTTTGAAATAATTGTCAAGTTAGAAGGTCATTCTTGGTGCCAAGGTTCATCTCTAAGATTGTTAGCTACATTCTTGGAAAATTTTAGTACTCTTATTGTCCAAATCACTTTCATTTAAATCTCAATTCCAATTATCTTTTGGCCTAGTCCAACCTCCTGATTCAAAAGTGCAAGGGTAGTCACCCTTTGATTTGAAGCACCTCTTTGACAGTGTTAGTAAAGCCCTTTTTTTATCTTCTCATTTCTTTGGACAATAGAGGACTTTGATTATCCTAGTTTGGCATTGACACTTTGAGAGGTCACCTTATCATTGAGAGTATCTTTCTTTCATGTCAGTTACGACAAGGTACCAAGTCAATCAAGGAAAGCAACCCCCTATTGCCTTTAGCCAGTTACCACCCATCAAGACTCGTCAACAACATAAGGGAAAATGACCCCTTTTTGATCAATCTCCTAAGACTGAATCTGAGGTTTGTTTTAATCCGGGAACTAATCCTAGTGAAGTGAGCACCTCTTTTGTACCACTTTCATCAAGTATGGATATGAGTTACACCTTCACCCGACAATAAAGAGAAGCCATGAATTAAACTCTTGAGGATATCTTCCAACGACATAGAAGAGATTATGGTGGTTCTTCTCATGCTAGTCCACCCGGGTCACCTCCCAACAATGCGAGGTATTTTGATGCTCACCAATGAGCTGAGAGATATCATAAGCAAGCTCACTCAGATTCAGGGTCACAACACGAAGACCAGAACAACGAATCTAGTGATCACCACATAAACGCAGCCAATGCAATAAGGCATTCAAGACAATCCTCCCCACTTAAAGACACCTCTCGATATGCAAATACAAGATTGAGAAGCATTGAGAGAGAGAAGCAAGCCTATTTGGATGAACAAGCTGCTAAAAAGAAAAAATTTAGACAACTAGAGGAAGAGGAACGTGCATTGTTGGATATATAGAAAAGAGTCACCCAAGAAGAAGAAGATAGACTATACGCACAACAACTCCAAAGCCAATTCAACAGAAGGGGCATCAATAGTGGGACCAACTCCCCCCATCTACCCTTTCGCCAAGTCCTAGAAGATGGTTAAGGACACCCTTACGATCCCCAAGCCCTAGAGGAAGAAGGGTTTCAAGATATGACCATCATAGGAGACAGTCATCTCATAGACATTCAAAGCAACCCTCCCAATGAGCACATCATGGCTCACAACATGGAGGAAGTTATGCTAAATTTGATCATATGGATTTCATGACTATGCAACAAGAACCATCCTTTCAAGCATATGTGGAGCAATATGTGGAACAAAACAAAGATCAATTCTTGGAAAGTCTTATTAACAAAGGCGCTAAAGTTCCATATAATTTTGATGTTCACCAAAAGATCAAAAAATAGAGCCCTTCCACTGATGAGTTGATCTTACAAATGCAAAAGGATATAGACAGGATGAAGGCTCCCAAGAGCACGTTTCATTTGGACTCCATATGTCCTAACCCCATTGACAAAAGTGTGGTGATGGTAGAATTCCCTAAGAAAGTTGAGTTCCCAACATATGACAAATATGATGGCACTGGTGACCCTCACGACCATGTTTGACAGTTCTACATAATGAGCTTTTCCTTTCATCATGAAGACTCCTACTTGATGAGATTATACCCAAGGAGTTTAAAAGGTCAAGCCATGGAGTGGTTCACCAACCTTTCCCCTCTAGTAAAGACATTTAAAGAACTTGTCCAAAGGTTTGTTCAGCATTTTTCTTACAACTTATCAAGGTCGGTCACAATGCTTGATTTGTGCAAACTCAAGCAAAATCAAAGGGAATCTTTTGTCACATTTTTACAACGATGGAGGCGATTGTGTTCAAAATACCCAAGGAAAATTCCTGAGGAGGAGAGAATTGATATCATTGTGAGCAATCTAATACCAGAACTAAGATATGAAGTCAAGAAAATCCTGTTTAATTCTTTTGATACTATGGTAGAGGTGGCATGTCACATTGAGGATGTCCTGAAAGAACAAGGAATTTTGGCTAAACCAACAAATAACAACAATAGCCAAAATAACAATACTAATGGTAACAAGGACAAAAAGAACTCCTATTGAAACAAAAACAAGCAAGTGGTCAACGATGGAGTTGTTGACTCATCTCAGCCCAAAAATGATGGAGTTGTTGACTCATCTCAGCCCAAAAATGAAGGAGTTCTTAACCTCTCTCATGCAGTTCAAGCTATGAAGCTGCAAATGTCTTCAACACAACAAGACAAACCTAAGTATCAAAGGAGATCTAAAATGGAGAAGAGAATATTTACTAAATTGGGAGAATCTTATGCAGATGTTTTTAAGACATTAGTTGCTCATAATTTGGCACACCCATAGGATCCTACAAAACATCGTATACCGGATCCTTTACCTCATTGGTGGGATGTGAAGGCTTTTTGCGTTTTCCATAATGGGATTGGACATGACATAGAAAATTGTTTTAAACTCAAGCATCTTGTCCAAGACCTTATTGAAAAAGGACAATTACAAGTTGATGGGTTAACCACTAATGCGGATCATAAAGCCTTTAAAGAGCCCTTGCCTAAATATGAGAAAGGAGAGAATTCTAAGAATGGCAAGGTGGCTATCAACTACACCTATACCAATGCGGAGAACGTTATTAACATGTTTGAAGTTGTGGATGATAGTGTCAACATGGTGAGAGGGAAAGATCCTTATGGACATAATGTGGACTCAACTCCTATGACTGATGAAAGACCCACTGTGGTGATAGGAGGTCCTCACTCACAAAGAATGCCCCAGTCCCTCAATGCTGTCACTAGGGGCCAGGCCCAAGTGCCCATTATTATCAGAGGTCCTAGCACTAGCAAGTCTAAGAAGCCCATGTCCAAAGGCGTTCCTCCTAAATCTGTCGTTGGTCCTGATTCCAATTATAATCTTATTGACCAGCTACAATGTACACCCACGCAAATATCCATTTTTGAGCTTTTAGAATTGTCCCCTAAGCATAAGCGTGTCCTTGAAGACGCTTTGCGAGCAACCAGTGTCCCTAACAATTTAGATATTGATCAATTCTAGAATATGGTCAACCATTTGGCTAGCCCTCATTACCTCACCTTCTCAGAAGAAGATGACAAATCCATCAGTCACCCACATAACTTGGCCTTACACATCGAAGTTATGATTCATAAAACCCGTGTCAGGTGTGTACTGATAGATGGGGGTGCGGGGCTCAATATTTGTACCATGAGTTTGTTGCTGGCTCTAGGATATTCTGAGAACGTCATTGACACAAGGAAAAAGATCACAATCAAAGCATATGATGAAGCAGAAAGAAGTTCTAAGGGATTGGCCATTTTGCCTATTCGCATTGGTCCAGTAGAAAAGGATGTCTTATTTCAAATTGTTGATGTTGGACCTTTAGCCTACAACATTTTGCTAGGTAGGCCATGGATTCACGAAATGCAAGCAGTCCCATCAACATATCACCAGTGTGTTAAATTTCCCCATAATGGCATAGAAATTTGCATACCTGGAGATAGTGCTTTGTCAGTTAATAACATTTCTATTGGATCACATGTACCTTTGAATAGGGAAGCTAACAGTCCTAGTAGTTCACTTGAACAATGCAAGCAGAAGTTTAAGACCATAGATCTTGGGATGGGAGATTATAAAATTGATTCTTTTACAAACATGTCAATCTCTCCTAGGTCTTATGGGAGACCATCACCAAATATGAAGCCTTCATCATCAGCAATGACATTATTTGGAAACTTTGTTGAGTCTTCGGTCCCCATTCAGGAAGAGAAAGAGGAAGTTGCCGTAAGGGACTGGATCTATCACGAGGAAAAATACAAACACAACGAGAATTTTGCTCCTTCACCTGAAGCTTATGGGAAAGGGTATACAATGGTTAAGAATATGGGTTATCCTGGATATGGTCCCCTTAGTCATAGGCTAGATGCTAAAGCTAAGTCTCTTGATCATGCTCTTTTTGGATGAAAGAATAAGTCCACGGTTGGCTTAGGTTTTAAGAATAAGAAGAAGAAAGGTGTCCCTGTCCCAGCTGCGACAGATAGTGACAGTGACTCAGATTATACGCCTGATCTTTCTAATCAACAAGATGTGTCTGATGATTGGGTGCCCTCAACAAATCTCCTTTGGGGAGATTCCATAGATTTGATACTTGACAGTCCTACTATCCCAGCTGTGACGGATAGTGACTATATGACTGCTAGATCGATAACGGAAAGTGTTGCTATCCTAGCTGTGACGGATAGTACCAATGCTAGCACTAGAGAGGGGGAAACCCTTCCTAACCTTGAGGCTTCTACATCACGAGGCCCAAATGATGACTCAGACACAGACTCCCATGAATATGAATGAGACTCACTTTCAGATGCAACAGTTGACTTGGACATAGATATTGTCCATGCTTATAGTACCCAACCCGATGCGGCCAACGATCCTAGTGTAGGACTAGAGGATTGCACTCATCAAATTGCCTTAGTGGACGATGCTTCGTTTGGTAGGATGAGTCCTAATTCGGGTATCTTAGGAGAAGACTTGATGAACTCCAATTATATGGTCACTAGAGATGACACTTTTCGCATAAATAACATTGAACCAGTCATTGACCTACCCCTTGTTCACTTTGACCTAATTGACTAGTCTCAGTGCCATCAAGAGCCTATCTTCCTCACTTTTCAGAATGATTACGAAATTGCCTACTATCTGAATGCTCTTGAACCCGTGGCTTCTTCCACCAGTGAACCAACAACTAGCATGACAGAGCCTGATATTAAGTACCTCAGTCTAAAAATAAAAGAGAAAGAAAAAAATAAAAATAGGTCTGATGGCAAAAACCACTTTGTGGCGGTATCAGAACTAAAAATAGTAAAAAGAAATGATGTATCCAAGGGTGAAAACCTCTTTGAGGTGCCTAAGGATGGGGTACTTAATAACTTGCCGAGTTATTTCTAGGATAGATCATCAGTATTGATTGAGCCAACAAAGCCAGTCAATTTGAACACAGAAGAAAATCCTCAAATAGTCCATCTTGCTCAGTCTTTATCAGAGGGAGCGACCAAGGCATATGTACAGTTCTTACAAAAGAAGAAAATTAATTTTGCATGGACCTATTCAGACATGCCAGGGCTTGACGCAAATCTTATAATGCATCACTTATCCATAGCTCCAGGAGTCAAACCAGTGAAACAGAGACTCAGAAAAATGCATCCACATGTAGCTCTCCTTGTCAAAGCAGAATTAGAAAAACTTTTGAGAGCTGGATTCATTAGAGCCATCGATTATGCAGAATGGATCTCAAACATAGTACCAGTTTCCAAACATGATGGGTCCATTCGTGTATGCACAGATTTTAGAGATTTAAACAAAGCATGCCCAAAGGATGATTTTCCACTTCCAAACATTGATATGATAGTGGACATGACAGCGGGCTATGACATATACTCTCTAATGGATGGTTTCTCAGGGTATAATCAAATCAAAATAGCTCCCGAAGACCAACAGAAAACAACATTCACATGTGCATGGGGAACCTATTGCTGGAACGTCATGCCATTCGGATTAAAAAATGCAGGAGCAACCTACCAAAGAGCTATGACCACTATCTTTCATGATATGATGCACAAAAATATGGAAGATTATGTGGATGATACCCTAGCAAAATCAAGAAAATGGGACACACACCTTGATGATCTGGAAGTAATTCTAGATCGCATGGAACAGTTTCAACTCAAGTTGAATCCAAAGAAGTGTGCATTTGGCATCACCTCAGTCAAACTTTTAGGATTCATAATATCAGCAAAAGGTATCGAGATTGATCCCGAAAAGGTCCAAGCAATTCTAGATATGCCACCTCCTCAAAATATCAGCCAAATGCGGAGTCTTCAGGGATGTCTTCAATTGATTAGGAGGTTTATTTCTCAGCTTGCAGATAGAGCGCAACCCTTTAATAAGACATTGCATAAGGGTGCTTCTTGTGTTTGGAACGAGGATTGTCAAAAGAGCCTAGATCAGATCAAAAAATACTTGGCTAATCCTCCGATCCTAATGCCTCTTATTCCAGGGAAACCATTGATACTATATATTTCAGCTACAAACACTTCCCTAGGGGCATTGTTGGCTCAATCAGATGATACTGGGAAAGAACGGGCCATATACTATATCAGCCATACTCTAGTCTCCTATGAGATCAATTACAATAATATTGAGAAGTCTTGTCTTGTAGTGATGTTTGCTTCTCAAAAGTTGTGCCACTACATGCTTGCTCATACCATACATTTGGTTGCCAAAATTGATCCTCTTAAATACTTGCTTAGTAAGGCTGCCCTCACGGGTAGACTTGCTAAATGGATGATGGTCCTAACTGAATTTGACATAGAGTACGTTGAAAGGAAGGCCATAAAAGGACAAGCTATTGCTGACCAATTAGCTAATTTCTCAATTCAGGATAGTATGCCGGTCCAAGTGGAATTCCCAGATGAACACATCTTGTATACGACTACTCACACTTGGACAATGTTCTTTGATGGTTCCCGCATGCAAAATGGATCAGGTGCTAGAGTATTATTTGTTTCTCCACATGGGTACAATATTCCAAAGTCTTACAAACTTTTATTCCCATGTACGAATAATATTGCAGAATACGAAGCTTTAACCAATGGCTTGAGAATGGCTATAGAATGGAACATCACAGAGTTACATGTCTTTGGGGATTCCCAGTTAATCATCAACCAAGTCAATGAGGAGTATCAAACCAAGGATGACAAATTGATACCCTACAAAAAGATGGTTGATTCCTTGAGATGCTACTTCACCTTTGTGACGTTTCAATAGATCACTAGGACAGAGAACAAGGCTGTAGACGCCATGGCCACATTAGCTTCACTCCTTCAGTTGGAGACACATGAATCAAGATTTATATTCCTGGTGGAAGAGCTACACCATCTCATCTTTGACTCATCTGAAAGCCATGTCATTTGTACCATTGTCACACACGAGTCTTCTCGATATGGTGCTATCTATTCATATCTTCATGATGGCATCATCCCCGACACATTCAACCGCTCTGAACGTCAAAACCTCATTTGTAATGCCTCTCGCCACACCCTCATCTCTGGTGATCTATATAGGAGGGGTTTAGATGGGACGCTTCTTAGGTGCTTGGAAAAGGAGGAATCTAACCAAGTGTTAGTTGACATCCACGAGGGCATTTGTGGTGGACATTCTAATGGTCTTTCCATGGCCCGAAGGTTGCTTAGGGTGGGATATTATTGGCCCACAATGCAGATAGACGCAGTCGCCTTTGCTAAGTCATGTGAAAAATTTCAGCAACATGGAAACCTGATTCATGCTCCAGGTAGGGAACTGATCCCTTCTGTTTCTCATTGGCCATTTCAGCATTGGGCCTTTGATCTAGTTGGGCAAATTCATCCCAACTCATCAGGTGGACATAAGTTCATTATTACTGCCACTGACTACTTCACAAAATGGGTGGAAGTTGTGCCACTTTCTATTGCTTCAGGGAAGACTATCTCCTTGTTCATCTTGAATCATATTATTTGCCGATTTGGAGTGCCTTCTGAGATTATCACTGATAACGGAGGTCAATTCAAGAATAAGGACCTAAAGCATCTTCGCAAAAAGTTAAAAATCAAGCAACATTGGTCCTCCATCTATTTTCCACATGGAAATGGACAGGCAGAAGCTTCTAACAAAACCATTCTTAAAATTCTTCATAGGATAGTGCACAAGAATGGTAGGGATTGACACTTACAAATCAATCCAGCACTATGGGCTTACAGAACAAGCATTCGCACACCTACAAGAGCCACTCCTTTTTCTCTCACCTATGGCACTGAAGCAGTATTGCCTTTAGAAGTCGAGATACCATCACTCAGAGTCTCACTCAAAAGTTTGATTACAGATGAGGATTACCGCGCCATGAGGTTACAGGAACTAGAACTTCTAGATGAGAAGCGTAAAGCTTCCTTTGATCATATGAGAGTGTATCAGAAGCGTATGTCCAAAGCATTCAACAAGAAGGTTCACCCTAGAGAATTTCAAATAGGTGATCTTATTTTGTGAGAGAACCCTAAGAACCAACATAACAGAGAACAAAAGGGCAAGTTTGAACCTAACTGGCTTGGACCATATGTCATCACAACTGCTTTTGGTACCGGTGCATATTTACTGTCAGATCCCGATGGAGAACAGCTCCCTGATCCCATCAACATTATGCACCTCAAGAAGTTCTATCCTTGATGCCCGTTTCTGTCTGGGGGCATCCTTTGTATATATCTTATTGGTCCTGAAAAAATACCAAAAAAAAATTGATATATGATGCTAAAAAAATCCTAAAAAGCATAAAAAGTCCTTAAAAAAATACAAAAAAATAAAAAAAATTCAAAAATCCAAAAAAAAAAGAAACAAATGAAAAAAGGATTGCAAGTGGTGAAAACTTAGAAACAGGAACTACTTGAGGCCTTTGCACCCCTATTTGTTAGCATGCATCCTCGACACTTAGCCACTTTAGCATGCATAACTGTTAGCATTGGTCTTTAGGTGCGTTTGTCTCTTGGGGCATTTCACAACAGGTGTTTTTCAACACCACCCCAAAACAGTGTTTTTCAACACTACCCTTGCGTCAAGTGTTTCTTAACACTTATCAGGTGTCTTACCCAACAGTCTCGTATAATGTGATATTTCTCACTAAGCAGATATGATACTCAAAGTTTGAGTCTATGACCAACACACACGCACTTAAACAATCAACTCGCTGACGATATGATGACTTTATTTTTCTTTGTGTGTTGTCTATGAGGATTTCTTTGATGAGTGGTCTCTCCCTGAGAAGTTTTCGATGATTCATAGCTAGAAGACTGAGGGAATGAGAACATGTTTTCTTTCTTTATTTTCTTGTGGGTATATATTTTGTTGATCCTAACTATCATGAGTATTTATGCTGGTCTTACTTGACCCTATGGATTGACAAGGTATTATCCTTGACTATTTTGCGAGTGCATGCTTTTAGTTATCCTGAATTTCATGTGTCTTGATACAAGCATAATCTCACCATATCAAACTTAAGTAATCTCACTGCACTAGCCATCTTGACCTACATGTCTTTGATGCCTAGGTGGGATTTCCACATTTCTATCTGATAAAGATCATATTCATATCCACATAGTTATGCTAGTGTGCATTGTATGATCTTACGATGCTACCAATAACGCTCAATGATGATAATTAGATGTCTATAAGCGTTGTGACCTTGCAAGTCAACCACCTTCATAGTAGCTTGCATTCTTAGGTTCATGATAGTCTAGTTTTGCATTTCTTTCATATGGAGAGAGCTCTCCTTTTTGCTTACATGGACCTGTCAGTCGACTGCACTCACCTTTCCTTCTTCTTGATCATGTCTTTCACTCCTTGTCTTTTTCATCTCGAACCTATTCCTGTTCATCACAAGGGGTTAATCATATCATCATATCTATATCAAAACTGTCATTTTAAAGAAACATGAGTCTATATCATACACATGAGAATTAAACATACATCTATGAGAGAGAACATACATAAGCATTTTTGAGCAAAATGACAAGATAATATACATAAACTGATACATCCATCACAAAAGAGACATAAACACATGATACAATCAAACATCTAGAAATCTCATATATACATCAATGTCATGATACAATATACAAATGGGATCCCATAATCTGGATCAATGTCTCAAGATATGTATACACATCTATCAACCTAAGACCTAACCCTAAGACTCGCTACCACCCTCGTGAGGAGCTCGTGGTGGTGGAGGAGGCATAGCTCTCCTATCGAGTACCACATCTGATACCCCTGCCCTCTGAGAGTATGATGGTGCTCTCTCACCCTCTGGAATGGCCTGCAGATAGAGTCCGTGATAGTAGGCTGCTCTCGTTGACTCCTGTCGGAGCTCTAGTGCATCTGCTTGTGCCATCGCCTCACGACGTGCTATCTCTGCCCTGAGATCAGCTATCTACTGATCTCGTTCCACTCTCAGATCCAGTAATTGCTGGTCTCGCACAGCTATAGTAATCCAGAGCTGTTGTATCTCTGCCTCCTGAGCCTGTATCTGGGCTCTCAGATCATCCCCACCCGCAGGCTGCTCCTGTTGTGCCTCTGCCTGCCGGTGAGTTGGTCTCGCCTCATCCTCGGGCGTCGCCGATCTCTATCCCCGTGACCATTTCTGGCCACCTGATCTCGATCCCTCTCTGCTCTCGATCCCCCTCCCTCTCCCCCTCCCTCCCTCTCCTCCATCCCCTCTATCCCCTCCCTCCCCTCTATCTCCTCCATCTCCCCCGTCATCTCCTCCGTCTCCTCCCTGTGCTGGTACCTGTGCATCTGGTACCGTAAACCAAGGGAATGGCACCCTCCGCCACTCTGCCCTGTATGCCGCATCGGCCCCCGCATCTGCCACATCTGGGAAATACTCCCAGGGCTCGCTCCTGATACCCGCTGTCTCTGCGACAGCCTGCTGATAATCCAACATGGGTAGCCACCCATGACCCTCCTCATCCCTGGCCCTGGCGTATGTAGTAGTCTCTGTCGAGACTCGCTGCTGCCTCCCAAACTACCACGACACCTGAGTGATGCAAAACCTCTCCACTATCTTTGCATATCGACCTACCAATGGCCGAGTGCACAACATGTAACTCAGCTCATCAGCCACATCTCCCCAGACCTCCACCTCCCTGTATGGCCTCCATGTGAACGAGGCTATCTCATCCAAAATCCTCTTGTAGTACGTCACATCCCCAATATGGGCATGTGATATGAACTCGAGGTACCTATAGATAAAGGGGTACCTCCTCTCCCTCGGTTGAACTCTGGGGCACACCATAGTGATGTGCTCCCAAGCCCACACCTGTGTCAGGATGACACCGCATGCCCATGTCCGACCGTCTCTGTAGACGATCTCATGCAACTCATGGTACATCTCTGCCAATATGACAGGACCCCATGCCATCCGTCGAGGCTTGCCTACCAAATCAACCAGTAACCGAGCCCATCCGAGCGAGAATCCCTTCTGACTGTGATCAGTCATCAGGATCTGTGAGATAATGGAGGCCACAATACATGGCACTGGGTAGTCTCTGCCAAAATCATCTATCAGCCTCTCCCAGCTGATATGCCTATCCAGAATAGTGACATCCTAGAACATCTCCTGAACCAGTCGGTGCCCCTCAGTGGCATCCTGATCATAGTACACCTGTGCCAACAAACAAATCATGTCAGTTTTCATCATATGAAAACACTACATTTATGATTATATCTCAAAACATGATTATACTCACCGGCTCGCCATGACATGGCACTCGTAAGATCTTGTAGACGTCCTCTAAAGTGATTGATGCCTCTCTAGTAGGCAGGTGGAAGGTGTTGTGCTCGCTATGCCATCTCTCGGCAAGAGCAGTCAACAACCCATGGTTAGCTCTGATGTACGAATATCTCAATAAGTATCTGAATCCCATGGCCCGGATATCAGCATTGCCCGGATCATCCAGATCTCAGACACACCGCAACCCAGTCACCTTCGGTGCTCTGATGATCAGCGCCAGAAAGACCTCCTGCAAGCCAAAAACCAAGCCAGTTGTTAGCATATATCATGATGGATGTTTAAAAACTCAGTATAAAATATCTCTAAAACGTAACATTGTCTAGACCCATGTCATTTTTGCTCAAAAATACGTTAAATATCAAATTTTTAAACTAGGCGATATTCTTTTTTAGAGAAGTATCATGCGATACTTCTCCCTATAGCGGGGCGATATACCTTATGTCACGCGATACTTCATCCGGTATCGTGCGATCTTTTGCCCAATATCGTGCGATACTGGTGTTTTAGGTCGCGCGATACTTTGGGGACCCGCGAAGTATCGCGCGACATTTCTCGCCAAAGGGCGCGATACTTCTAAAGTATCGCGCGATATTTCGCCCAACAAATTTTTTTTGAAATTCAAAAATTTGAAAAATGTGCTAAAAAAACTATTAAATACGAAAAATGACTCAAAAAGCTCGAGTTGTTCAAAAACATACCGGGGCAGGATAGTGTGGTGGCCGGTTGTGCAACCGGGTGCGCTCAAATCGATGCCTGTGGATGGGAACTCCTACTTGCTGGGCCATTTTCTCTCTCTAAAGCTCTAAAAATTCTCAAATCGCTAAAAGATAAATGATCTTGAAAATGACATTTTGACCCCTTTTATAGCCTTTTGACTTTTTGACCTCATTTTTAAAACACCTTGAAATTGCGCGAAAATTACACCCCTAGCTAATTTCGACGTCCTGGATCTATTTTCGGACTCGAAATTGAAATATGAGGTCATCTTGATAGTCAAAATCATGTTTCAAAATCTTTCCTTCTTCTACGCAGTTGACTGATCTTTTGAGGCCTAATCCTTCGATCTTTGTTGGGGCATTGTCATTTCTTCATTTCTATGTCTTCCAAACTTCTAGTCTTTCATTCATATTCATTCCATTCCCTCCTTTCTCACGTTTGATTGCATCTTTTCAGTCAGGCTGGGGCATGTTCATTGCCTAATGGTTAACCTATTGACCTTTACCTTCGATTATGATTTCATTCTGATTTGATCAAATCCTTATCAATTCATTGTTCTCCTCTCTACCTGATTTTGATTTCGATTCTGAGGGGGCAATACCTATGGGATTCTCATCCCCGATTCCTTGATTTTCCTGATTCAGACATCTTTTGTGAGCTTTTGCTCAAATTTGAGATTCTTATCTCTTACTTTGAATGTGATCCCGAATCGACCTCATGTTCAAAGGCCTTTGTTTATGCTTTGTCCGGATATGATCCCGAATCGACCTCATATTTGAGTTGTTTTGTGATCCTAGATCGATCTCACATTTCAATTCTTCTTTGACTGCATGTGTTCCCAAATCGATCACACAAATGTATGCACCCAAAAATGGTCGCCTAGACTTTGGGCCCCATTTATTCAATTTATCAATCCTGAATCAATTTTATCAATAATCAATATTTTCAACATTATCAATTTCTTGATTAAATCTTAAATTCAATCATATATTGGGTTTTTATCCTTGGGCTAACCATTTATCCTAAGTCTTTATTTGATTAAAAGAAATATTTCCTCCCTTTTTGATTAAATAAAAAGCCCCACTTTTCCTCTTATGCTAAGTTGCACAAATAAAGCATTATTCACATTTTATAAAAAGGAGAAAAATACTTTTTGTCTCATATGGACATAAAGTCAACTCTTATTTTCCTATTGGAGGATACTTGTGCACATGGATTGCTCCTCTTTCAAGCTTCACCGCTGATTAAGACTTTTTGCCTCTTAATCTCCATGGTCCATTTCACCTCATTTCTTATAAAAGGAGAGCTCTCTCCTTCATTTGCATATACCATGTTTTTATGCTAATGTTATGCTGCAGGTTTTAGGTGCATTTGGAGCTTTTGAAGACATTGAAGACTTGTTGCTTTCATCATTTAGTTGCATATTTGCTTTCTTAGTTGCATGATAATGACATTCTTAGTATAGATTTCCTTTTATGCAATAGATTTAGCTCACATAGCCTAAATAGGAGGTATTGTAATCCATTGCTATTTCCTTTCATAGATTAGTTGCATTGTACTTTCATTTCCATAGCTTAGATTGCATTCTCATTTAGATTTGCATTGCATTGCATATTTGATTCTTGGATATATTGGCATTGTTTCCCTTGTCTTCACTTGAATCTCTCATTGTGTGGTTGACTAGCAAGGTCACAAGCTTGTAGCTCTAGCTGAGAGCAAACACATCATAGTCCCTTGCAACTCCATGCATAAAGAGCTATGAGCCGCTTTGTGAGGCCTCATTCTTAAGCAACCTTGCATGTAATGGTTCATAGAAGTGCACCATTTTAGTGTGTACACAACCAAGTCATGGTGAAGGAAGAAGATTGCCTGAAGACATCCCTCACTATAAAATGGGGGACATTTGCCTATCGTCGCATGTTGTTTGGTCTAATCAACGCAGGAGCCACTTTCCAATAGGATATGGACAAGGCATTCAAGGGTCTGGTTAACAAATGCATTGTTATATATATGGATGATCTCATAGTTTTCTCCAAGAGTCAGGCTGACCACATTGAAGATCTACAAAAAGTCTTGAAGAGGTGCCGATGTTATGGGATTTCTTTAAATCCTAAGAAGTGTGTCTTTGGGGTGACTCAAGGTAAGCTCCTCAGGCACGTCATATTTGAGACATGCATTTCAATTGACCCAGAAAGGGTCAAAGCTATCCTCAAATTGGTTCCACCAAATAGTAGAAAGGAATTGAAGTCTTTTTTTGGGAAAATCAACTTCCTCAGGAAGTTCATCAGTGGGTTTGTAGAAATAGTGCGTCCTTTAAACAATATGTTGAAGAAATATGCTAAAATTGAATGGAGCACCTAGGCTAAAGAAGCCTTTGAAGAAATCAAGACATCCATTGCCACTACTCCAGTCTTGGTTAGTCCTGATTATCTTCTACCATTTAAAGTCTACTCATTTACTTCGAAACATTCATGTGCAAGAATCCTCACGCAGAAGAAAGAGGGTGAAGATGAATGATTGATTACTTTCATGACCTATCCACTGAAGAATGCAGAACTCAAATATCCCAATTTGGATAAACAATCTTTCGCCTTGGTCAAGGCTGTCAAAAAATTCAGACACTACATACTTATGAGTAAGGTCATTGCTATTGTTCCAGATCCAACAGTCAAATCCTTACTGATGCAAAATGAACTCGGAGAACAAAGAGGAAAGTGGATGGCAATATTGCAAGAATTCGACATTGAGATCTGACCAATGAAATTGGTGAGAGGCCAAGGCCTCACCAAGATGATGGCTGAAACAGAACAAGGTTTGGTGTGCCAAGTGTACACCAATGAAAGAGTAGTCACTGACATATGGTATCAAGACATAGTTTACTATTTGCTACAAAATTGTTGCCCAGAGGGATTGAATGGTTCCCAGTGGAGAGCACTTAAGAATAAGAGCAGTTCATACATGTTGAAAAATGGGAAGCTCTACAAACGCAATTATGATGGACTATACCTACGATGTTTAGATCGAATAGAAGTTGGACAGGTTCTCACAAAGTTTCATGATAAGTATGGTATCGGGCATGGATCAGCAGAAGCTACAGCTCATTAGATACTAAGATCTGACTATTACTGGCCAACTTTGTTCAAAGATACTCATGAGCATGTGCGCTCTTGCCATGTTTTCCAAACTAGTGCCATTTGACAAAAACATTCGGCGATGCCCATACAACCAATAAATGAAGTGCGTCCATTCACCCAATGGGGGCTGGATTTTGTGGTAATGATCAACCCTTCGTCATCTGCAGGCCACCGATACATTTTGATTGCAACCGATTATGGCATGTGTTGGATAGAGGTACATGTTATGAAAAATTGTACCACTGAGGTGATCACCAAATTCCTAGAAGAGTTCATCATCATGATGTTTGGCATGTCTTTTTTCCTAGTATGTGATAATGCCCCCTACTTTTCTTTTGCAAGTCTCATTCAATGGGCCTTTGAGAACTAGGTAATTCTAAAATTCTCATCCAATTACTACCCGCAGGGAAACAAAGTTGCTAAGTCAACCAACAAGAACCTAACAATGGTAATCAAGCATCTTTTGGATGACAATCCCAAAGACTAGCACACTCAATTGAAATATGCTTTATGGAAAAATCGTGTGAGAGTCAAGAATGCCTTAGGGACCTCCCCTTACCAATTAGTTTACGGTCAACAACCCATTTTTCCAATGAACCTAAAAATAGCAATTCTGAGATTCATAGATCAATACGTCGAGGGTGAGGATCGGGCACAAATTCATGTCATGAATTTGTTGAACCTTGAAAAGCAAACTATGGCCTTGGAACATGTAGCCAAACACCAAGCTGTTGTCAAGTGATGGTTTGACAAAAGAGCAACCCTAAAAGCTTTTCGAATTTCTGATTTGGTCTTAATATGGGACAAAGCAAAAGAAAAACCTGGAAGCCACAGCAAGTTTCAATGTTTGTGGATAGGCCCATTCCAGATCGTAGAGATCTTGGGAGAGAATACCTTTCAAATTAGTTCTCTTGATGGAGAATTGGTTCCATTGCCAGTCAATGGCCAATTTTTGAAACATTATTTTGGGTCTTGACTGGTCCCTTGTATATTACTGTATATTCTTGTACTATATCATCTTTTCTTTGTTTTGTGTTAGTCTTGTCATCCGTGTCTTTTATTTAGGTATTTGTTTGCAGGAGGTGGGTGCTTTCTATTTTAGTGGTCCATTTCAGGTAGCCTAGGCAATAGATACGAGTTTCCCATGGTCAAAACCTTAGAAGTAGTTCCATTTTGGCAATGAGCTAGAGACAGTGATCGGAAGTGAGGCACTTTCTTTTCAGACATCTCAAGGGAGTTTATCAAAATCAACCATCCTCAACACCACCGCATATTTAAAAGGAGATCCCAAGCCACGAGCTTCTCAAGGTAGGATTCCAATCATCATTAGGAAATGCCCATGGTCGTGAAGGAAGCCTTAAAGTCGGAACCCTTTCCTAGCTGAAATACAGACTAAAAAAAAGGAGCAAGAAAATAAAGGAGGAACGCATAAAGATGAAATAAGAAAATGAATGCTCAAAGCTGGGGTAGCACAGTCTAGGCACTGCCCCGGTTTCAAAAAAGAAAAAAAGAAGAAAAGAGGAATAGAATAGAGAAAACAAGCGATATCTAACGAAGCTACAAAGGTATCGAAGTAGCCGACGTTGAACAAAATTTAATGCTACCAAGATGCTTTCAAAGAATCAGTCTAAAGCTGAAGCAAATCAAGTATAAGGGCCCTCCTATGGAGTCTAAACACTTCTATAAAAGCTCATCTATAGTTGGGAAAGGGTGATTTTAGCAACCTTTATCAAGGCTATAAATGCCTGCCTAACAATAGAGCAAGGTTAGATTGACTTATGGATGACTTTGGATTAGTGGGCAATGATTTGGCAATGATAGGATGATCACCAGCGAAAGCTTACAGTAAAGGGTTTCAAAGGAAATTTGGACACACGTGCTCACACACTAGATGCATGACATTATGATTTTTTCCATCTTGATGATGATAAGCGATGTGTTCGATCTGAAGATTTTTGTACTTGGCTACTGTAGGGTGGGATTGTCTCCTCACGAATTGGCTCTGGGAAGCCTACCTTGTTTCCTTTTCTTTGTCGGGGCTATTTGTGTTGGTCCCCACAACCACACTCCCCTTTGTGGCCATTTCAGCTCAAGGGCCCCCTTTTTCTTTCTGCTCATTTCTCTTTTTGTCTTTGGTTTTCTGTCCTGGTTGTCTTTTTGTTAGTTTTTGACCTTTTCAGCCTTGTCACCCTTTTGCGTTTTCAAATGTCCAAAAGTGCGAAAGGCCAGAGGAGTGAAAGATGAGTGTTGTCTAGTTTTTCTAGCCTTCTAGATACTGACACACTTTTCAGACTTGTCGAGGGTCCATAGTTTCAGAGGTTTGACCCCCATGAGAGTTGGCCTTTCAGAGCTTCGACCTTTTCGACAATCCGACACCCCCAAAAGGCTGAAAACTTGGGTGATGATGTCAGCCACCAGGGTGGCTTATATAAGGAAAATGGGTTTTTGAAACTTCACTTTCACGCTTGCTCTTTCATCTCAAGGTGATTTTTCTCGCTGCTCACCACTTTTTTGCCGTCTTGGTCTCCTATTTTCGCTGGTCATCCTCGAGTTTCGTTGTCTTCTTGGTTGGTGGTTCTTCCCTCTTCCTTCATTTGTTTGTTTCTTTATTGGGTCTTAGATTAGGGTCCTTGCCTTTCGACATGTCTTAGTTTTAGAGTTCATGTCTTTTCAGCCTTTTCGACCCTGTCTTTAGGTCTAGGTTGTTTGGCGTCGACCTTTTTGGCCTTGGGGATTGTCAAGGTATCACCTTGCATCTTCTTGACAAGTTTGTGGTCAAACTTGTCATCAGACTCATTTTCAAGTCCAACTGAGAAACCCTAGTTTCAGACCTTCGAGGTCCAAAACTCTCAAGCAACTTGCAGCAGGACGAATTCTCCCAAGTGCTAACACCTTTCGGCATTTTAGTGTTGTCGCACACCGAAACATGTATACCTCCAAAACACCAAAAATAGACCTTGATCCTCCAAAGTGCCAAGTGCATCTTCGACCTTTTCGGCCTATCGCATGTCGATGTTCTCAAGATCCCCAAAATCCCTGAGGTGTTTCAATTCCATAAAATCCTGCTCGGACTTTTCGACATTGTCGGCCTTTTCGGCCTGCGAAAGGTTTCTCACCTCTGATTCACCGAAAGGGCCGAAAAGAGTATTGTCAGCAGTGTGGATTTTTGCAGCCTTTATGACCTTGTCATCCTTTCAGATGTTCAAAACCCTCGAAAGTCTGAAAATACCTCTTGTGCCTCCTTTTGAGCTTAATTTTAGTAATATGCTTTGCTTTCTGAGTTGTTTCTGCTACCATGTTATTGATTTATGTCTTGTCCTCTTTGTAGATATGGATGAGAAGGTAGTAGCATCACCAGTGATGAAATATCAATTCAAAGGCTACCATCCACCTTCAAAAGTGACCAACTTGCACGTTGGCATAACCGATATAGATATTGGAAACATAAGTTGGAATGACTACCTGAATAAATGTGCTCAGCCGGTAGGATGTTCGGAGGACTGGACTTCATTAGTCCACTACTCTTTGGTGAATGTGGCCGCTCACCCAATTTCCATCCAATCGATAGACTTGATCAATACATTGGCTAGCAACTATGTGCCCGATAAGCGCATAGTAAAGAACAATGTTGGTGAAGTGATCTTGGACCTAAGGCCTGACAACATTGAGGATGTTTTCCATCTACCCAAAGGGGTTGACAAGTTCTTTAATTTCAACGTCAACAAGGGGATGGAGTTCTACAATAAAGACATACAAAGGGCTCACAACATTGTCAATAATGAGTACCTGATGTAGCCGTTTCCCAAGAACAAATTGGATAGGATTGATATGAGAAGAGGGTATATGCAAGAAGATATCCAGCTGACCATAACAATGATCAGTAGGGTGTATGGGCTGCTAAAGTCTTCTTAGCTAGAGCCATGGATGATCTTTTTGATCCAAAAAATTAAGAGAAAGGTAGGGGAGGTTTGATTGTGCCTCCATCCTAATTGACCAACTTGATGAACAACTGATTTGGGTTAAGAAAGACCCCCATTTCTACATGACATCTTATGTCGTGTACCTACTAGCCACCATGGTAGTCTACCCAGGTTTAATCAAAGTTGGAGCAATTAGAGAACAAAACACCTGGTCGTTCACTCTATATCCTCAGCTGGTGAGGAAAGATTTCTACACACATAATAGCCCAGATTTTAGAATAGTCAAGGATTCTTTCATTTTCACCATCATATGCTCCATTGAGGGAGACTATGCCAAAAGGCTATCCATAGAAGCAACAACTAAAGTAAAGGCCATTGGGGCGTTCTACATATAATTCAGGACCTTGACTTACATTCGGGTGGCAGGAAGCACCTTGGCGCCCAAAAAGTTACCAAGATACTCTCATGACAACGTAGTTCTCCTAGAGATAACAAGGTAGCTATTTGTTGCTCATTAACATATCAAGCACAAAAAGAAGCATTGTTGGGATTTTCCTATTTCCATCAGGCCCCACTATGTACCAAACATGAAAGTCTATAAGTCTCTAACTGGAGAATGGGATGAATTCCCATTGTCAACCTACAATCTGGTAAGGCCTCAGTTTGATCCCATTGGAACATACAACCACATAATGGGGAGGCACTATGTTCATGAGCTACATGTGGAAGACCATTGGGCAAACTGTGTTGATGATTATGAAGTAAGGGTCCATGATTATTGTTGGATGAGTCTAGAACTAGCACAGGGCACCCTTTCATTGAAGATTCTGCAGAAGGCAGTAGATGCTGACTCAGAAATTTTTTTGGATTCTATATATAACATAGATAAGGTGTTCACAAGGGCTATCTTGAATGTAGAAATAGACCAGGATGAAAATGATAGTATGGATTTCAAAGCCCGACATGTGGTTAAATTGTTGAAATCATGGATCACTCATCCTTTCCAAATGTAGTCAGTTCCAATGAAACAACTCCTGGAGAAGCCCTCTCTAGAAAAGAAGAAGGGAGAAAAGGTATTGAAACCACAATTCAAAGAGGCTACTTCTCTAAAGCCAGAAACTGTATATTGGCATGAGTGCCCCACTGCATATGGTCCAGCCACACACTCCAAGAAGGTTAAAACCAAAATGATAGGGAGCATCACCCCGCTAGATATACCTTCATCGAGCAACCATGATTCTCCTAACACGGCTAAGAAGACAAAATATAAGATTATAGGACCTAAGCCATCTGTAGTAATCAAGGGTCATGCATACAAGAAAAAGAGAGGATCAATGCCCACACAAATGGATACCCTGATAGAGGATGATGAAGATGAAGTAGATGAAGTCCCTCTTAGTAAAAGAACTCAGTTTGTGGGATTCATGAAGAAGAGGAGAGTAATGGACAATTATCTTGAGAACAGGGGATGGGCTAGTCAGGATGAGCTAGTAAATCTAGATGCTCTTGGTGACGATGAGTTTGACCTCACAGATTTTGCAGGGCTACATGGTTTTAAAGAGTTCGAGCAGCAAGTTCCTATGCAGTTTACAAGTCTTTTTAGTGGCATGGGAGAGGACCTACAAAAAAGACCTCAAGGACAAGATGATGTTGAGATGGTTGAGGCCCAAAAGGAAACTATGGATCTAGAAAATGACTCTTCTATTGGGGTCACCTCGGAAGAAGATGTAGCTACACAGGTCCCATTGGTCTCATCCATTCCACCTCTACCTCCACCTCAAAACCATCCAACTCCACATGCAGTTCGAATCCAAACACCTCCTACTACTCCACTTTCCACTCTAGTATGAACCACTCTATTGCCTCAACAACCTTCTTCATCCCATGTTCCTCTACCAACTCCATCTCCACTAGCTCCTTCAACCACTCCCCTTGTGTCTCCTATGTCCGCCTCACTCAATATTCCTCCCCAAGTCCACATGCCCTCACCATAGGTCCACAATGAATCAGTGCCTTAGAGCAAGTAGGAGCCAGAGAAAGAAGTAGAAGTCACGGGTGAAGAAAAGATGGAGGAAGCCCATACAAGATTTGAGGAGCCAGATGATAAGGGAGAATCATAGGAAGAGCCGTATACTGAGGAGGAAAAATAGAAAATAGATACAGAGGAACAAACAACTAATGAGCAGCAAACAACTGATGAGGAGGAACACACATGGGAGAAAGAGGAACAAAACACTGGTAATGAACAGGAATCAGGAGAAGAAGAGGAGAGTCAAGAGGAAATAGAAATAGGGCATCTAGCAACTTCTTTTATATTGGCTACTCTGTATGAACCAATAACTTCTTTCTCCAAGCCCACTTGGTTCACTAAAGAGGTACAACCAAGAGTTAGAATGTCCACAACTGAGGAGGTTGATATGACCACATTAGGGTGTGCCTTCCACCAAACAATATTAGCTCCCCAAGAAAGAACCATGTCTTATGTGACACAAGACCAAGCGGGAAGGTGGAAAGCACAAGTGGTTGTTCCCACAATGGAT
Organism: Chamaecyparis obtusa; assembly: GCA_027943335.1. NCBI lineage: Eukaryota > Viridiplantae > Streptophyta > Pinopsida > Cupressales > Cupressaceae > Chamaecyparis > Chamaecyparis obtusa. The sequence continues at coordinate 293,397 of BSBK01001735.1, forward strand.
GTCAGTGCAAATGAGATCACTCTGGATGACTATGTGTTGGAGGAGGTAGACCTTGGGGAGCCAACCAGAGAAGGTAGCAAAACCTTGGCTACATTGGGATTGAAGCATGCTCTGGGCTTCATGGATAAGGATGAAGAGAGGATAAAGGCTTTGGTAGAGTAGAATGAAGCTATGAAGAGATTCATTTTGAAAACAACGGGTCTAATTGACTTAGATAACCCTGAGGCCTCATTACAGGCAATTTTGGAGAAGAAGAGGGAAATAAATACGGATGTTCCACATTCTTTTGTACAGGCTTGTGCTGAGTGGAAGCTTGATTTTGAACAATTTTCTAGCTTATCCCTCAGGAGGATCCTAAGGTCCTTTCAGAATATTTTGGTAGAAGTAACTTCCTTAATGGAAATTATGAGTGAGGAAAATGGTGTAGAAGAAATGATCCTAAATTGGCGAAAGGTGTTGGATGAGCTGACAATGATAAGGAAGCAATGCTTCCAGATTTTGATGAAGATATATGAAGGATTAGAATTGGATAATTTTGAAGAGTGGATCCAAGAGATAGCTATGACATTGGCCATATTTGAAAAGGTTATCAAGAGGTTAAACAAGAGAAGGGATGAGAACACACTTTTTGCAAAGGAGTTGCATGAGTTCTTTGAAGGCCTAGACTTGGATCTTTTTGATGAAGATGATGAGAAGACCATGTATTCAGTAAATGAAATCATCAATCAGTACTTAGGGATATTCCGAGGGGTGAAGACTAAAGAAGACCTTCAACAAATGTTTTACCAGAAAGAGGAAATTTATAAAGTACTATCTTGTGAAGAAGAAATAAAACTTTTGCAAAAGAGTTGACTAACTTCCGAGATAGGCAACAAGATATCCTTCAAGGGATTAAGATGCCAGACTTTGATGAGGTGTTGGAGATAGTGGATAGGTTCAAGAAAGCACATCCAGAAGTGCCTCCCAACCAGTAAGCCTCCAGTCCAAGATCTGCCAAATTTTGTGTACAAAAAATCTAGTTTTGACACTTAGTCATTTTTACAGAGCCTGATTTTTGACATTTCGGTCATGTGGGTTTTTTGGCCTCTGACAAGTTTGCAAGTCTAAAATTTTGGAGATGGAGGACTTGGTACTTAGTCAATTTTGGGTCTTAAGTTTTTCGGACCAACTGTCGAGATTTGGGCATTTTTTGGCATGTTTGAAAGTTAACTCTAGTTATCTCAAAGATCATTTTCCAGTCATCTGGGCTTCCTTTTTGGGATTTTTTGTGCATGATTTTGGGATCTCTTCTAGTTGGGTCCACATGGAGAAGCCAAAGCTAAGGATCAAAGGTAGAAACATGAAGATTATCAAGTGCATGCACAAGTTCCAACTCTATTTTGAGTTATCTAATGCATAATTTATTCAAAGATTTGTAATGCACGAGGTTTAAATCCATGCTAGGATAGTTTAACTAAGCTTTAGAAGTAGTTTCTTTAATGCAAGATTTAGTTTAGATTTACTCTCAAGTTTTAGTTGCAGTCGAACCCTAGCTGCGAAAATAAGAGCCCAGCTCTATAAATTATAATAAAATAATGTAATGAGGGTCGACTTGATGATTAATATAATATATGCAATTGGTGCTTCACATGGTGTGATTTATCCATTGTCTATGTGAAATTTGTGAATGTGTGAATTGCTCATTCTTTATTTCAAAGAGCCAATTGGTTGTTTAATGTTTTTAAGTTTGCGATCTTTTAGTTCGGTGTTTGTTGGTATTGCATTGCTATGTTGTGATGAATTTCTGAAAAGATTATTCTTTGGTACTTGAAGATTAACTTGTCTCACATGTGCACACATCCGGGGTGGCTTCATGATCTGATGAGTTTTGGCTTATCATACATCTACATTTGCTCAATTCCATTGATGATTGCATCCATTCAGCTGAAGATTGTGACATGATCTGATCTTTGCTTTTGTGGGTTTCTTCACCTTCTTGGTTATTTAATTCATGTGGTGGTGTGATGCTAGCATATGTCCAATAGGTTTCTTTTTTAAAAAATTCATTTAAAATCTCTTGTTACCCTACATCTTCTAACCTTCCTTGCAAATTACTTTAAGTAGATCAATTAAATTAGAATTGCTTTCATTCTTAAATCTGAAAATCATATAAAAAAAAAAGAGAACTTTTGGTTTCCTAAAGTTTGTTTTACAGTTTCACTTGAGAGAAGAACTAGCAAAGGCCTCCTTGTTAACAAATTCACATTTGTCTTCCGTTGAGCTATGTAAGCAGTTGAGACCCAGCCAGAAGGAACCTTGAGATTGATTCCATCAGTCTTCCAAGAGGGGAAGTTGCTCACACAAATTCCTAGCTATTGTCTTTGTGTAAAAATGACGCACAACATATGGTTTGTCTAATTATCGTGATTTCCATTTAAGCTTTGCCGTAAGAAATAAAAGATTATTATTTTGATTAACAAAGTGAAACATTACTATAATATTTTTCTTTTATTTATCGGGGGTCCCCATTAGTGTGAAGACAATGGAGAATAGGTATAAATGTATATACGACAAACATTTCTAAATGGACTTTGGTGTTTGGATAAATATTTGCTAGGAAACTTTAGTGTTTCTATTGTTGGATAAAAGAAAACATTTATCAGGCTCAATGTATTGCTTTATCAAAAAGTTAGTTGAAATATATTATTATGGCTGAGTGATCAATCTTCAAGAAATAGTCTTGTATGGCGAAGGAATATTTCAAATATTTGGTGAAACTTAACATCTTTCCCTTCTAAGTGCGACAACCTTAACTATAGTCACCAGTGGAATTATTAATCTGCTTCAATAACAATTTCTGTTCATACATGCGTATGAGGCATCGTGATCACTTGGCATCGTGATTATTGATTGCATGGTATCAGGCTTACTTGGCACCATGGTTACTTTGCATTGTGATTACATGGCACCATTTTGGCTTCGCATTCATTTTAGTTAATGCTTGTGGTCATGAAGTCGACGGTTTTCCTTGACTTCGTTAGTTCACTTTTCCTCAACATATATTATCTTATGTTGGCATTGCTTCATTTATTTAGGAGTTCATTTGTATTTGTAACAGAAATATCTTGTATTTTTTTGATGTCATCTATCATGTGTATCGGGGACAATCAAATGATTTATTCATTTTTGTCGTGCTTCATATTCGGAGAGGTGTGGTGAAAAGTTGGTAATTTTGTGTGATCATTTCTGAGAGTCATATTACTATCGACATTTTGCAAATTGTTAGATGCTTTATGTATGTGCAACATAATCATATGTCTATACAGTAAACTGTGTCTTATATATGTGCATCGTGACTTTGTGATGCAACATTCTATTTTTTAGATTAACTTTGATCATCAAGTGATCAACAAGTGGATTGGAATTGAAACATGGGAAGATGAACATTCACTATGGTGTCAATCTATGTTCACTGGAAGGAAGCCTATGAATTCTAAATTCAAGCAATGTCTGCATTTTGAGGAATGCTTTGATGTTAACATCAGGATGCCTCAAATTTTCTTGCTCAATGTTATAGCGCAGAGAATATAACTATGATCGTATGATGCTTCAAGTTTTTTCACAAGTAATTTGCCTTACAACTATAAAGGATGTCAATAATGCTATTGACTTGGAAGATGATGTTGTGATTATTATTGAACTTCGACAGGTGCCAAAGATTTAAGTATCATTGTGTATTTGCAATCTTGAAAAAATTGATATGCTTGGTTTTAGAATGGATTTCTCAAGGATGTGATGATCGAAATCCTAAGTGCCATATGATCGACTTAATCTTCACTATCATGGATTATTGATTTGCAAAGCCTTTGGGTTGTTATCTTGAAGCTATCAAAGATACAGAGTCTTTGGGAGTTTATGCAAATTGATGACTAAGGACTACAAGAATCAGAAATCTTTATAACAAATGGCACCATTGCAAAACCAGTCCAAGCCACAAGAATAGTAGCGATTCAGTAATATCAGAAGTGCAATCCCATGATTGGCAAATATATAGGTGAATATATACATAGGCTCGTCATCCATGGAGAAATACAACAAAAATCATCGTGCACACATCATAGATCACAACGGTCATAACAATTAGTTCCCTATTGGTCTGTAAAATTCACAGCAAGATTTAGACGGTGTTGCATATGTTGATGTTACGATGGAACCACAGTCAAGCACATTATCAATCAGGCCTGCATGGGAATAATCCTTTGATGACTAAGTGATCTAACTATCTGAAGTGGCAAAGTCAAAGATGAATCAAACTCCATCGGTCTTTTGAATGCTAATGACTTCTTTCTATTTCATAGAGCGAGGTTCCTTCTTTAAAAGTCTAACCTCTTGAAGGGAGATCTGATCAGATTGAAGGTTGTCATAGTGTATAGAACCTTTGGATATTCGAGACATGTCATGTGAAGAATTCTGGTAATATTCAAGAATGACAACATCATTTTGTGAAGTTGCATGATATTTTCTATATGGGCTCACCTTATAGAATGAAATGCTTGAAATTTATAAAAGGAAGGAAGAAATTGATAATTGTTGTTATAAGACTGAGTTGTTAGCTGGAGACATTTCTTAAAAAGAGGGAGTCACATCATCATGAAGATTTCTTATAGTGTATATCTCTCTATGAATGAGAAATATGAGGTGCAAACCCTCATAGCATTTTTCTATGAGACAAAGAAATTTGAGGTGTCAGCCCTTGTAATGCATTCTTGTCTGTGAGAGAAAAGATTGAGGTGAAAACCCTTTCTTCCACCCTCTGAGAGCAGCCATGGTGGATCCACCCCTTGGGAGTAGCCATGGTGGAGGTCATGTGAGTAAGTCCATGAATAAACACCTATGTTGAGTCACCATCTAGGAGTATCTATGGTGACCATCATTGTAAGGTGACAATATTACATGAGTGACTTCTTGATAAACATTGTGTTTGTTTGCATTTCCATTCATGGAGCAGCCATGATGGAGCCACCCTGTGGGAGTAGCCATGGTAGACATTACTCTATAACTCAAATATCTGAGAAGACCCTCAGCTAAGAGAGAGTGTTGATGTTAGTGTCAGGAGGAGAAACCAAAAGTTATCAAGAAGGATTCCTCCCTAGTTAAGAGGAAGTGTTGAATTTAGCTTCGGGAGGATCATAATAATGATTCAAGTTGGTGGCAGAAATTTTCAAAGGGTAGTAATATTTGACAATGAGAGATAAGTATTTCTACCCTTGAATAATGTCTATAAATTTTGAGTCATTAATTCATGCCATAAAATCAGGATAGTAAATCTTTTATACTTCTATAATTGATATTTCCTTCAGGATAGTTTAGTTTCATGAACTAATTGTAATCTCTCTTTGAAGTGCACTAAGGACAAATCTAGAAGCATACAAGATTGCATTCAAGGGAGAAATAACTTAATGCCTATAGTTATGGAACTAAGTTGAGAGTTGATATCAGAATCAGAGGGAGTCTGACAATCCATTATAGACAACCTTGGAAAAAGAGGTCAGGAAGTTGATGCACGAACTTGAGCTTCAGAGGGAGCAAATACATGATTTGCATCTGTGAACTTCTGAGGATCTTGATTCAGAGGGAGCAGACCATGTCAAGATGGGTTCCTTAGTGATCAATAGTCAAAGGATTGTGATTCATAGGATGGAGTTTCAGCATCAATGATCCATTATTTTTGTATCTTATAGAGATTCCTTATCACTATGTAAGAGGCATGGTAGGAAGGAATGTGATCTAGTTGGAGTCTATTAATACGAGTGATCAAACAACAGATATTCTTACCAAACCACTCGCCAAGGTGAAAGTTGATCACTTCAGGAAGAATATTGGCATGGTTGAAATATAAAATTTGAGTTATACTAATATAATAAAGATGTTTAATGTGTACACTTCTTTTGTCAAATGTGTGACTTTATGGGCCCACCCATCCTGTGTACATTTCTAAAAGGTGACAAATTTTTAGATAATGAACACTTGTATTTGATGTTACAAGGTGATGATCTTGTAATGGAGATTCGTTATGGTAGACTTTTGATATGTCAATGCACATACCATAATAGGGTTATATGTAAGGGGAATGTAATGTTCTCAAATTACTATATCCTTGTATCATGATCTGAGGTGATATGAAAATCAGGTATCAAAATCTAAGGTGATTCCTCATATCACAATCTAAGGTGATGTGAAAACTAGGTATCATGATCTAAGGTGATTCCTCATATCACGATATAAGGTGATGTGAAAACTAGGTATCACAATCTAAGGTGATTCCTCATATCACGATATAAGGTGATGTGAAAACTAGGTATCACAATCTAAGGTGATTCCTCATATCACGATATAAGGTGATGTGAAAACTAGGTATCACAATCTAAGGTGATTCCTCATATCATGATCTAAGGTGATGTGAAAACTAGGTATCACAATCTAAGGTGATTCCTCATATCATGATCTAAGGTGATGTGAAAACTAGGTATCACAATCTAAGGTGATTCCTCATATCATGATCTAAGGTGATGTGAAAACTAGGTATCACATGTTAGGTGATTCCTCATATCACATGTTAGGTGATATGTAAAATTGGGTATCACATGTTAGGTGATTACTCATATCACATGTTAGGTGATATGTAAAACTGGGTATCACATGTTAGGTGAATCCTCATATCACATGTTAGGTGATATGTAAAACTAGGTATCACGTGTCAAGAGATTCATCATATCACATGTTAGGTGATATGTAAAACTGGGTATCACATGTTAGTTGAATCCTCATATCACATGTTAGGTGATATGTAAAACTAGGTATCACGTGTCAGGTGATTCCTCATATCACATGTTAGGTGATATGTAAAACTGGATATCGTGTTAGGTGATTCCTCATACCACATGTTAAGTGATATATAAAATGAGCATCACATGTTATGTGATATCTTCTTTCACGAGATATGCGAGATTTCTTATCACAAAAAATGTGATATATGATTTTATCTTCCCTAGCTAATAGGGAGTGTTGATGTATGTAGCATCGGTCAGATAAAACTAATTATATATAATAAATTATGAGAAATGATTTACATACATATACATACATACATACATACATACATACATACATACATACATACATACATACATACATACATACATACATACATACATACATACATACATATATATATATATATATATATATATATATATATATATATATATATATATATATATATATATATATATATATATATATATATATATATATATATATATATAATGTTAATCATTTATTTTTTTTTATTATTATGAATATATAGTTAATTATTAAATCAAATTAATGAATAGACATGTCCCATGAAGGGACATGTCTCTTCTTGTCTTACTCAATGCAACTGGACGGTTCAATAGTTTTAACATTTTTTGGTTGTGTAATTTGACCAGTTCATTGGTGGTAAACAAATGCATCGAGCTATCAAATTGTTCCTTCTCACTCAATGCAAGTTGGTTATTTGTGTGTGTCATTAGGATCTCCCAATCTTGCTGCTTTGGTTTGGTATTTCATATGTTTTACAACATATGGAAAAATTGTGCTTGTGTTGTAGACTCTCCTTCTTGACAAAACATTTTTTGTAATGTCGCTACTGTTCTAAATTCCCATGACATTTTAGTAGTTGAACATGATGCATAGATAGGCTTGTCCACCACAAGAGGCAATTATGCAAGGTCCCCAGCCAAAATAATAGAGACGCCATCAAAGCATAGGTGACGATTGTGAGGGGAATGCTTTACGTAGTCTTTTGTCTATTTTGAGAAGTAGTTTTGGGCCTATGCAACTCATTTTGTCAATGAGAATATATTTGTTCCCCTTTAAATCTTCCTAGAATTTTGCCAATGTCAGTCCTTGCAAAGGTTGCATTTCTTTAATAGGAATCCTAAGCACCAAATGTATTGTCGATGCATGAATGTTGAATGCAACAACTCATATAGGGGCCAGTATCAGTAGTGGGTTTTTTTGTTGTCGTGACTAGATTTTGAGTGCATTTATGATGCAAGCTATCAAGTAGGATTTGCATGTACCTATCTTTCCTCATATAATCATATGCAATGGTTTAGTAGAGGGACATGCATTATGGTATGTAATTATTTTGAGTGCCATTTTTTGCTTCTTTGATAATGTGTAGTTAGAAAGGGAAAAATTAGATGACATGCCTTCACCTTGACCCAATGTTTTTTTTTCATGTTTATGAATTGTGTTGCAATTTCATGCAATTGTTGTGGTACTAAAATATGATCCCATTTGTGACTGTTGTCAAACTCTTGAGTAAATCAAGGTCATTTAGGGTAATATTGTTTGAGGGGCCCATTTGAGAAAATAACTACCATTCATTTGTATATATTGTCTCCCTCATGTCCATGTCATTATCACTTTGTTCCTTCTCTAAAATGGCTTTCTATTGCGAATAATGTGTCGCACATCATATTTGGTTGCATTAATCTGCTTCCAATTGGAAATTATTGATTCCTTTATAAGACCATAAAAGTAGCTCACTCCAACAAAATATTTTAAATTGTCCTGAATCCTCCCTCGGAATGCTATAGAACTCTGGGTACACATTGACAATGGATTTTACTTCTATTTCTTTCCATTTGCATTATCCATGGCTTGCAAAGTAGGAGTAAGATCTTGTAGATTCCAATAGTGTCAGTGTTTCGAGTTCTAGAGGTTACTTCATATAGGCGTGCAAGTAGCTTGGTTGGACCTGGCTCCCATCAGATGTTCTGGTTATTCAATAGAACACTTTTCATCCAACATTTAGAGATGTGAAAGGTCAATTACAAATGACAAGGGAAAATTTATGAAGCATATGACATATTCTTGCACTCCTATGTTGTGTTCCATAATTTCAGCCATGAATTTTCAAAAAGCTATGAGGACTAGGTAATCTGTATGTTGGGTTGCTGCAATTCTTCTCAACATATTGGTACAAGTCTCAGATGTTATTTCTACTTTTGATGCATACTTGGAAATGTATTTTAAAACAAGTTCGTGTGTCAAAACAAACTAACAATCTATGTTGGCTCTCCATATCAAAAGCATTTATGGGTTGTGTATGTTTAACCTTTCATCATTTCTTACAGATTCATATTTTTTCATCCCAACATCGTCACATAGAAGAGTAGACATACTTTATTCTTTCCATGGAGCTTTATATCGACATTCCATTTTTTCCCTTTCTTTCATAGACATGTTTTCTCTGTGCATTTTGTGTACTATTGGACATGATTAACTATCTCTTCATAGTCATGGGAGGGGTGCATAGAAAATATATCATTTGTGTTCAACAACCATGGGTCATCTAGTGGAGAGCGAAAAAATATATTATTTTTGCGAGATGCATCACAAGGGTTCCAAGCACTAACATACATGTTAAAATAGGTATGCGCCCTTTCAACTTTAGTCATGTTTCCCCAATCAATTTTGTCCATGTCAGGTGCATTGTGGAGATAAATAAATCCATGTACATGAGCAGTACCTCTATGTTTCCATTCATATCTATACTAATAGTCTCTTGCATAGGGGAGTTTTGCAATCACTTCTTCATGAAAGATTTTGAATCATAAATGTAAGTACAATTATGTGATATGGGGGTTATTGATGACATTTTCCAAGTGCTAGTTGTTCATCTTCATTTGGGCAGACACACTATTAGAGAGAAAGCACTACAGATCAATCTATTTTGTGTCTGCTCCACTTAATGTGAAGAAAAGGATGGGAGACCCTAATTGGTTGATCATGTTTGTTAAATTAGTATGGCATTCATTCCAATATGGTCATGTACCTTTGATGGATGACCCAAAGTGCATGACATCCTCAACCAATTGTGTGTCTGGAATATTCTTCAGGTGTGAATAGAAGGATTCAATGGTCGTAGGTATGTTTTCTTCAACATTTTTTTTAACAAAAATTTATGTGAGCACTTGGCTATGATGACACATCATACTATTAATGTAGAGAAAATATCAAAAGTGTGGGTGTCTACCAAATCTTTGGTCATGGAATCTCATCAAGTACGATGTATACTCATGCATTTTAACTTCTCTTAGGCGTGGTTGCATGTGTAGAGAAACTATATTTGGGAAGAGAGTTGGAAATTCCATATCAAGCAATCCCTCAATATTGTATTCATTTATTGGAGATGAGCCTATTTTAGGCCAATTGATAAAAGCATATTTCTTGTTCTTGAGGCCTAGTGTTTTCTTAATAATATCTAGTTTTTCCTGTTTACTTAGCATACTCCCCGTAAATGACATAGTATATGTTTTTTTGCTTTCAATATGGTCTTCTTTGATATGTATTTCATAGTTTGGTACTATTGTCTCCTCATCAATATCAAGATTATGAAGCATGTTTGAAATGTTTGTTCTTACTTCGGGGATCTCTGCTAAGTGTTCAATGCTTATTATAACATCATTATGATATGGTTGTATGTCATTTTGTATTACAATGCAGCTCTAACGTGATCTCTACTAACATAACAATCATAATAATTCCCTTATCCATGTCATATTCAAACTATTAGCACCTCTATTTCCTCTATTATACGGGGGAGAACATATGTAATGCCTCTTATATCTTATGAAAAGCTAATTGTGTGGCCACTATATTTGTACTAGCCCCCAAGGGCATGGGTTACTTGCAATACTTGGTTTGCTATGGCTATAAGCATCTCTTCAATTTGAGTCAATCTCTTTAGTACAATAGGTTTCTCTCTTGGGTACATGCTATTCTCTAATGAGAAATGACGAATCCATTTCTCTCCAAAGCATCTTTCACAAGTTGTATGAGTGCTTGACATGTGTACATGCATTCCAAGGTAAGACTCCTTGCAGACATTACATGTGCGCACATTGGAAAGGGTGTCTATTCTTTCCCTAAATCTTTTTAATGTTTTCACAAACTTAGAATTGGTGGTGAACGTCATTTGTTTCCTTGTTTGTCACTAAAAAGTGATATGTTGGGCTTAGAGCACTTCACTTTCTAGGGTAGTGTCATGTCTTTGAGCATCTTGTTTCTCTCTACAATGGGAATGATAGTTTTTGCTTGCTATAGGATTCTTTTGTCTCAATGCTTCTATTTGATGGGGAGAAGGATGGTTATTTTCTAATCTCCTAGCATGCCTCTAAGCAATTATTTCCTTTTTATGTCGAGTGTAGTATTCAATTTCTCTTTCAACTTTCTATTAATTGAGCATCAACTTGATGTTTCTAGTCGACACAATCCATGTTATGTATTTTAAATATAGCATAAATTTAAAATATGCACAAATGATAACATAAGTTACAACTATTAATCAAATATAAGTTCTTTTGTAAGTCAAACAAACTCTAAAACTCTTAAGAACTATATCTATAAACTATATCCCAAGTATAATATAAAAAATGCAACCATGAAATGATTGCAAAATGAAGTGCAAAGATAGTTAAAGTATGCAAATCCATCCATGAGCAAAAAATAGTTACACATAGTTACAAGTATTATTGCATATGCTATATAAGAGAGATTTAGTTTAAGGAAAAGCTACAAAATAATACACTTTTATGAGCAATCAAGGATTTTCATTCACACTTCTTTTATAAATAAAGGGGTACATATTATTAGTCCTAGAGATGACAATAATGATCAAACTACAAGTAAAGGACACATAATTTTGACAAGAGAATATTGTAGAGCTCTTTTGAATCATAGATATGCGACATCTTGTCAGGTGTCCATACATAAGATCCCCGTACAAATTGTATGCCCTAGGAAGGACTATGATGACAAAACTTCAAGTAGATGAAAAAATATTTTGACACCTAAATATTTCAAATCTCTTTTGAAACATGCACATATAACACCTGGCTAGGGATCTATACATAAGAACTTTGTACAAAATGTACCATGTGTATATAACTCATCTAGTATAGTATATCCATTAGCTTGTTACATAAATCCTAAGACTAGTGGTTATCATCAACACACATCTCTTTAATTTTTCCAAGAGGGAAATCGCTCTCAGCAATAAAATCAACTTCTTCAACTTTAATGACAGTGGTCTTGAGGAGCTCCTCATTATTGTATATCTCATTCGTGCAACTCAACGTGAAGATGAATGCCTTGTTTGTCACACCTTGTTTTATAATCTCGACACTTTTTTCTACATCCTTCTCAAATTGAAGATCGTATTTTTTCTCTATAGATATCCCCATGAGTTGTGGTGTCACTTCATCAAATGCAATTTCCCATACTATAGTTGTGTGGTGTTGTAGTTTTAGTTGGAGTATATACTTATAGTTGCAACTTTCGACTATTGTATTGCACTTTGAATAGTACCACTTTCCATAAACACTCTTCATTATTCTATTCTTGCATTCTTTTCCACTTGGTTGTAGAGGGAAAGCTAGATAACAAATTGACTCAGTTTAAATGAACTTTGCTGTTGCCTTAAAAATACATTGTAGGGGTTAAGCTCTATGACCAACCTCTTATGAGAGAGCACAAATTATAAGCTTTCTAGGGGTTGAGCTTGGGCCAACATGTTTTGTTGTCCATAATTGGATGCAATTTGTATTTTTTTTAGCCATTTTTTAAGTTCTTTTGATTATTCTATATTAGGGTTTAAAGATAGACTTGTACTAGTTGTAGTGCTTATCACCTTTCCATTATATTCAAACACATGCCCATGTTTTACAGAAAGGATAGTGGTCTCATGTGGCAAGTAGTTTTTTTGGAGTTGAGCACCTTTCTTTTTAGCAAGAATTCCCCATAAAGTAACATCTACGATTGTATATTGTTAGTAAACAGATTTAGTCTTAATCTTATCTATTGATAATTCTTCTCTATCGCCCTTTTTAAGACCAATTTTTACTAACAATTGGGTAAGTGTTGGATACTCTCCACTTCCCTCTGAATTCTTTCTTAGGTACAGCTCCCTAATTGAATTTGCAATTCAAGTTTTCCTTTTCCAACAATTATTCTGGTTTTAGCTTTTGACCTGACAGCTTATAAGGCTGCTATAACATTCTTCAGATGTTCAGCATGTAAATGACTACTTTATGAGAAAGATCTGATCAAACAGAAAATCACAGTTTCCTATTTCCAAAACATATAATTAACTAGAACTAAAATATAATGATTTAATGACTGATTAACAAAAACCCCCAAGAATGCTAGATAAGATTTTATATACCAGAAATGAACATATCAATCAACCACAGGACATATGTTCATCCAATTCAAACTGCAAAGGTTCGGAACAAGTATATATATATAATCAGATTGTTGTTTCCATAACATAGATCAAAACATGCAACAGAAAATAAATCCTTATACAACTTACTCGGAAAATTTTAGAGTACTATTTCAAAGCAAACTTCTTCAAAGCCAAAATACTAAGTCTACCTTCCAAATTTTCTAACCCCTGTTTCTACGAAAACTAAGCTATTTAAAGTTTGAGCAAAGCCGAGAGGTCTCCCCAAAAACCTGACCTCTCGGTTAAATAGTTAAAATAGCTTAAAGAGTTAAAAGGACACCTGGCCCCATGAGTTTTAAAACATGAAACTGAAAAGATTAAATGTCAATCTCTGCATCTTTCTCGGAGGTGCGCTCCTCTTCTCCGGTGATATTCTCTCCTTTCGCTACAGTCTGCTTTGTCATCTCCAGCTGCTTATGTGCCTACAGTAGTTCCTTGGCATGCGGCATGTGTGGTACCCTCAAGTTCACGATCCTAAACATTGCAGCTTCTTTGGTCCACTTTACTTTCCTAACTTTTTCAACGGTTAAAGGAAACTGATCCACACCGAGATAGAGCATTGATTCAACTCGGGCAACCTGAGTTATGTCTGAGGGTTTAGGGTTTAGTTTGTCCTTAAGTTTCTTCATGGTGTTTTCAAACACAGCAAGGGCTATTTTGTGTTCCTATTCTCCCATAGCAGTTATATATGTATGAGCAAAGTTTATCACCTTAAGCTCAGTGATCATAGCCTTTTGTAACTGCTTGATCTCATGCTCACTATCCTTGTTCTCAGAAATACTACTTCTGACAATGCTCAAACGCCAACTTATATTTTTCTTGAGAACAAAGAAAGTAGAGTCATCTTGTACTTTGACACCCTGATCTGTGCAGAACTTTACATAGCCATACTTTTCAATTTCAAGAAACTTGGACATGGTGGTGAACCATTTTTCTTCATCCCTCTCCCATACCTGCCTTTGAGATTGTAGTTCTCCTGTCAAAACTTCTGTCTCATGCAAAACCTCATGCACCTCTTTTAAGTACTTAGAACCACTCTTAAGGATTTCACAAATCCACTCCTCCACAAAAACTGCTAGAGCACGTCCCTTTTGAACCTGAGTGAGAAAATTCTTGCTTTCGGCTGATTCTGGGTTAAAGACTTGGGGAGATTGAACTAAAGGAATGGCATCAAAACATCAGAAGGTGTTAATAAATTGTGATAGAGTCACTATAGTTTGTTTCAATTCCTTCTTTTCTTTTCCATCCTGCCAAGAAGAGTTCAGCATTTGTTGTGTAGTCTCTTTGAATAAGTTATTTTTGCCAGCCCTGTCCATGTTTCCCAACTCTACTTTGGTAATCTCAAAGTCTTTAGCTTTAACCTCCTGTTCATCTTCCTTACCTTCCTTTGGTTTGTAAGTGGCAACTTCAGTGGTCCATTTTCTAGTTTTCTCATCAGTAAACATGCGAGCCGTGCTCTTAACCTTTTTTGTCTTCGGGGTCTTTTGAACATATTTACTTACAATATCTTTAACAGGAATTGAAGCAGGAACTAAATTGCGCTTTTTACTTACAGTAGTTAACGGCCAGGGAAGTGAAGCTCCAGAACTCAAGGACTGTTCGGGTGTCTTCATTGGTGTGGATATCACTTCCAATGTAGCATCATCCAGGTCGAAGAGGTCCTTTCCTATTTGTTCATTTTCTGATATATGGAAATTGATATCTTCCATTTTATCATCATCCAGGTTTACCATCAGAGGTTCTATTTGAGCCATATCTTTCTTTGTCCTTGACTTGGTTCTAGATCTTGTTATTATTTGTGGTAAAACAATTGGGAGAGAATCAGTTATAATCTTCTTCTTTGAGTTCCTGACTCGAGATTTCTCAGAAGCCCTTGCAGTTCCAATATGTGTAGGTGAATTAGAAATAGAAACAAAAGGATCTAAAGGAGAAAATGCAACTTCTTCTTTTTCTACTCTAATTCCTTTGCTCTTCCTTCTTCTCTGTAGCCACTCATTGGTTAAGCGAATCACATGTGAAGTTCTCTCCTCAATGTCATCTTCTTCATTTTTAGACCAGTCAACAATCACTTCATTTTTCTCAATAGTTTTTTTGTAACTAGGATCAAACATATCTGACCCATCATCAGTGAATCCCTCTACATTTATCTGTAACCTCATGGGCTGAATCTGAGAAATACACAAACGACTATGTTCTCTTTCTTCTACCTATGACTCATCTTTGCAATCCTCCCATAAATCTTCTAGGTGAGGGATGGGAAACATATGTGCCCTAAGGCCCAAGACTCCACTAGCATAATTCTTATTGTCAAATCCCACCCATTCTGCATAAAATTTGAAGCCAAAATGATGGATACCGCACCCAATGCTAACAGCATCTTCCATGGTATTACATGATAGTCTTCCTAAAGAAATAGGAAAAACTTTTATCCATTCATCTTCAAGTAAAAATATTTTCAAAACTGTTGATAACTGCCGGCAAATTTCAGCCAATACAAAACATTCAAGTGTGTACCTAGGAAGCCTTAACGGTTGATCTTCGAAACCCCCAACCTTGATATAGGTAAATTTTGGGAATTGAATGCAGTAGCTCCCATACTTGGTTATCAAAGTCTAAGCTTCAGGACTGATTCTTTTACCTGGTGTACTAACCAATTCATAACATAGTTTACCCAGAAAGGTATCATGGACTTTTTTATAATCTTCAATAACTTTATTTTTCTGCAAAAGGGGGTAGAATTCATACACACTCATATTTGCAACCAAAGGTTCATGAGGGAGACCGAGCCAGGATCTACTACATGCAAGATAGTAAATGAGATACGAGGACATAAAGAAGTCACTCCCTATTAACTTGGATGCGTTAAGCTATTCCCTTAGAGAGCTTGCGATTAACTCAGCCTAATCAAGAGTTTGGGTCCCATCTAAGATAATCTGGACATAAAAGTACATCTAGTCGGCAAATAAAAAGGCAACTTGAGAACCACTGACCCGATGTAACATGACTATAAGGTCACTGATGTATGGATGAACGTGGGTCCTATTAAATTCTTTGGGAGGTGGGAACCACCCCTCTGAGGATTCAATAACTAGTTTCTAGCCATAGAGGTGCGGTTTGCATCTCTATTTTCATTAAATTTTACAATAGATTGGGCTGGCGAGAAGGTGGAGAAATCCTTTTCTGGTATTTGTAGGGCTTGAGCAACTAACTCCCTCTTAATGGGTATCAGAACAGAGCCATCTTTCTTCTTTATAGATTCAGTCCTCGCATCATAACATTCAATACACTTAAAAATGAGCTCAAGACAGGCAATAGCGAGGGGAAATGTGGCTGCAGAACATAAATCACTATGTAGAATTTCTAGAGCTGGTGTGTCATCTAAAGAATTCAAGAGTTGGGAAGGCAGGTTTTCAATGTCATACCCTTCTAAATCAGTGTCTGTAATTGTAGGACCATCACACACCAGACTGGAAGAATTCCCAAACAAATGAAAAACTGACTTCATTTTTGCTGAAAATACCCCCCAACCCTTCACAGCTGATCATAAATCTTTATAAAAAGAACAAGGACCATAGCCAACTCACCTCTGAATCGCAGACACCCCTGAGTACAAAGCTTTGCCAAGACTACCTCTGTGCACCAGCTCTTGAAGAAAACTCACACTTTTGTAATAAGATGAACACAGAATTAAGCTTAAGTAAGCTTTTAGGGTATCTGAATTTATTACAAATACTTGCCATTAATGCCACGGATTTGATTTGACATTTAAATCAAGAGACTGTAATCATTATTTAAAAAAGTCCCGAGGCCATCACTTCTAATTATGGTTGCGCAAACCAAGGAGGTACTTCATTAAGTCTGTTACATGCTAGCATTTAATTCCCCTTGTTGTGGGTCCCAACACACCACTGGCTTAGAAACTCATGCTTTGGCTGACGTCACTGAACTCCCTTGAACATACATGAACCAAGTTCTCTAGAGTTCTCAACTGTTCTTTTCTGTTCAAGACTTTTTACTGTCGGTGAACTTTAGGCAAAATTCCATACCTGAAATCATTAAGTTGAAACTTCTTACAATTCAAATTGCCTTATGTTTTATCCCCTTTCTGGTGTTCTCAAAGAAAACAACCGATCACTTGAAAAAGTGCAAACTTAGTCAAAATGTTAAAAAAATGTGAACATCTTTGAACCTAAGGGAACACAGTTCTACACTATTCGCTAGTGTTTAGGGGTGTTCAAGACATTTCTAAGTGTGAAATGTTAAGTGACCGAGAAGACCAAAGCAATGAAAGAACTAAATACAAAGATCAAAGGGAAGACTATGAGGGGCATATTTTGACATAGAGACAATTCTGAGCACACGCATTTGCTTAAGAAAAAAAAACAAGGTTCAAGACAAAAACTGGGACTAACATATATGTAATGTGAATCAACCTTATTTTGCATTAAGAACCTATGTCCCATTGTACCTCCTTATTGTTGAGCCTGGTTCCACATAGATGACAAGTCCAATAATATCAACAACTAAATTATTACTCTTGTCTATAATTTCATTGATAGGTGTAAAAGAGAAATGATGTTTTGGGATGGAGAGGTCATCATCACAAAGGGAAAATTTTGATTCAACCAGCAAACAAATCTCCAACCTACTATTGAGTTTATTATAAAGATTGTTTGTAGTCTTTATTATACCACCATATATCATGTATGTAGACCAAACATGTATGTTCTCAAAATGGAGCTCAACCTCTTCATTGAAACAAGTGATACGTGTCTTGGTTCCTTCATTATCTATAATATCAAAGCTAAAGATTTTCCCACTTCCTCTATTGTTCTTATATTTATGGATTTGTTTATTCATAGTTACACGACCTCTAATAGTCCATCTTATTTGAAAAGGATGAAAGTTTATGATAGGCATTATTATAAGTAGTGCTTCTTTGTTACCTTGGAGTGGATTTATCCCAAATAGTATTTTTTGTGGTGCATACCTTTCACTTGTAGTAATTTGATTTGAGTCTCCATACAAATTAAATCGCTCCAACATATATTATTCCTTATCACTCGCTTGTTTAGGAAATAGGAATACTGGATCACCTATTATTCATGCTTTGTATAGATAATTTCAAGCTTTATAATTACAATCCATCTATACACATGCACCAATAGAGATCTTTAGTATAAAATTGTAATAACTAAAGAGTGTGTGTCTAGTTTTTTTTTCTTTAAACATCTTGGTGAATCACTCATCGTGGGCCACTTGAAACAAAGCACTTATATTCCATTAGTCGTATGATTTTCCTAAGCATTAATTATTCAAAAGCTATATACTGATTGTATTTATTAGGAAGAGATGCTTTGTGTTTGTGAATTCCATCAGATATATAAATTCTATACCTATGCATTTTCTCAGGGTCATGGCCGTAATACTTAGTACCTGTACATTTGGGACCAATGTCAAATTTATATTGTGTATGGCCTTGATTTCATATGAACTTAATGTAGGTATGATTTACAAATTATAAGTACTTCTGCAATAAAGATATATAATCCAAGACATTGGGTGGTGAGCACCAATCATGCTACTATAAGAAAAGAAACAACTTTAAGCCATCAAAGCTAAAAGTAGACTTCAAAATCTTCAAAGTCATATTCTCCTTAGAAGAGCCATCAATATCATTTACTTTCTTTGAACCCTATCATTTGAAGCATTTAATTCAATAGAGCTTTAATTCCAAGGAAATCAAAATGCATTAACACCTCACAAAAGTGTCATATTAGTGGACATGTTGTCCAAATCAAGAACTTACAAATGTTGCAGCATTTTGTAGCCTCTAAAATATTTTAAAGCTTTAGAAAATTAGATAGACAATGACACCACAACAAATACAATGGATAAAGTGGGCACTCATTGCTATTAAAATTCACAAAGAGGAGAATGGTGGATCTCAATACAATTTATGGACCAAGTGTACACAAGTCTACTATAATGTGCAAAATTCTATATAAATTCAAAATTAGAAAAGAGAAGGAAGATATAATTGGGCAATATAAAATAGTTAACATCTATTTATAGAGGTCTTATTTTGTACTGTGACCATTTAAAAAAAAAATGCAATATCATATAGCTTTCTAAGGATATTAAAGCAAGTACCACTCCATAGAGTCAAATGGCACAAAAGTGAGTGTGTGCACTAATACTTAGTTAGACTATTGCAACAATTGAAATCTCTATAATTTAATGGTATCAAAGAGAATCCATGCAATGATAGTCTAATGAGTTTATTGTAAATAAAAATTTAATATTCACAATAAGAGAAACAAAAATATTATACCAAGTAATACCAAGCCAAATTATTCTTCACAAGCGATTTGTACAAGAGCTTCCAAAAGCTACATTTCTTGATACAATCCTAATAATGACACCAAACTTAATCAAGAGGACAAATTAGGACCAAAATTATCATTTTGTTCTTTACTTTTGTGCTAAAGTCAATTATGCCTACTCTGGAAACAATTTTGTTATCAATATGGTTGAACCATGTCTATCTAAGTGTTGCAATGTCATCACAATTGTGAGAAAGGATAGAGAAAATCAATCAGCTAATGCAGTTACTTGATCACAAGCTCAGGCACATCTACAAGGACAAATACCAGATTCATCAAATGTCTCTAAGGTGCCTTTCAATCTTTCATCTACGTCTAAATAGAAGGCTACATCTAAATCTTCGAATCCTAAAGACACGAGGCCTACATCATACAGTATTATCCAACAACTCCAGCATACAAATGCCAAAATCTCCATGTTTGAGTTGCTTTGGATATCTCCAGCTCATAGAGCCATTCTAGACAAAGCTTTTCTCATATCCAATGTTCTTGATAACCTTGATTTAGACAAATTCTAGACTATGGTTGGTCAGCTTACATCTCCACAGTATATTTCCTTTTTAGAGGAAGATGATAACTCCTTGAGTCATCCACATAACCAGCCCTTGCATATTGAAGTCTTGATCCAAAACCATCATGTCAAACGCGTGTTGATAGATGGGGGCGTTGGTCTAAACGTTTGTTCTTTCAGCTTGATTACAAAATTGGGATTTTTAGAAATGGCCATTGATCCTAGAAAGAAGATAACTATCAAAGCATATGATGAACAAGAAAGATCTTCCAAAGGAACAATTGTCTTACCTATCAGAACAGGTCCTGTCATCAGAGATACTATATGTCAAGTTCTTGATCTACCTTTGGCTTATAATATCCTTATAGGGAGACCCTGGATACATAAAATGAAAGATATTCTTTCTAAATATCATCAGTGTTTGAAATTTCCTTATGAGGGGGTAGAAGTTACGATTCCAACTGATCTCTATACAACTTGCAATACATTGAAAGAAAGTGTTGATAAACTTGTTCCTAATAATAGAGAATCATCCACTAAGCAGCTAGACGTTGCTTCAACATCCAAAATGGAAGACATTTCTAAAGAGGTTAAGATCAAAGAAAATGGTATGGGAGAATATACTATAGAGCCAGTCTTATCTTTGACATCTCTCCCTATCTCGCCTAAGTCCTATGGGAAAACTCTGAAACAATCCAAACTAGAGTCTAAGGAACCTCTTGAGGCATATAAAGGAAATTTTGTTGCAGAACAAGTATCTAAATAGGAGTTTGAAGAAGATGAAGCTGTGCTTGCATGGCTATACAAAGATGAACCTAAATCTCAAATTTTTCAAAAATGTGATGCTAAAATACCAAAGATCCCTTCTAAGTCATATGGCCCAGGGGATAAATTGATTACAAAAATGGGATATAAAGGAAAAGGACCTCTAGGAATACAGGGTAAAGGTCTTCTATCACCTCTTGACCATCATGGCCGAGCAAACAAGAATACAATAGGTCTAGGATATAAGAAGAAGCCTTTCTATCTTAGCAAGAACTCACCACATGTCTTAGAACAAATTGAGCCATCCACAACAAATCAACTAAAGGGAGAAACAATAGAACAATCTGATAGTGATGGTTTAGACACCACTGAAGATCTTATTCCTTATGAGTGTTTTCCTAAAGAAATAAAAGACCTCCTTGAAGCTGAAGATGATCCAGTAAAAAGAATCAATTTAGTAGAAACACAAGAACCTACTATAGAGCAAGAGATAGTTGCAACACAAAAACTAGCTAATCTCGAAGACAATCAAATAGATAAGGAGGAAGGTGGTAGTTATTCTGAGATAGATTCCCATGAGTATGAATTCAAATCAGAATTTGAGGGTAACCCTTCTTGGGGTATTCATCCTAACTTTACTCATGTTCTTAGATTTCCTAGAGGTATATATGAGGAATCAAATGACTATGAATGGGGAGCCATTCCAGAAGAAGATGAGCTTATCACATAGAAACATGTTGATGTTATTCACCAATATGCACCTAAACCCAATGTAAGTCTAGAGAAAAATAATGAACTTAACGAGTCTGATCCACCAATGGCTGAAGTGGACTCCCAAAATGACATTGAGCCTATTCATGAATTGAACATCTTAAGTTGTAATATCACCTTTGAACTCGAGTTTCAGGTTAGGACCAATGATGACAGATCCATATCCGTAAACCGTATCTCCCAATCTTTCACTACTTTGACTATCCAACATCCTGAACTTCTTGACCAAACCTCTACAAATTTGAGCCAAGGTATTTATACCTTTCCCAATGACTATGCCCTTGCTTACTACCTCAATGTAGTTGAGCCTATGAGGACTTCCATCAGTGAACTGAGTGTTAGCATGATGGAGTTGGACATCAAGTATCTTAATCAAAAGAATAAAAAGAAAAGGAGTTCTAAGGGTGAAAACCACTTTGTGGCAGTCTCAGAATCTACAAAAGTAAAAATAAAAGACATATCCGAAGGTGAAAACCTCTTTGGGGCACCTAAGGATGAGATATTTGATGTCCTTCCAAGTCATTTACAAGACAGATCTCTAGTTCTAATTGAGCCCACTCAATCTATCAACTTGGGAACAATAGAAGAACCACAGTTGATTCATGTAGCATAATCCTTATTAGAAGAAGAAAAGAAAAAAATTACAATGTTCTTAATAGAAAAGAAGATCAACTTTGCATGGAAATATTCAGATATGCCAGGGTTGGATCTTGATCTTATAATGCCCCATTTATCTATAGCTCCAAATGTCAAACCTGCTAAGCAGAAATTGAGAAAGATGCATCCACATGTTGTACTCTTGGTCAAAGTTGAATTAGAGAAACTACTAAAAGCCAGATTCATTTGTGTTATTGACTATGCTGAATGGATCTCTAATATTGTACCTGTTTCAAAACTAGACAAATCTATAAGAGTGTGCACAGATTTTAGAGATGTGAACAAAGCATGCCCTAAGGATGATTTTCCACTACCTAACATTGATATGATAGTGGACATGACTGTGGGTTTTGAGATGTATTCTTTAATGAATGGTTTTTTTGGATATAATCAAATAAAAATTACTCCAGAAGATCAAGAGAAAACTACTTTCACATGTGCATGTGGCACCTTCTATTGGAATTTCATGCCATTTGGGCTTAAGAATGCTGGTGCTACATATCAGAGAGCTATGACATCTATTTTTCATGACATGATGCATCAAACTATGGAGGATTATGTTGATGATAGTTTAGCAAAATCTATGATAAGATCTAAACATCTAAAGGACTTGAGCAAGATACTAGATAGAATGGAAAAGTTTAGTCTCAGACTGAACCCTAAGAAGTGTGCTTTTGGTATCACTTCTGGAAAGCTCTTAGGATACATAGTTTCAAAGAAAGGAATTGAAGTAGATCTAGCAAAATTTAAAGCTATCATGGAGATGCAACCTCCCAAGAATATCAGTCAAATGAGAACATTACAAGGGAGAGTTCAATCTATTAGATGCTTCGTATCTCAGCTAGCATACATACACAACCTTTCACAAAGACATTACATAAAGGTGTGACCTTTGCATGGAACGAGGAATGTGAAAAGAATTTTAATCATATCAAGAAATATCTATCAAATCCTCCCATCTTGATGCCTCCTATTCAAGGGAAGCCATTGATCTTATATGTCTTTGCTATAGATACATCACTGGGGGCATTGCTTACACAACATGATGAGAACAAGAAGGAAAGAGCTATATACTATATCAGTAGAACATTGGTGGCATACAAAAAGAACTATTCTATGATTGAAAAGGCTTGTCTAGCTGTGATATTTGCATCATAGAAACTGAGATATTATATGTTGGCTCATACCATGCATTTAGTAGCTAAGATTGATCCACTAAAGTACCTACTAAGCAAAGTTGCCCTCACGGGTAGACTAGCCAAATGGGTCATGCTCTTAAGTGAATTTGACATTGAATATGTTGAGAGAAAATCTATTAAAGGCTAAGTTATTGCTAATCAATTAGCAGATGCACCTTTGTTTGATCTAGATTCCTCTATCATGAATCTTTCTTCTAGAGAATGACAATTGTTCTTTGATGGCTCCTATACACAGAATGGATCTGGAGTAGGCATCTTGTTTATCACTCCTCAAGGATACTCAATTCCTAAGGCATTTAGAATCAAATTTCCTTGTACAAACAATATTGTTGAATATGAAGCCCTTTTAAATGGTATGAAAATAGCAATTGAGTGGAGAATAATAGGATTACACATTCATGGAGACTCACAACTTGTAATCCACCAAGTCAATGATGTGTATCAAATGAAAGATGAAAGCTCATTCCATACAAGAGAATGGCAGATGATCTAAACAAATATTTTGTATCTATCACCTTTGAGAAAATACCGAGAACAAAGAATAAGGCTGCCAATGCAATGGCAACACTATCTACTTTATTACAGTAGCTTGAACATGAGCTATGCTACGAGTTCCTAGTGGAAGCACTATCTTATCCTGCATATGACTCCCTTGATACCTGTATGATCTGCACTATTGTAGGTCATGATTCATCCCGCTATAAAAACCTATTCTCCTATCTCAAAGATCAAACCATTCCTGATACTTTTAACTACCATGAAAAGAGATACCTTATTCATAATGCGTCCTGATATGTCATCATTGGTCATGATCTGTACAAATGAGGTCTAGATGGTACACTACTTAGATGTTTAGAATGGGAAGAGTCTCAATGTGCATTAGAAGAAGTCCATGATGGCATTTGTGGGTCACACTTGAACGGTTTAACACTAGCCCAAAAACTTATTAGGGTTGGCTACTATTGGCCAAAAATGGAGAAAGAGTTTATCAAGTTTGCTAAGAACTATCAAAAGTGCCAAGTGCATGGCAACTTAATTAATGCTCCAAGGAGAAATCTAATTCCCTTCACTACACAATGGCCTTTCCACCAATGGGCATTTGATCTTATTGTAATACCCCAAAAATGGGCTATAAGTTCATTAATCTCCTACATCTTCAATTGGACCGAAATCGACATCAAAGTCCTAATCTAAGGCACATCTAAACATCATTGAATCATAATTGATTATCTTAAATTCTGCATCGGGGAATATTCCTAGTAATATTCCTAATCATCATAATTATCTTTAATTTTATAATTATTTGGCAATAAATCACATTGATCCTAAAGTTTGATTAATTGAATATTTTCATATTTAATTAATTAGATTTAATATTTTCCACTTAATTGTGTAATTAAATTTAATTCTATCTATTATTAATTGTATTATTTAATTTTGACAATAAATCTAATATCATATGAATAATTGATTAAATTCTTATTTAATTAATTAAAGCAAGTTGTCATTATTTAATAATATAGTTTTTAATAAAAGTTTGATTAAATAATTGATTAACCCATAAATCAATTGTTTTATTTTTAAAAGCAGTTAAGTTGGAAATAAATCACTTTATTATTAAATTAATTCATAAATAAAACATGCACAATCATAAAAGTAGACAACTATCAATTATCAATTAAAGCTAAACTCTATTTTGAGTTAAAACTTAGCTTTTGCATGTTTTTGTGAGTTAATTATCCTTTATTTAAAAATAACTCAAAAATCAACCTGAGTTATTTGAGTGATTTATGGTTTTTTTCCATGCACCTCCAAAGCCTTGGATTTCTATAAAATCAAGGCTTCAGCTCATCTCAAATCATCTCATATTTTTGCACAATCACGTTGAAGAATTGGAATTTGGAGAATCAAAGCTTATTGCGAATCAAGGCTATTGTGAGATCAATTTGTTTTTTTTTTACAGTCATTTAGATTCTTTTTCATATCATTGTTAGATCATTTTAACATATCAATTTCCATATTAGCATAGATTCATATCAGTTTTTATCATTCTTATTGCATAGAAAATTCAAAAATATAGATTAATTGCATTCATATTTCATATCTAGATCAATTGCATTCAAATCCTTCATTTAGGTGTCGTCTAGGTCACTGATTTTGATAACAATATGAGAACATTAATCTCACACCTACTAGAAGGTAGTAAATCACTTGGTTAGATAATTTTCAATTTTGCATGATTTCAATTATAGCTAACCTCTAATGTTTTACTAAAGTGTTGTGTCTACAGATCAGGTACAATTTTCACACACACACTTATAGGATCCATACAT
Source organism: Chamaecyparis obtusa (assembly GCA_027943335.1). Lineage (NCBI taxonomy): Eukaryota > Viridiplantae > Streptophyta > Pinopsida > Cupressales > Cupressaceae > Chamaecyparis > Chamaecyparis obtusa. The sequence continues at coordinate 319,340 of BSBK01001735.1, forward strand.
CCTCATTCTTGTAATGGGCATACCCACATTATTACAGCTATAGATTATTTTCACACACACATTTCTGGCGCCCACTGTGGGGCCCTGAAATGGGTTTCCCTTCATTTCTATCAATTTTCTATCATTCTGTCAGTACTTCCGTACATCTCTGTATGAATTATCACGCGAGATTTCACACTGTGTCATGCAAGATTTCTTTCCGTGTCGCGCAAAATTTCACTGGTGTCATTATTTTTTTGTGCGTGAAAAATCAATTTCTCGTTCGAGACTGTACTTCCTCATGCAGGACTGCATCCTGACTCACACGAGATTTCATCCTTTGTCACGCAAAATAGTGTTTCCTCGCGTGGGACTGCATCCTGACTCATGTGAGATTTCATCCTTTGTCACGTGAAATAGTGTTTCCTCACGCGAGACTGCATCCTGCCTCGCGCAAGATTTTTCTACAAAGGCACAAAATTTGCATATTTGTACTTTCAGATTATTGATTTCTAACGCTTACAGTTTGCTGTTGATTTGTCTTGATTTTGTACTTTTGGATGTGTGCTAAATTCTGGATTGCAGAGCGTTGGACCTAAGGTATTCTCTTTCATCTATTAACATTTCAATTTGGACTTAAAATAAATCTCTTATGTGTCTGGCTTGTGTGCGTCCTTTCATGCTTTTATCTATTTCTACACACTTGCATAATTGATACTAGGTTGTGACCCCTTAAGGATTCATTAAGTAGTCTTAGAATACTTGTGATTGATCTTGATTGCTATCTTGGGTTATCGGACTCGCTAATCTGCCGACCCCTCATTTTCGCCCCGTGGTTGCAATCTCAGCGCCATAAAGGGGAGGGGTCAATAGGACAGAAGCGTTAAGTGTTCCACTTGGCAACCCTTTTGTGCTTTTAGGAACTCACTTGTTTTCTAAGTTGGGGACTCATTTTCAGCTTGTGTGAGGTGTTAAGTGTTCCACCTTGTGGACTCATCTCATATTCACTTTAAGCATTAAGTGTTCCTCTTTCTGCTTTTTGGGTACTTTTGGTAGATTTGCTTTCAGGAATATATCTGTGCTCACATAGTAATTAGGCCCTATGAACACTATTCGTGATTCTTGAGAGATTGGATTCCTAGCGAAATCTTTTTTGACGATAGAATCCTTGTAGGTAGGGAGGATACTTAGTGTGTTTCACATTCAACTTGGTTAGTGTGTCTTCTCTTATTGATCGATACATTCTCTCCCAGGAGAGGTTGATAGATCACGTGGGGTTGACATCATGAGCTTTGGTGAATCAAAATTGGTTAGTGCACCTTCTCTTATTGATTGGTACATTCTCTCCTCAGAGAGGTTGATAGATCACGTGGAGTTGGCATCATAGACCTTGGTGAAGCAAAACTTTGTCTTAGCATGTCGGATTAATCTACTTGCTTTGTTTGGGTTAAAAGTGAAAAGGTGTCAAAAACCTTGGATCTGGAGCCAAGTCCCCTTGTGGTATACTATTGTGAGTCATCTTTAGAGAGGGTTAACCGTAGTGGACAATCCCTTCACAAGGCAAACTGCGTTGACGGAACCTCAAGCGGTCATAGCCATTTTCACCGTGGTAGTGACAGCCACTATATAAATGTCCTTGTGGAAGAAATCTCCATGGGTATGGTTCATTGTTGGGTTGTCAGATCTCCCTAGCAGCTCTTGAAGATTAAGTTCTCAGACTATGTCAAAACCCTGGTGTGCCGGGATTGGAGTTCACCCCTTTGGATCATAAAAGTTGCAGAGTCAAACCATTACTAAAAACCCTAGTGAGGCCAAATTTTCATTTTATAGGGTATATGTGCGTTATTGCAAAACATTTTTGGAACATACATAATTAGGGCTTTTGAGGATTAGAATGAATAAGTCACTTGATTGTTCATGCGCAAGGTTGCTTTTGCCTTTGTTCATTATTTTCAGACATGCTTGAAATCACTTGCTTGCTGTTTTGCGTGCTTGTTTATCTATCTAGTTACTGAAAATGAACAAATCTGTTACAATCTTCAAATCTAGACATTGAAATTTGCAAATAATTCAAATCTGAAAACTCAAAATTTGCAAAATCTGAAGTCAAATTCTTTTCTGGAGTCAAAAATCATTTCAGGAAGTCAAAAAGTCATACGAGTTTCCATCAAGTGTCGTTTCATTGCATACCCACTGTTGTACAAGCTTTTGCAACTGTCATACAAGTTGTGCAACTATCGTTTCATAGCTCACCCACTGTCATACGAGTTTTTCAGAGTGTCATTTGGGAAATTTTTGAAAGTTGTCAGAAAATTGTCAGGATTGCCAGATATTTAGCTCTTTCAGCCTAGTTTCAGAATCTGTCGAGCAGATCATTGTGTCAGGAACAGAGCAGTAGCTATTAAGAGTCCAATCATTTTCTTAAAGTGGCCTTTTGAATCTGATTCAACCTTCTATCTAATTGATTTGAGTCTTTATCATCTCGTGTCAAAACCTTGTCATAACTATCAATCTTCAATCAATCAATCATCAAAATGACTAAGTGTTGTGATATCTTGTCCGCTATCTTTTGGGAACCTACCCATATGTCTAGGGCATAGTATCCTTCATCCACGTCTAATCAAATCTTCAAATCAATCAAACCTTGACAAGGTTGCGTCATCTGATCATCTTGATTCAATTCATTCTTCAGTTATCTGAATCTTATTATTTTGTTTCACTCAAAGTTGATGGTGGAGACTAGAGCTTCCTCTCACAAGAAATCTATTACCACTATCCAAAATCCAACTTTTGAGCAACTCATCAATTCTGGTCTTTACGAGGATGACAGTCTTGGAAACTATCGATTGAAATCTGGTTACGTACCCCCTCCATCGACTCACGGAGGTATTCAACATACCCCTCATCAATCTAATCCAGGGAGTCCACAAACTCCTACCATGTCTCAAGCAGGGACAAATTTTGGCTCTCAAAGAGCTCAATCTAAACATGGCATAGATCAGGAACCCACACCTGAAGAAATTGCTCGCTACCAAAATGATGATGAATTTAACAAGATGATGAGACATTTCTTGAAAGAAAATAGAGAAGCATACTTTTTACAACTAGCTCATCAAGGAGCTAAACTTCCTCCCAACTTTAATGTTGAAGATATCATTACGCATGAGGAAGAAACTCCACTCACAGCTATGATGAAATAGATACATGCTTTAAAAGTCAAATTTAATAATCTTGAGAAAGAAAAGGAACACAAAGAGTTCTCCATGGAAGCTCTATGCCCTTTTCCTTTTGACAAAAACTTGTATATGCCACCATTTCCAAAAAGAGTGGAGATGCCAAAGTATGATAAGTATGATGGACACTCTGATCCTCAAGATCATGTCAGAGAGTTCTGTATGCAATCCATGGAATTCATGCATGAACTGACCTATCTGATGCATCTTTTTCCTAGATCTCTGGGCGGAGCATCCATTCAGTGGTTTTCAAGATTGCCTCCTACGATCAAAACATTTGAGGAATTGATTAAATTGTTTTATCAACAATATTCCTACAATATTTAGCATCTGATCACCATGATTGATATTTGTAATCTCAAGCAATATCCAGGAGAATCATTCCTAACTTTCCTCAAAAGGTGGCGAAAGAAGTTCTCTCTATATGCTAGACCAATTCCCGAAATGGAGAAACTTGAAATCTTTATCAATAACCTTGTTCCAGAGCTCAATTATCCCTTACAAATGCAAGATCATACATCTTTTGACAAAATGGTGGATAATGCTATCAAAATTGAAAAAGTGCTTGTAAAAAAAGGGGAAATCACACTCCAAAAAGACAAGTACGAATCTGGATCTAGTTCCAAAGACAAGAACAAAAATTGGAACAAGAACAAAGGCATCATCGCAGATGGCATTGTTGACACTGTCCATGCCCCATCAAAGGCACCAGCCTACAATCTCACTCTTGGCACTCAAGCCATTAAAGCTTTCGAGAAAAAGTCTTCTCAACCATCTCAAAGGAAGCCAGAATTCAAAAAATGGGATAAACATAAAAAATTTACTCCTCTAGGAGAGTCTTTAGACTCGGCTATGAAAACTCTACTAGCTGATAACATTATCTCTTTACCACCAATCCGACCGAATGCTCAAGACCCCAAACCGATATGGTGGAAGGATAATGAATTCTATGATTTCCATCGGAGTAAAGGTCACAAAACTAGTAGTTGCTACCACTTGAAGCATACCATTCAAGATCTGATCGATAGTGGAGACATCACAATTAACAATCCCACAAGCAATAATGATCATACAGCATTCATAGAACCATTTTTGAAACATGGTCAAAAGGTTTCAACTTCTCAGCCTAATATGGGGGCAAAAGTCAACTATGCCTACCTTGGAAATAACACTGTCATCAATATGGTTGAACCATGTCTCTCTGAAAGTTGCAATGTCATCACAATCAGACGAAGAGATAGAGATCATTCCTCAGCTAATGCAGTTACTCGATCACAAGCTCAAATGCATCTGAAAGGACAAATCCCAGATTCATCAAATGTCCCAAAGGTGCCCTTCAATCTTTCATCTGCTTCTAAACAGAAGGTTGCTTCCAAACCTCCCAATCCAAAGGATACAAGGCCTATGTCTTATAGCATTGTTCAACAACTCTAGCACACTAATGTGAAAATCTCCATGTTTGAGTTGCTTTGAATATCTCCAGCTCATAGAGCCATTCTCGATAAAGCTTTTCTCGGTTCCAATGTTCCTGATGACCTTGATTTAGACAGGTTCCAGACTATGGTTGGACATCTTACATATCCACAATATATCTCCTTTTCAGAGGAAGATGACAACTCCTTGAGTCACCCACATAATTAGCCTTTGCATATAGAAGTCTTGATCTAGAATTGTAGAGTCAAACGTGTGTTGATAGATGGGGGCGCAGGCCTAAACATTTGTTCTTACAGCTTGATCACACAATTGGGATTTTCAGAATTGGCTATTGATCCTAGAAAGAAAATAACTATCAAGGCCTATGATGAACAAGAAAGATCTTCTAAAGGCACCATTATCTTACCTATCAGAGTGGGTCCAGTTATCAAAGATACCATCTATCAAGTGCTTGATCTACCTTTGGCCTACAACGTCCTTCTAGGGAGACCATGGATACATGAAATGCAAGCCATTCCTTCTACATACCATCAATTTTTGAAGTTTCCTTATGAAGGAGTTGAGGTTACTATCCTAGCAGATCTGAATACAACTTGCAACACCTTGAAGGAAAGTGCCGATAAGCTTGTACTTAATAATAGAGAATCTCCCATAGAGCCAACTAAAGAAGCATCCACATCTAAAATGGAAGATCTTGCCAAAGAGGTTAATATCAAAGAAAATAGTATGGGAGAATACACTATCGAGCCAGTCTTATCTTTGACATCTCTCCCTATCTCGCCTAAGTCTTATGGGCAATCTTTGAACCAATCCAAGCCCAAACCTCAGGAACCTCTTGAGGCATATAAAAATAATTTTGTAGCAGAACAAGTATCCAAACAAGAATTTGAAGAGGATGAAGCTGTGCTATCATGGCTATACAAAGATGAATCTGATTCTCAAGTTGTTCAAACTGGTAACTCTACTGTATCCAAACTTCCTTCCAAGTCATATGGTCCAGGAGGTAAATTAATAGCTAAGATGGGATATTCAGGTCAAGGACCTCTAGGAATCAGAGGAAAAGGTCTTGAGGCACCCCTCCCACATACTGGTAGAGAAAATAAAAATAAAATTGGCTTAGGATTTAAGAAGAAACCCTATCACCTCAAAAGTAATTGCTCCCATGTCATAGAGCAGATCACACCAGGGGAACCTCTTCTTAAGAAAGAAGAAACAAAACCATCTGACAGTGATTTAGATAGTTGAAAACTCATCCCCTATGAAAAATTGCCTAAAGAGATCAAAGACCTTCTTAATGATAAAGATGATCCTATAAAAAGAATTAATGTAGTAGAAACACAAGAACCTACTATCAATCAAGAGATAGTTGCACCACAAGAACCAGCTAATCTCAAAAACAATCAAGAAGAGGGAAGTGGTAGTGATTCTGAGATAGATTCCCATGAGTATGAATTCAAATCAAAATCTGAGGGTAACCCTTCTTGGGGTATTCATCTTGACTTTACTCATGTTCTAAGATTTCCTAGAGATCCTGAATCAGAAGCTGAATCAAATGACTATGAATGGGGAGCCATTCCAAAACTAGATGAGCTTATCACAGAGAAACATGTTGATGTTATTCACCAATATGCACCTCAACCCAATGTAATTCTAGAGCGAAATGATGAACCTATCGAGTCTGATCCACCTATGGCTGAATTGGACTCCCACGATGACATTGAGCCTATTCAAGAATTGGATGTCTTAAGTTGTAGTATCACCTTTGAACTCGCACGTCAGGTTAGGACCAATGATGACAGATCAATATCCATAAACACCATATCCCAAGCCTTTCCCGCTTTGACTATCCAACGCCCTGATCTTATCGACCAAACTTCCACAAACCCAAACCATGGTATTTATACCTTCCCAAATGACTATGCCCTTTCTTGCTACCTCAATGCAGTTGAGCCTATGAGTACTTCCACTAGTGAACCAAGCGTCAGCATGACCGAGTCAGACATCAAATATCTTAGTCAGAAAAACAAGAGTAAAAAGAAAAAGAAAAAGAGTTCTAAGGGTGAAAACCACTTTGTGGCAGTCTCAGAACTGACAAAAGTAAAAATAAAAGACGTATCCAAAGGTGAAAACCTCTCTGAGGCACCTAAGGATGAGATATTTGATGTCCTTCTGAGTCATTTATAGGATAGATCTCCAGTTCTAATTGAGCCCACCCAATCCATCAATTTGGGTACAACAGAGGAACCACAATTGGTACATGTAGCACAATCCTTATCAGAAGAAGAGAAACAGAAATTTACTACATTCTTGATAGAAAAAAAGATCAACTTTGCATGGAAGTATTCAGATATGCCAGGGTTGGATCCAAATCTTATCATGCACCATCTATCCATTGCTCCTGGAGTAAAACCGGTCAAGCAAAAATTGAGAAAGATGCATCCTCATGTTGCACTTTTAGTCAAAGCTGAATTAGAGAAACTCCTAAAAGCTGGATTCATCCACCTCATAGACTATGCTAAGTGGATCTCCAACATTATACCTGTTTCTAAACCAGATGGTTCAATCAAAGTGTGCACAAACTTTAGAGATGTGAACAGAGCATGCCCTAAGGATGATTTTCCATTGCCTAACATTGATATGATAGTGGACATGACTGCGGGCTATGAGATGTATTCCTTAATGGATGGCTTTTCTGGATACAACCAAATCAAAATTGCTCCAGAAGACCAAGAGAAAACTACTTTCACATGTGCGTGGGGAACCTTCTATTGGAATGTTATGCCATTCAGACTCAAAAATGCTGGAGCTACATATCAAAGAGCAATGACATCTATTTTTCATGATATGATGCATAGAACAATGGAGGACTATGTTGATGATACCTTGGCAAAATCAATGATTAGAACTGAACATCTAACTGACTTGAGCATGATCCTAGACAGAATGGAAAATTTTAGTCTCCGACTAAATCCTAAGAAGTGTGCTTTTGGTGTCACTTCTGGAAAGCTCTTAGGATACATAGTTTCAAAGAAAGGCATTGAAGTTGATCCGGCTAAAGTCAAGGCTATAATAGAGATGCAACCTCCCACAAATATCAGTCAAATGAGGATGTTGCAAGGCAGAGTTCAATCTATCAGAAGATTCATATCACAGCTAGCGGACATATCACAGCCTTTTACAAAAACATTACATAAAGGTGTGACCTTTGCATGGAATGAAGAATGCGAGAACAAATTTAACCATATCAAGAAGTATCTATCAAATCCACCTATCTTGATGCCTCCTATTCATGGGAAGCCATTGATCTTGTATGTCTCTGCAACAGCCACATCACTGGGGGCATTGCTAGCACAACATGATGAAGACAAAAGGGAAAGAGCCATTTATTATATAAGCAGAACATTGGTGGCGTATGAAAATAACTATTCTATGATTGAGAAAGCTTGTCTCGCTGTGATCTTTGCATCAAAGAAATTGAGACACTATATGTTAGCTCATACCATGCATCTAGTAGCAAAAATTGATCCACTGAAATACCTACTAAGCAAGGCTGCCCTCACCGGTAGACTGGCTAAATGGGTCATGCTTCTAAGCAAATTTGACATTGAATATGTTGAAAGAAAAGCTATAAAAGGTCAAGTTATTGCTGATCAACTAGTAGATGCACCCATGTTTGATGACACACCAATGCAAATGGAATTTCCAGACTCATCTATTATGCACCTATCTTCTAGAGAATGGCAATTATTCTTTGATGGCTCCTATACACAGAATGGATCTGGAGCAGGCATATTGTTCCTAACTCCCCAAGGATACTCAATCCCCAAAGCATTCTGATTAAAGTTTCCTTGCACAAACAATATTGTAGAATATGAAGCCCTTTTGAATGGTATGAAAATAGCAATTGAATGGAGAGTAACAGAGCTACACATTCATGGAGACTCTCAACTTGTTATTCATCAAGTCAATGATGTGTACCAAACTAAAGATGAAAAACTCATTCCTTACAAAAGAATGGTCGATGATCTTAAGAAATATTTCATCTCTATCACATTTGAGAAAATTCCTAGAACAGAGAACAAGGCTACCGATGCAATGGCAACACTATCTACTTTATTACAGCAGCCTGAACATGAGCTACGCTATGAGTTCTTGGTGGAAGCACTCTCTTATCCTGCATATGACTCCCCCAAAACTCGCATGATTTGCACTATTGTAGGTCATGATTCATCCCAATATAAAAACCTATTTTCCTATCTCCAAGACCAAATCATTCCTGATACCTTCAACCGTCATGAAAAGAGATACCTTATCTATAATGCCTCCGATATGTCATCATTGGTAATGATCTATACAAATGAGGTCTAGATGGTACGCTACTTAGATGTTTAGAATGGGAAGAGTCTCAATGTGCATTAGAGGAAGTCCATGATGGTATTTGTGGGTCACACTTGAACGGTTTAACACTAGCTCAAAAACTTATTAGGGCTGGGTACTATTGGCCTGAAATGGAGAAAGAGGCTATCAAATTTGCTAAGAATTGTCAAAAGTGTCAAGTACATGGCAACCTAATTCATGCTCCAGGGAGGGATCTAATCCCCTTTACAACACAATGGCCTTTCCATCAATGGGCATTTGATCTTATCGGGATGATTCATCCTCATTCTTCTAATGGACATACCCATATAATCACATCCACAAATTATTTTACAAAATGGGTAGAAGCGGTCCCTTTGACACAAGCAACTGGAAAGCAGATATCGATGTTCATCTTGAACTATATCATATGCAGATATGGGATCCCTCATTCCATAATCACAAATAATGGTGGGCAATTTAGGAATAAAGACCTCGATGATCTATGTACCAAATTTAAGATCACCCAACATTGGTCTTCTATCTACTATCCACAAGGGAATGGACAAGCAGAGGCTTTTAACAAAAATATATTGAAGATCTTGCACAGAACAGTAAAAAAAACTAGTAGAGACTGGCATCTCATGATTAATCTAGCTCTATGGGCCTACAGAACAAGTATCAGAACACCTACTGGGGCTACACCTTTCGCTTTAGTTTATGGGTCTGAAGCGGTACTACCTATTGAGGTTGAAATCCCATCACTCAGAATCAGAATGCATGGTCTAGTAACTGATGATGACTACAGAGTGTCTAGGTTACAAGAACTAGAACTACTAGATGAGCGTAGACAAGAAGCGTATGATCATCTCAGAGTATATCAGAAGAGAATGTCTAGAGGCTACAACAAGAAAGTCAGACACAAAGAATTTCAGGTTGGTGATCTAGTCTTGAGAGAAAATCCTAAAAATCAATCCCATCAAGAATGCAAGGGGAAGTTCGAACCCAACTGGCTGGCTCCCTTTGTCATCACTGCTACTTTTGGCTCTAGTGCCTATCAACTCTTAATGAATGAAGGAGAATAGCTCTGAGAACCAATCAACGTTCTCCATCTGAAGAAATTCTACGCCTAAGGCATTCAGTCTATGGTAAAATGTCTTGAAAAAATCATAAAAAATCAGAAAAAATCCTGAAAAAATGGACATCTTGGTGAAAACCTAGCAATAGGCACCTTGATCATTCACAAAAAAAATATAAAAATATAAAAAAAAATAAAAAATAAAAAATACAAAAAAAAATTAAAAAAAAAAGTGCCTTGGTGAAAACCTGGAAACAGGCGCCTTGGTAGCAAAAATAGAATCTCTGCCAAGATGGTGAAAACCTGGCAAATGGGCACCACTTGTTCAAAATGCTCCATCTATCAGCACAATCTTGGTCTTTCCCAGCTTTTAGTCTTGCTTTAGTTTGTACATATCTCCCGGTTTGTTTTTGCATTTCCAGTTTTCAATAGGTTGGTCTGTCCACCAATCAGCTCAAGCGTCTGTATCCTATCAATGTTCAAACTCGGGGGCAATCAATGTCATATCCTATGGTCTCCGGTGTATTTGAGACGTGTCATATCCACTCAGAGTCCTTTGAAGCTTCATTTGAGTCAGTTAGTTAGTCTTGTCTCCAGAAAGGATTTTGCATCTACAACAACACAATCAAACATCAAAACTCAACTGAAAACAATCTATACTTTTTACATGCTTTTATCTCCTTGTATGCTTACTGATTCGCATTGAGATTTTTGCATATTGTGTCCCTTCAAGCTCTTCGATGATGTCCTTTATAGGATTTAGAGAGTGATGACTGGGGGCATAATCTTTTCTTTATTTTCTGCTTGTATGTGAAAATCTAACAACTTTGGAAATTTCGGATTGAAATGGTGTTCGACTATAAGAGCCTCTATCTTGAATTGGATGGCCATGCGTACCTTGACCATTGATACCTAGAAAATTCAAGGAAGTTTGATCTAACTATTGTCTTTTTGAGTGAGTTCTTTCTCCTACTATGAAACATAATCTTGCCTAAGGATGTGAACGATAAAGGGTCACTACGGGTAATTCACATTGGATTTAGAATGATCTCTTGACTCTTTGATGTGTTTGCAATGCAAGGCGTATTCAGGTCATCACGATGTTTATGTTTTGATGCTTATATAAATTGCTATATCAACATGGACATGATATTCAAGTCATCCTGGCGCTTATGCTTTGATGCTTATATCTAATCTGACATTCCGAAAATAAAATCAATATACATATATCCATGGTTATTCACTAGTGGGTGTTGTATTGATTCTGGCACATACAAATTGATATTCATATGTCCATGGTTTCATAGCCAGTGGGCATTGTATTGATTTATCCGGCTACCAAAAAGTTCAATGATGATAACAAATCGACATATGATCAGTGAGTAGGTCCTAGGTCTTAGGTTGCATTTCATTTTGCATGTCTCTTTACATTTTTCATCTTTGCATGATCTCACAATGACTAAACGAACTTCAAAGCTTAAACAATTCTTCATATCAATTCTTCAAATCTAACAAGAGCTGAATCTCACATGAAGGTTCCTCCAACGAAGCAGCAAGTAGAATCCTTTTTCGGGATCAAAATTCAAATCTGAGATCATTCATATTATTAACTACTTGCATAATCAACCTTCAATCATCATAGAAATCCAGTATTCAACTTAACTGATTATCTAACATCAAACTATCAAAATTTCAACTTGTTCAACCATGGTCAACTCATGGTCAAACCTAGTCAAACTTAGTCTCCAGGACCTCTAAACAATGCAGAATGCATTCACTAGACGTGTTTAACCACTTCTCAAATCAATTAACATGCTTCTAAACTCTCAATGCTGACTTTTCTTGTCAGATTTCAATTTTAATCCCGAAGGGGGCATGGTATTGCATATCATTCAAAGTCTGTAATCAAATTTGAAATCATATCTTTATTTCTATCAATATCTTTCATTAGTGATCAAGATAAACAATCACGTCTAGTTACCGATTCATCAAAAAAAGTCCTCATCGCTCGGGGCAAATCTATCATCACTTGGGGCATATTAGATTCATCAAGATCCATATCAATCTGGTATTCTCCTAATCTTCTAAACTGTATCAGTTTTTGCAACCATCAGATCATAGTGTTCTTTCCTTGGTTCTTCAGCAACTGAAGGGTTTGGATGTGATACGTGCTAGTTCTGCTAAGACAATCGAGTCTAGAACGGGTCACTCACTTCTTTGCAATCCTAAGGTTTGGAATCAGGTGTTTTGACACTTTTTCACAATCATAGGTTCATTTGCTGTTATCTTTGGTCATTCAGGACCTATTATCTCCATATCAATTCAATATCAATCAGCTTCTATCTCATATCAATTATCAATTTCAAACATCAGTTTCATATCTTTATCAAACACAGACTATCTTTGAACCACTGCGCTTCGCACAATAATTCAAAGAGGGGCAAAATGTAATACCCCAAAAATGGGCTATAAGTTCATTAATCTCCTACATCTTCAATTGGAACGAAATCGACATCAAAGTCCTAATCTAAGGCACATCTAAACATCATCGAATCATAATTGATTATCTTAAATTCTGCATCGGGGAATATTCCTAGTAATATTCCTAATCATCATAATTATCTTTAATTTTATAATTATTTGGCAATAAATCACATTTATCCTAAAGTTTGATTAATTGAACATTTTCATATTTAATTAATTAGATTTAATATTTGCCACTTAATTGTGTAATTAAATTTAATTCTATCTATTATTAATTGTATTATTTAATTTTGACAATAAATCTAATATCATATGAATAATTGATTAAATTCTTATTTAATTAATTAAAGCAAGTTGTCATTATTTAATAATATAGTTTTTAATAAAAGTTTGATTAAATAATTGATTAACCCATAAATCAATTGTTTTATTTTTAAAAGCAGTTAAGTTGGAAATAAATCACTTTATTATTAAATTAATTCATAAATAAAACATGCACAATCATAAAAGTAGACAACTATCAATTATCAATTAAAGCTAAACTCTATTTTGAGTTAAAACTTAGCTTTTGCATGTTTTTGTGAGTTAATTATCCTTTATTTAAAAATAACTCAAAAATCAACCTGAGTTATTTGAGTGATTTATGGCTTTTTTCCATGCACCTCCAAAGCCTTGGATTTCTATAAAATCAAGGCTTCAGCTCATCTCAAATCATCTCATATTTTTGCACAATCACGTTGAAGAATTGGAATTTGGAGAATCAAAGCTTATTGCAAATCAAGGCTATTGTGAGATCAATTTGTTTTTTTTTTACAGTCATTTAGATTCTTTTTCATATCATTGTTAGATCATTTTAGCATATCAATTTCCATATTAGCATAGATTCATATCAGTTTTTATCATTCTTATTGCATAGAAAATTCAAAAATATAGATTAATTGCATTCATATTTCATATCTAGATCAATTGCATTCAAATCTTTCATTTAGGTGTCATCTAGGTCACTGATCTCGATAACAATCTGAGAACATTAATCTCACACCTACTAGAAGGTAGTAAATCGCTTGGTTAGATAGTTTTCAATTTTGCATGATTTCGATTATAGCTAACCTCTAATGTTTTACTAAAGTGTTGTGTCTACAGATCAGGTACAATTTTCACACACACACTTATAGGATCCATACATCCTCATTCTTGTAATGGGCATACCCACATTATTACAGCTATAGATTATTTCACGAAATGGGTAGAAGCGGTCCCTTTAACACAAGCAACTGGTAAGCAAATATCTATGTTTATTTTGAAATACATCATATGGAGTATGGTATTCCACATTCTATAGTCATAGATAATGGTGGATAATTCAAGAACAGAGACTTAGATGATCTATGTGCAAAATTCAAGATTACACAACATTGGTCATCTATCTACTATACTCAAGGGAATGGACAAGCAGAGGCTTCTAACAAGAATCTATTAAAAATATTTCACTGTACAATTAATAAAATAGGAAGAGACTGGCATCTCATGATCAATCCAGCTCTCTAAGCCTACAAAACAAGTATCAGAACACCCACTTGGGCTACACCATTCACTTTAGTTTATGGGTCTGAAGCAGTGTTACCTATTAAGGTTGAAATCCCATCACTAAGAATCAGAATGCATGGTCTAGTAACTGATGATGACTACAGAGTATCTAGGTTGCAAGAACTTGAACTACTAGATGAGTGCAAACAAGAAACGTATGATCATCTTAGAGTATATCAGAAAAGAATGTCTAGAGGCTACAACAAGAAAGTCCGACACAGAGAATTTCAAGTTGGTGATCTAGTCTTGAGAGAACATACTAAAAATCAATCACATAGAGAACGCAAGGGGAAGTTTGAACCCAACTAGCTGGGTCCCTTTGTAATCATTGCTAATTTTGGATTTGGAGCCTATAAACTCTCAATGACTGAAGGAGAACAGCTCCGAGAACCAATTAATGTTCTCCATCTAAAGAAATTCTATGCCTAAGGCATTCAGTCATTGCAAAATGTCCTAAAAAAATTATAAAAATTGGAAAAAGTCCTGAAAAAATGAACATCTAGGTGAAAACCTAGCAATGGGCACCTTGATGATTCACAAAAAAATTGAAAAATATCAAAAGTACAAAAAAATTGAAAAAAAGAAAAATACAAAAAAATGAGAAAAAGAAAAAGTGCCTTGGTGAAAACCTGGAAACAGGTGCCTTGGTAGCAAAAATAGAATCTCTGCCAAGATGGTGAAAACCCAGCAAATGGGTGCCACTTGTTTCAAAATGCTCCATCTATCAGCACAATCTTTGTCTTTCCCAGCTTTCAGTCTTGCTTTAGTTTGTACATATCTCCTGGTTTGTTTCTGCATTCCTATTTTTAATAAGCCAGTCTATACACCAATCGGTTCAAGCGTCTGTATCCTATCAATGTTCAAACTTGGGGGCAATCAATGTCATATCCTATAGCCTCCAATGTATCTTAGATGTGTCATATCTAGTCAGAGTCCTTTGAAGCTTCATTTGAGTCAGTCAGTCAGTCTCATCTCCAGAAAGGATTTTGCATCTACAACAATGCAATCAAACATCAAACTGAAAACAATCTATGATTTTTACATGCTTTTATCTCCTTGTATGCTTACTGATTGACATTGATATTTTTGCATATTGTGTCCTTTCGAGCTCTTCGATGATTTCCTTTATAGTATTTAGAGAGTGATGACTGGGGGAATAATCTTTTCTTTATCTTCTGCTTGTATGTGAAAATCTAACAACTTTGGAAATTCTGGATTGAAATGGTGTCCATCTGTAAGAGCCTCTATCTCAAATTGGATGGCCATGAGTACCTCAACCATTGATGCCCGAAAAATTCAAGGAAGTTTGATCTAACTATTGTCTTTTTGAGTGAGTTCTTTCTCCTACTGTGAAACACGATCTTACCTAAGGATGTGAATGATAAAAGGTCACTACAGGTAATTCACATTGGATTTAGGATGATCTCTTGACTGCTTGATGTGTTTGTTATGCAAGGCGTATTCTGGTCATCATGACATTTATGTTTTGATGCTTATACAAATTGCTATATCAAAATGGACATGATATTTAGGTCATCCTGGCATTTGTGTCTTGGTGCTTATATCTAATCTAACATTCTGAACATAAAATTAATATTCATATGTCCATGGTTGTCTCACCAGTGGGTGTTGTATTGATTCTTGTGCATACAAAGCAATATTCACATGTCTATAGTTTCATAACTAGTGGATGTTGTATTGATTTATCCGATTACCTAAAAAGTTCAATGATGATAACAAATCGACCCATGATCAGTGACTAGGTCCTAGGTCTTAGGTTTGCATTTCATTTTGCGCTTTGCACTTTGCATGGTCTCACAAATTGCTTGAACACTTAAATGATTCTTCAAAAACAAAAATGCTAAAAACAACACAAGAGTTGAATCTCATACAAAGGTCCTGTGTGTGTGAAAATTATACCTGATCTGTAGACACAACACTCAGTAAAACATTAGAGGTTAGCTATAATCAAAATCATGCAAAATTGAAAGCTATCTAACCAAGCGATTTACTGCCTTCTAATAGGTGCGAGATTAATGTTCTCAGATTGTAATCAAGATCAGTGACCTAGACGACACCTAAATGAAGGATTTGAATGCAAAAGATGGATATGGAATAAATGCAATTAAGCTATTTTTTAGATTTTTCTATGCAATAATAATTGTAAAAACTGATATGAAATCTATGCTAAATGAAATTGATATGCTATGAATGCTATTGAAAATTGATATGCTATGAATCTAACAATGATATGTAATATGAATGCAAAAAAAATAAGATTGATCTCACAAAGCTTTGAATTCGCAAGTTGATTCCTCAGTCTCCAATTCTCCAGCGTGATTATGCAAAATATGAGATGATTTGTGAAGAGCTAAAGCCTTAATTTATAGAAATCCAGGGCTTTGGAGGTGCATGAATAAAAGCCATAAATCACTCAAATTAACTCATCTTGATTTTTGAGTTATCTGATCATAAAAGATAGTTAATTCTCAAAATCATGCAAAAACATGCAAAAACAGCTTTTTAACTCAAATTAGAGTTTAGATCAGCTTTTTGAACTCCAAAAGGATGTTGAGTTCCAAAAAGTCAATAACTTGCATTGATTTTCTGATTTGGAGTTTAACTGTTTCTTTTGAATATGCATAATAATTAAGAATTAAATAAATAAATAAAGTGATTTATCCTCAACTCAACTGATTTTTGAAAATAAATAATTAATTTATGGGTTAATTAACTATTTATTCAAACTTTTATTAAAAATTATATTATTAAATAATGACAACATGCTTTAATTAATTAAATAAGAATTTAATCAATTAAAGATAGGAATTTTGATTTATTGTCAAAATTAAATAATACAATTAATAATAGATAGAATTAAATTTAATTACATAATTAAGTGGCAAATATTAAATCTAATTAATTAAATATGAAAATATTCAATTAATCAAATTTTAGGATAAATGTGATTTATTGCCAAATAATTATAAAATTAAAGATAATTAAGATAATTAGGAATATTACTAGGAATATTCTCCGATGCAAAATTTAAGATAATCAATTAGATTTGATGATGTTTAGATGTGCCTTAGATTAGGACTTTGATGTCGATTTCATATGATTTGATGATATAGGAGGTTAATGAACTTATAGCCCATTTTTGGGGTATTACATTTTGCCCCTCTTTGAATTACTGTGCGAAGCGCAGTGGTTCAAAGATAATCTGTGTTTGATAAAGATATGAAACTGATTCAAAAGATAAACCGATCTCAAGATAGAAACCGATTGAAAGATATTGAGATAGGAGTTGATTGATATTGACTTGATATGGAGATAATAGGTCTTGAATGACCAAAGATAATGTTCACTGTAGCAGCAAATGAACCTATGATTGCGAAAAAGTGTCAAAATGCCTGATTCTGAACCTTAGGATTGATAAGAAGTGAATGACCCGTTCTAGACTCGATTGTCTTAGCAGAACTAGCAAGTATCACATCTGAATCCTTCAGTTGCCGAAGAACCAAGGAAAGAACACTATGATCCGATGGTTGCAAAAATTGATACAGTTTACAAGATTAAGAAAATATCAGATTGATATGGATCTTGATGAATCTGATATGCCCCAAGTGATGATAGATTTGCCCCGAGCGATGAGGACTTTTGATGAATCAGTGACTAGACGTGATTGTTATCTTGATCACTGATGAAAGATATTGATAGATTTGATCGATAGAATTTTGATTTACAAACTTTGAATTGATGTGCAATACCATGCCCCCTTCGGGATTAAAATTGAAATCTGACAAGAGAAGTCAGCGTTAAATGGTTTAGAAGCATGTTAATTGATTTGAGAAGTGGTTATTTACATTCGAGAACGCATTCTGCATCATTGGAAGGTCCCAAAAGACCAAGTTTGACTAGGTTTGACCATGAGTTGACCATGGTTGACCAAGTTGAAATTTTGATAGTTTGATGTAAGATAATCAGTTAAGTTGAATACTAGATTTCTGTGATGATTGAAGGTCGAATATGCAAGTAGTTAATAATATGAATGATCTCAGATTTGAATTTTGATCCCGAAAAAGGATTCTACTTGCTATTTCATTGGAGGAACCTTCGTGTGAGATTCAGCTCTTGTTAGACTTGAAGATGCGATTTGAAGAATCATTTAAGCATTGAAGTTCGTTTAATCATTGTGAGATCATGCAATGAGACATGCAAAATGAAATGCAACCTAAGACCTAGGACCTAGTCACTGATCATGTGTCGATTTGTTATCATCATTGAACTTTTTAGGTAACCGGATAAATCAATACAATGCCCACTAGCCATGAAACCATAGACATATGAATATCGATTTGTATGCGCAAGAATCAATACAACACCCACTGGTCAAACAACCATGGATATATGAATATTGATTTTAGTTGTTGAATGTCGGATTAGATATAAGCATCAAGGCACAAACGCCAGGATGACCTGAATATCATGTCCATTTTGATATAGCAATTTGTACAAGCATCAAAACATACACGTCGTGATGACCTGAGTACGCCTTGCGTTACAAACACATCAAACAGTCAAGAGATCATTCTAAATCCAATGTGAATTACCCGTAGTGACCCTCTATCGTTCACATCCTTAGGCAAGATTGCGTTCCACAGTAGGAGAAAGAACTTACTCAAAAAGACAATAGTTAGATCAAACTTCCTTGAATTTTTTGGGTATCAATGGTCGAGGTACGCATGGCCATCCAATTCAAGATAGAGGCTCTTACAGTCGGACACCATTTCAATCCAAAATTTCCAAAGCTGTTAGATTTTCACATACAAGCAGAAGACAAAGAAAAGATTATGCCCCCAGTCATCACTCTCTAAATCCTGTAAAGGACATCATTGAAGAGCTCGAAGGGACACAATATGCAAAAATCTCAATGCGAATCAGTAAGCATACAAGGAGATAAAAGCATGAAAAGCACAGATTATTTTCAGTTGAGTTTTGATGTTTGATTGTTGTTGATGCAAAATCCTTTCTGGAGACGAGACAGACTGACTGACTCAACTTGAAGCTTCAAAGGACTCTAAGTGGATATGACACGTCTAAGATACATGGGAGACCATAGGATATGACATTGATTGCCCCCAAGTGTGAACATTGATAGGATGCAAACGCTTGAGCTGGTTGGTGTACAGGCCGACTTATTGAAAACTGGAAATGCAGGAACAAACCGGGAGATATGTACAAACTAAAGCAAGACTGAAAGCTGGGAAAGACCAAGATTGTGCTGATAGATGGAGCATTTTGGAACAAGTGGTGCCCGTTTGCCGAGTTTTCACCATCTTGGTAGAGATTCTATTTTTGCTACCGAGGTGCCTGTTTCCAGGTTTTCACCAAGGCACTTTTTTTTTTCTTTTTTCATTTTTTTGTATTTTTCATTTTTTCAATTTTTTTGTACTTTTGATATTTTTTTGATTTTTTTGTACTTTTGATATATTTCTTTTTTTTGTGAATCATCAAAGCGCCTATTGCTAGGTTTTCACCAAGATGTTCATTTTTTCAGGACTTTTTCCGATTTTTAAGATTTTTTTTAGGACATTTACCAAGCACTGAATGCCTTAGGCATAGAATTTCTTTAGATGGAGAACGTTGATTGGTTCTCGGAGCTGTTCTCCTTCAGTGGTTGAGAGTTGATAGGCACCAGAGCCAAAAGTAGCAGTGATTACAAAGGGACCCAACCAATTGGGTTCGAACTTCCCCTTGCGTTCTCGATGTGATTGATTTTTAGGATTTTCTCTCAACACTAGATCGCCAACCTGAAATTCTCTATGTCTGACTTTCTTGTTGTAGCCTCTAGACATTCTCTTTTGATATACTCTGAGATGATCATACGCTGCTTGTCTGCGCTCATCTAGTAGTTCAAGTTCTTGTAACCTCGACACTCTGTAGTCTTCATCAGTGACAAGTCCATGCATTCTAATCCTGAGTGATGGGATTTCAACCTCAATAGGCAGTACCGCTTCAGACCCATAAACTAAAGCGAAAGGTGTAGCCCCTGTAGGCGTTCTGATACTAGTTCTGTATGCCCAGAGAGCTGGATTGATCATCAGATGCCAGTCTCTTCCTGTTTTATTCACTGTTCTGTGCAAGATCTTCAGGAGATTTTTGTTTGAAGCCTCAGCTTGTCCGTTCCCTTGAGGATAATAGATAGATGACCAATGTTGAGTAATTTTGAACTTGGCACATAAGTCATCTAGGTCCTTGTTTTTGAATTGTCCCCCGTTATCTGTGATTATAGAGTGAGGGATCCCATATCTGCAAATGATGTAATTCAGGATGAACATAGAGATCTGTTTCCCCGTTGCTTGTGTTAGAGGAACTGCTTCTACCCATTTTGTAAAATAATCTGTAGCTGTGATTATATGGGTATGTCCATTAGAAGAGTGTGGATGGATAGCACCTATGAGATCAAATGCCCATTGTTGAAAAGGCCATTGTGTAGTAAAAGGAATCAGATCTCTCCCTGGAGCATGAATCAAGTTGCCATGTACTTGACACTGTTGACAATTTTTAGCAAATTTAATAGCTTCTTTTTCCATTTCAGGCCAATAATACCCAGCCCTAATAAGTTTTCGAGCTAACGTTAACCCGTTCGAGTGTGACCCACATATACCCTCATGGACTTCCTCTAATGCACGTTGAGACTCTTCTTGTTCTAAACATCTAAGCAGTGTACCATCTAGACCTCGTTTGTACAGATCATTACCAATGATGACATATCGGGATGCGGATCGGATAAGGTTTCGTTTCTCAAAACGGTTAAAGGACTCAGGGATGATTTGGTCGTGGAGATAGGAGAACAAATTTTTGTAGCGAGATGAGTCATAACTTACAACAGTGCAGATCATGCGGGTTTCAGGGGAGTCATATGCAGGATAGGATAGGGCTTCCACCAGGAACTCGTAGCGTAGTTCATGTTCAGGCTGTTGTAAAAGAGTAGATAATGTTGCCATTGCATCAGCAGCCTTATTCTCCATTCTGGGTATTTGCTCAAATGTGATAGAGATGAAGTATTTCTTTAGATCATCGACCATTCTCTTGTAAGGAATGAGCTTTTCATCTTTGGTTTGGTACACATCATTGACCTGGTGGATGACTAGTTGTGAGTCTCCATGAATGTGCATCTCTGTAACTCTCCACTGTATTGCCATTTTCATACCATTGAGAAGTGCCTCATATTCAGCAATATTGTTTGTGCAAGGAAACTTTAATCTGAATGCTTTGGGTATCGAGTATCCTTGAGGAGTAATGAACAATATGCCTGCGCCGGATCCATTCTGTGTGTAGGAGCCATCAAAGAATAATCGCCATGCTCTAGAAGAGAGGTGCATGATAGAGGAATCGGGAAATTCCATTTGCATGGGTGTATCATCAAACAGTGGTGCTTCAGCTAATTGATCAGCAATGACCTATCCTTTGATAGCTTTTCTTTCAACATATTCAATGTCAAATTCGCTCAAGAGCATGACCCATTTAGCTAGTCTACCTGTGAGGGCAGCTTTGCTTAGGAGATATTTCAGTGGATCAATTTTAGCTACCAAATGAGTAGTATGAGCTAACATGTAGTGTCTCAATTTCTGTGATGCAAAGATCACAGTGAGACAGGCCTTCTCTATCATTGAGTAGTTCTTCTCATAGGCCACTAAAGTTCGGCTGATATAGTAGATGGCTCTTTCTTTCTTGTTCTCATCATGCTGTGCTAGCAATGCCCCCAGTGATGTATCTGTTGCGGAGACATATAATATTAATGGCTTCCCATGAATAGGAGGCATCAATATAGGTGGATTTGATAGATACTTCTTGATATGTTTAAAGTTGTTCTCGCATTCTTCATTCCATGCAAAGGTCACACCTTTATGTAATGTTTTTGTAAAAGGCTGTGAGATGTCTGCTAGCTGTGATATGAATCTTCTGATAGATTGAACTCTGCCTTGCAACGTCCTCATTTGACTGATATTTGTGGGAGGTTGCATCTCTATTATAGCCTTGACCTTAGCTGGATCAACTTCAATGCCTTTCTTGGAGACGATGTATCCTAGGAGCTTTCCAGAAGTGACTCCAAAAGCACACTTTTTAGGATTTAGTCGAAGACTAAATTTTTCCATTCTGTCGAGGATCATGCTCAAGTCTGTTAGATGTTCAGTTCTAATCATGGATTTTGCCAAGGTATCATCTACGTAATCCTCCATTGTTCTATGCATCATATCATGAAAAATAGATGTCATTGCTCTTTGATATGTAGCTCCAGCATTTTTGAGTCCGAATGGCATAACATTCCAACAGAAAGTTCCCCACGCACATGTGAAAGCTGTTTTCTCTTGATCTTCTGGAGCAATTTTGATTTGGTTGTATCCAGAAAAACCATCCATAAGGGAATATATTTCATAGCCCGCAGTCATGTCCACTATCATATCAATGTTAGGCAGTGGAAAATCATCCTTAGGGCATGCTCTGTTCACGTCTCTAAAGTCCGTGCATACTCTGATTGAACCATCTGGTTTGGAAACAGGTACAATGTTGGAAATCCACTCAGCATAGTCTATGACACGGATGAATCCAGCTTTTAGGAGTTTTTCTAGTTCTGCTTTGACTAAGAGTGCAACATGAGGATGCATCTTTCTCAATTTTTGTTTCCTTGGTTTTACTCCGGGAGCAATGGATAGATGGTGCATAATGAGATTGGGATCCAATCCTGGCATATCTGAATATTTCCATGCAAAGTTGATCTTTTTCTCTGATAAGAAGGTAGTGAAGTTTTGTTTCTCTTCGTCTGATAGAGATTGTGCTACATGTACCAATTGTGGTTCCTCTGTTGTACCCAAATTGATGGATTGAGTTGGCTCAATCAGAACTGGAGATCTATCCTGTAAATGACTTGGAAGGACATCAAATATCTCATCCTTAGGTGCCTCAAAGAGGTTTTCACCTTTAGATACGTCTTTTCTTTTTACTTTTGTCGGTTCTGAGACTGCCACAAAGTGGTTTTCACCCTCAGAACTCTTTTTCTTTTTCCTTTTACTCTTGTTTTTCTGACTAAGATATTTGATGTCCGACTCGGTCATGCTGACACTCGGTTCACTGATGGAAGTACTCATAGGCTCAACTGCATTGAGGTAGCAGGCAAGGGCATAGTCATTTGGGAAGGTATACATACCATGGTTTGGGTTGGTGGAAGTTTGGTCGATAAGATCAGGGCGTTGGATAGTCAAAGTGGGAAAGGCTTGGGATATGGTGTTCACGGATGTGGATATGTCATCATTGGTCCTAACCTGATGCTCAAGTTCAAAGGTGATATTACAGCTCAGAATGTTCAATTCGTGAATAGGCTCAACATCATCATAGGAGTCCTCTTCAGCCATAGGTGGATCAGACACGTTAAGTTCATTGTTTCGCTCTAGACCTACATTGGGTTGAGAGACATATTGGTGAATAACATCAATAAATTTCTCTGTTATAAGCTCATCTTCTTCTGGAATGGCACCCCATTCATAATCATTTGACTCATCTTCTGATTCAGAATCTCTAGGAAATCTTAGAAAGTGCGTGAAATCAGGATGAATACCCCAAGAAGGATTACCCTCAGTCTCTGACTTGAATTCATATTCATGGGAATCAGTGTCAGAATAACTACCCCCTGCTTCTCGATTAGTTTGATTGCCTTCGAGATTGGTTGGTTCTTGTGGTACAACCATCTCTTGCACTACAGTAGGTTCTTGTGTTTCTACTACATTAATTCTTCTGATAGGATCATCTGTATCATCAAGAAGATCTTTGATCTCTTTAGGCAATTTTTCATAGGGGATAAGCTTAGAGCTATCTGAATCATCATCAGAGGGTTCTGTTTCTTCTTTCTTAAGAAGGGGTTCTCCTGGTGCAATTTGTTCTATGACATGAGAACAACCACCTCTGAGATGATAGGGTTTCTTTTTAAACCCTATGCCACCAGTATCTTTTTTGGCTCGACCAATATGTGAAATGGGGGTCACAAGACCCTTTCCCCTAATTCCTAGAGGTCCTTGACCAGAATATCCCATCTTGGCTATCAATTTGTTTCCTGGACCATATGAATTAGAAGGGACTGTAGGTGCTATAGATTCACTAGGTTGAACAATTTTAGATTCAGAATCCTCTTTATATAGCCATGCCAGCACAGCTTCATCCTCTTCAAATTCTTGTTTAGATACTTGCTCCACCATAAAATGTCTTTTGTATGCTTCCATAGGTTCCTTAGGTTCTGATTTAGACTGCTTCAAGGATTGGCCATATGACTTAGGTGAGATTGGGAGAGATGTCAGAGACAAGACTGGCTCTATAGTGTATTCTCCCATCCCATTTTCTTTGATATTGATCTCTTTAGCAATGTCATCCATCTTAGATGTGGAAGCCACATTTTGTTGCTTGATGGAAGATTCTCTATTATTGGGAACAAGTTTATCGGCACTTTCCTTCAATGTATTGCAAGTTGTACTCAGATCAGCTGGGATAGTAACCTCCACTCCTTCATAGGGAAATTTCAAGCATTGATGGTATGTTGAAGGAATAGCCTGCATTTCATGTATCCAGGGTCTCCCTAGAAGGATATTGTAAGCCAATGGTAGATCGAGCACCTGACATGTGGTATCTTTGATGACTGGACCCACCCGGATGGGCAAGACAATGGTGCCTTTAGAAGCTCTTTCTTGTTCATCATAGGCTTTTATGGTGATCTTCTTTCGAGGATCAATAGCCATCTCTGAGAATCCCAACTGTGTGATTAAGTTGTAAGAACAAATGTTGAGGCCTGCGCCCCCATCTATCAACACACGTTTGACTCGACGGTTCTGGATCAAGACTTCTATGTGCAAGGGCTGATTATGTGGGTGACTTAGGGAGTTGTCATCCTCTTCTGAAAAGGAGATATATTGCGGAGATGTTAGATGACCAACCATAGTTTGGAACCTGTCTAGATCTAGATCATCAGGAACATTAGAGCTGAGCAAAGCTTTGTCTAGGATATCTCGGTGAGCTGGAGATATTCGAAGTAACTCAAACATAGAGATTTTGGCATTGGTATGCTGGAGTTGTTGTACGATGCTGTAAGATGTAGGTCTAGTATCCTTTGGATTGGAAGATTTCGAGGCAACCTTCTGTTTAGAAGCAGATGTGAGATTGAAAGGTATCTTAGGGACATCAAATGAATTTGGTGTTTGTCCTTTCAGATGCGTCTGAGCTTGTGATCTGGTAACTGCATTAGCTGAGGAATGATTTCTATCTCTTCGTACAATCGTGATGACATTACAGCTCTCAGAGAGGCATGGTTCCACCATATTGATGACAGCATCGTTTCCAGGGTAGGCATAGTTGACTTTTGCCCGCATGTTAGGCTGAGAAGTGGAAACTCCCTTGCCATGTTGTGGAAAAGGTTCTGTAAATGCTGTGTGATCATTATTGCTGGTAGGATTATCGATTGTGATGTCCCCTTGATCTATCAAGTCTTGAATGGTATGCTTCAAATGGAAGCATCCATTAGTTCTGTGGCCTTTAGTTCGATGGAAAGCACAAAATTCATTATCTTTCCACCAACATGGTTTTGGATCCGGATCAGGTTTTCGGATTGGTGGTAAAGAGATCATGTTATCAGCTATCAGGGTCCTCAGAGCAGATTCCAAAGATTCTCCTAGGGGAGTAAACTTTCGTTTATTATCCCATCGTTTGAATGGCTTCTTTGGAGATGGTTCAGCAGATTTTTGCTCTGAAGCTTCAATGGCTTTGGTGGCAAGGGTGAGATTGTAGGCCGGTGCCTTTGATGGGGTGTGGATAGTGTCAACAACACCGTCAGAGACGATACCTTTGTTTCTATTCCAAGTCTTGTTTTTATCTTTTGAGCTAGATCCCGATTCAGACTTGTCCTTTTGAAGTGTGATTTCTCCTTTCTTGACAAGTACTTTCTCAATCTTGATTGCATTATCCACCATTTTATCAAAAGATACATGATCTTGCATTTGCAATGGATAGTTGAGCTCTGGAACAAGGTTATTGATAAAGATTTCAAGTTTCTCCATTTCGGGAATTGGTCTAGCATATAAAGAAAACTTCTTTCGCCACCTCTTGAGAAAAGTTAGGAATGATTCCCCTGGATATTGCTTGAGGTTACAGATATCGATCATGGTAATCGGATGTTGAATATTGTAGGAATATTGTTGATAAAACAATTTAATCAATTCCTCAAAAGTTTTGATCGTAGAAGGTAATCTTGAAAACCACTGAATGGATGCTCCTCCCAAGGATCTAGGAAAAAGACGCATTAGATAAGTCGGTTCATGCATGAATTCCATGGATTGTGTACAGAACTCTCTGACATGATCTTGAGGATCAGAGTGCCCGTCATATTTGTCATACTTTGGTATCTCCACTCTTTTTGGGAATGGAGGCATATACAAGTCTTTGTCAAAAGGGAAAGGACAAAGGGCCTCCATGGAGAATTCCTTGGGTTCCTTCTCTTTCTCAATTTTATTCATTTTGACCTGCATAGCGTGCAGCTGGTTCATTATGGCCGTCATCGGAGTTTCTTCCTCATGTGTGATGATATCTTCGACATTGAAGTGAGGAGGAAGTTTAGCTCCTTCTTGGGCTAATTGCAAAAAGTATGCCTCTCTATCCATTTTCAAGAAATGCCTCATCATTCTTTTGAATTCATCATCATTCTGACACCGATGGATTTCAGAGGGTGTAGGGTCTTGGTCGGCATTATGTTGAGAATGGTGTCCCTGGGATCCTCCTCCTAGAGAACCATGGTTTGTCCCTGCTTGAGACATGGTAGGAGTTTTTGGGCTCCCTGGAATAGATTGAGGAAGAGTTTGTTGATTACCTCTGTGAGTTGATAGAGGAGGTATGTAACCAGTTTTTAATCGAAAGTTACCGAGACCGTCGTCTTCGTAGATACCTGACTTGATGAGTTGTTCAAGAGTTGGACCCGGGGTATTGGTCAAAAGTAAGTTCTGAGATGTTTCTTCTGATTTCTTGTGTGAAGAAGCTCTGGTCTCCACCATTAACTTTGAATGAAACAGAAGAAAAGGATGAAGACAACTGAAGAACAATTTGATTCGAGAAAATTGGATGGCGCAACCTTGTCAAGATTATGATAGTTTTGAAGATCTGATGAGATGTGGGTGAAGGAAACTGTGCCCTGGATGTATGGGATCGATCGCCCAAAAGATAGCGGACACGAGTTCTCAACACTTAGTTTGTTTTTGAAGATTGATTGATTAAAGATTGATAGTTATGACAAGGTTTTGACACGAGATAAAAAGGACTCAAATTGATCAAACAGAAGACTAGATCGGATTCAAAAGATCAAACTCAGAAAATGGTAGAATGCTCAATAGCTACTGCTCTGTTCCTGACACAATGATATTTTTGACAGATTCTGGAACTAGGCTGGAAACATTGGATATCTTGCAATTTGACAATTTCTGACAACTTTCTCAAATTTTTCCAAACGACACTCTGCAGACTCGTACGACACTGGGTAGTCTATGAAATGACAGTTGCTAAACTCAAACGACAGTTGGGTAATACTGAAATGACACTTGACAAAACTCGTACGACTTTTGACTTCTTGAAATGACTTTTGACTCCAGAAAAGATTTTACGTCAATTTTTGCAAAATGTAAGGTTTTCAGTTTTGGATTGTTTGCAAATTGTACTGTCCAGATTTTGAAGGTTATACCAGATTTGATTGTTTTTAATAGCCAAGTAGATAAATAAGCATGCAGAACAGCAAGCAAGTGATTCCAAGCATGTCTGAAAACAATGAACAAGGGCAAAAGCAACCTTGCACATGAACAATCAAGTGACCAAATTGTGCTAATCCCTGAGAGTACTAATTGTGTATGTTCTGAAAAAGTTTTGCAATAACACACATATACCTGAGAATGAAAAAATGGCCTCTCTAAGGTTTTTAGTAATGGTTTGACTCTGCAACTTTTATGATTCAAAGGGGTGAACTCCAATCCCGGCGCACCAGGGTTTTGACACAGTCTGAGAACTTAATCTTCAAGAGCTGCTAGGGAGATCTGACAACCCAACAATGAACCATACCCGTGGAGATTTCTTCCACAAGGACATTTATATAGCGGCTGTCACTACCACGGCGAAAATGGCTATGACCGCTTGAGGTTCCGTCAACGCAGTTTGCCCTGTGAAGGGATTGTCCGCTATGGTTAACCCTCTCTAAAGATGACTCACAGAGTTATACCACAAGGGGACTTGGCTCCAGATTCAAGGTTTTGACACCTCTTCACTTTTAACCCAAACAAAGCAAGCAGATTAATCCGACACGCTAAGACAAAGTTTTGTTCCACCAAGGTCTGTGATATCAACTCCACGTGATCTATCAACCTCTCCGGGGAGAGAATGTATCAATCAATAAGAGAAGATGCACTAACCAATTTTGATTCACCAAAGCTTGTGATATCAACCCTACGTGATCTATCAACCTCTCCGGAGAGAGAATGTGTCGATCACTAAGAGAAGATGCACTAACCAAGTTGAATGTGAAACGCACTAAGTATCCTCCCTACCTACAAGGATTCTGTCATCAAGAAGGATTTCGCTGGGAATCCAATCTTTCAAGAATCACGAATAGTGTTCATAGGGCCTAATTACTATGTGAGCACAGATATATGTTCTGAAAGTAAATCTACCAAAAGCATTCAAAAAGTAGAAAGAGGAACACTTAACGCTTAAAGCAAATATGAGATGAGTCCACAAGGTGGAACACTTAACACCTCACACAAGCTAAAAATGAGTCCCCAACTTAGAAAACAAGTGAGTTCCTAAAAGCACAAAAGGGTTGCCAAGTGGAACATTTAACGCTTCTGTCCTGTTGACCCCTCCCCTTTATGGCGCTGAGATTGCAACCACGGGGCGGAAATGAGGGGCCGGCGGATTAGCGAGTCCAATAACCCAAGATAGCAATCAAGATCAATCACAAGTATTCTAAGACTACTTAATGAATCCTTAAGGGTTCACAACCTAGTATCAATTATGCAAGTGTGTAGAAATAGATCAAAAGCATGAAAAGATGCACACAAGCTTGACACATAAGAGATTTATTTTAAGTCCCAAATCAAAATATTATTAGATGAAGGAGAATACCTGGGATCCTTGCAACGCACTTAGTAGATTTTGCTTGATTTTTAGCAATTTTTGTTGAGCTTTTCCATGCAAGCAAGTGACGAACTCTCCAACAAGCAAACAAGCAAACAAGATGTGCAAAATATATTCAACTTATGAAAACCATAGGGTTAGCTCTAAAAATCAATTATTATGTGCATACCCATCACAAAACTTTATTTTTTTTTTTGCATTTGACCTAGTCAACAAGATCTAATTTTTTTGATATGATTTTGGCCACAAAAATAGAAATTCAGAATAGAGACCCCTGCTAAAAAACAGAGAGCTTTCCAAAAATGCAAAAATTTTAGAAAAACCTCTTCATTTGTGCCCTAGAGACCCATTTTATCAAAACAGACCAGTTTTTGTAAATTGACTATTTGAGCTATGATATCATGTCCAAATTTAAAACACAAAGAATGGACCCCCTATATAATTTAAAGAGCTTTCCGAAAATATAAAATTTTTCGAAAAATATGCTGATTTGCGTCAGATATTAATTTTTTCCGGAATTTCAAGAAAAAATTATTAAAAATTCAAAACATCTCAGAAAATTCTAAATTTTTTACTGTAGCTTTCATGACATGTCGCCAACCTGCAAAAAAAATTTCAGATCAAAATTCCAAGCCGTTTGGGAGATAAAATTAAATCTTTGAAACTTTGGGGTTTTAGCTCCCAAAAAAATCAAAACCAGCATGCAAAGGTGGGTTGCCCCACGGTGGGCGCCAGAAATGTGTGTGTGAAAATTATACCTGATCTGTAGACACAACACTCAGTAAAACATTAGAGGTTAGCTATAATCAAAATCATGCAAAATTGAAAGCTATCTAACCAAGCGATTTACTGCCTTCTAATAGGTGCGAGATTAATGTTCTCAGATTGTAATCAAGATCAGTGACCTAGACGACACCTAAATGAAGGATTTGAATGCAAAAGATGGATATGGAATAAATGCAATTAAGCTATTTTTTGGATTTTTCTATGCAATAATAATTGTAAAAACTGATATGAAATCTATGCTAAATGAAATTGATATGCTATGAATGCTATTGAAAATTGATATGCTATGAATCTAACAATGATATGTAATATGAATGCAAAAAAAATAAGATTGATCTCACAAAGCTTTGAATTCGCAAGTTGATTCCTCAGTCTCCAATTCTCCAGCGTGATTATGCAAAATATGAGATGATTTGTGAAGAGCTAAAGCCTTAATTTATAGAAATCCAGGGCTTTGGAGGTGCATGAATAAAAGCCATAAATCACTCAAATTAACTCATCTTGATTTTTGAGTTATCTGATCATAAAAGATAGTTAATTCTCAAAATCATGCAAAAACATGCAAAAACAGCTTTTTAACTCAAATTAGAGTTTAGATCAGCTTTTTGAACTCCAAAAGGATGTTGAGTTCCAAAAAGTCAATAACTTGCATTGATTTTCTGATTTGGAGTTTAACTGTTTCTTTTGAATATGCATAATAATTAAGAATTAAATAAATAAATAAAGTGATTTATCCTCAACTCAACTGATTTTTGAAAATAAATAATTAATTTATGGGTTAATTAACTATTTATTCAAACTTTTATTAAAAATTATATTATTAAATAATGACAACATGCTTTAATTAATTAAATAAGAATTTAATCAATTAAAGATAGGAATTTTGATTTATTGTCAAAATTAAATAATACAATTAATAATAGATAGAATTAAATTTAATTACATAATTAAGTGGCAAATATTAAATCTAATTAATTAAATATGAAAATATTCAATTAATCAAATTTTAGGATAAATGTGATTTATTGCCAAATAATTATAAAATTAAAGATAATTAAGATAATTAGGAATATTACTAGGAATATTCTCCGATGCAAAATTTAAGATAATCAATTAGATTTGATGATGTTTAGATGTGCCTTAGATTAGGACTTTGATGTCGATTTCATATGATTTGATGATATAGGAGGTTAATGAACTTATAGCCCATTTTTGGGGTATTACAGGTCCCTCCAAGGAAACAACAAGTAGAATCCTTTTTTGGGATCAAAATCAAAATCTGAGATCATTTATATTGTCAACTGCTTGCATCATCAACCTTCAATCATCATAGAAATCTAGAATTCAACTTAATTGATTATCTTACATCAAACTATCAAAATTTCAACTAGTAAAACTTGGTCTCCAGGATCTATAAACAATGCAGAACGCATTCTCGGATGTATATAACCACTTTTCAAATCAATTAACATGCTTCTAAACTATTCAACGCTGACTTTTCTTATCAGATTTTGATTTTTATCCTTAAGGGGGCATGGTATTACACATCATTCAAAGTCTGTAACTCAATTTAGTCAAATCAAATCTATTTCAGTAATCAAGACAATAACCACATCTAGTTGTTGATTCATCTAAAGTCCTCATCGCTTGGGGAAAATCTATTGATCCTTGGGGCATATCAGATTCACAGAGATCCATATCAATATGGTATCCTAAATCTATCTTGTAAACTGTATCAACTTTTCGTAACTATCGGTTCATTAGTGTTATTTCCTTGTTTCTTCATAACTGATGGGTTCAGGATGTGATACCAATATGATTCTTCTTTGAGGAAAATCAGGTCTGGAATCAGTCATTCACTTCTTCACAATCATAAGGTTAAGAATAAGGCATTTTGACACTTTTTCATAATCATCGGTTCATTGTTGCTATAGTTGACATTATCTTTGGTCATTCAGAACCTAAATCCTAAATCTTGCATCTTCAAATCTTTCAATCAGTTTCTGTCTCAGAATCGGTTAATCTTTCAAATTAGTCTCATACATATATATCAGACATAGACTATTGTTTGAACCACTATGCTTTGCACAGTGATTCAAAGAGGGGCAAAATGTAATACCCCAAAAATGGGCTATAGGCTCATTAACCTCCAACATCTTCAATTCGAATGAAATCGACATCAAAGTCCTAACCTAAGGCACATCTGCACATTATCAAATCCTAATTGATTTTATCCTAAATTTTGCATCAGAGAATATTCCTAGCAATATTCCTACTTTATCCTAATTATCTTTAATTTAATAGTCATTTGGCGATAAATCCTATTTATCCTAAAGTTTGATTAATTGAATATTCTGAATATTTAATTAATTAGATTTAATACTGCCACTTAATTATTTAATTGAATTTAATTAAATTATTCCTAAATTGTATTATTTAATTTTGACAATAAATCTAAAATCTCATGACTAATTGATTAAATTCTTATTTAATTAATTAATGTCAATTGTCAATTTTTAATAATATAGTTTTTGAATAAAGTTTGATTTAATAATTGATTAACCCACAAATCAATTGTAAAATCAGTTAAGTTGAGAATAAATTAATTTATTTTTAAATTAATTTGTAATTAAATCACGCACAATTAGAAAAGCAGTCAACTAGAAATTAACAGTCAATTTTAAAATTGAAACTCAACATCTGATGATAAGTTGAAATTTGATCTAAACTCTATTTTGAGTTAAACACTGCTTTTGCATGATTTTTTGTGTGTTAATTATCTCTAATTTCTTGATAACTCAAAAATTAGCCCGAGTTTATCAAGAGTGATTTATGGCTTTTTCTCCTGCATCCTCAAGCCTTGGATTTCTATAAAATCAAGGCTCAGCTCTTCATAATAATCAACACTTGAATTTGCACAATCACTTTGGTGAATTGGTGATTAAAGGATTAAGCACTTGCGACAGGCAATTTGTGAGATCTTTCATAGTTGATCATAGTTTTTGCATAGTTTCATATCATAGTTTTCATATTCATTCATAGCATTCTTAGATTAAATCTACATTCAATTCCATTCATATAGTTTAGATTCATATCAAGTTTCTCATATTATTGCATAGAAAATACAAAAATATAGAATAATATGCATTTATATAGTCTTTCATATTTTGCATTCAAATCCTTTGTTTAGGTGTTGCATTGTCACTGATCTTGATTCCAATATGAGAACATCATACTTGTACCTACTAGAAGGCCATAAATCACTTGGTTAGCTTAGTTTCATTTATTTGTCAGATTTTGATTTTTGCTAACCTCTAATATTTCACTGAAGTGTTGTGTCTACAGCTAGGTACAAAATTCACACACACAATCCTTACTATTTTGGCATGGTCAACTAGGCTCTTAAGTGAGCCACATGCATACAAACCAATTGGGAGGACACCACGAACCATATCAGATACCTATAAATCAGAGGCTTCTCGACCTACTCCCGAAGGTATCAAAATCTTTGTGCAAGGATCAATCCAAGTGATTTCTTGGATCACCTTAAGATACTCACCATTTGTATTCCTTTTTTAGGATACCAAGTTGTGGGCAAAGATTTTGATACTAGCCTATCTTCTAGGTAGTTCTTCCTTGATGTGTCTTCAAAGTTTCAAACTTAGTGCAAAACATTTGTTGAACATACACAAACAAAGAGTTTTACATACCAAATATTTTTCCATGTCAGTCCAAATCCTCCAAATCAAAAATTCATCCGAGCTTTTAGAATCTTGTCATCCTAGTCTCCTAGTCATGGTCTTTCGGTCATCCCGTATCTTCCCCATCTAGTCTTGTCCTCCTTTCCTCCTATCCTAGGTTAGAAGAGTCATCTTGGTCACCCCCCATATTCTTTCCATCTTCCTCCAAAGTCAATCTTTCCTCCTACCTTGAGCCAAATCCAATCCCAATCTGAGCTTCTCGGTCATCCCAATCCAAGTCTTAGTGTCCCATCCATCTTCATCCTTTGTCCTTATCCAACTCATTTGCAAGTCAACATGTCTCAAAACTATTATGATGAGTTTGGTTATTATGTCTCTTCTCTTATTCCATCCTATCCCGATGATGATGAAAGTCTTGTTGATCATGATGAGTATTTTTAAAACCTTAACAATATTTCTCCAAACATCCCCCATGATCCAATCATTCCTCCAAACTATCCTATCATTCCTCCATGCATATCCACTAATTCTCCTTATCCTACCTTTGATAAGGAAAATCCACTAGCTTATTCATGCACACCTTCTTCCTATATTGAGCCTACATATCCTCTGTATACATCCTTCATACCTCCATATCCTTCTATGGTCGTATCCCATACACATCTTTTCACAACAACACTCCTAGCTATTTCCCTTATCCAAATCTACCATCCCCTTATCCTCCAACCCATTTCCAAATCCAAAATCCTAGTCTTCTAATCCAATAACCCGATCTCCCATCCTATCTTGATCCACAATCCACTATATCCTATCTCAATCCATCATCTTCCATTCTTGTCTACATTGCCACAAGTCCTCTTTTGCAAGAAGAATGCATCCCTCAATCCACTTATTATCCCATATCTCAATCCATCATCCCTACCCCATTAGTTAGCCAAACCAGTTCACAAGCTTCTTCTATTCCTACCTATGTGAACTATCAAGTCATTCCATCCTCCAATTCCTCTTTGACACCATCATCCCCTCAGGGAAGTTCACAATCTTCCACCCCACCTTCATGTGAGGACTATCCTAGCTCTCCATCTCCTACACATTCTAATCCTTCACCCTCACAAAAGTCTCCAAGGAATTTCACAAGGAATCTAGCAAAAAATCCCTCTCCTAAAGTTGATGAGCCATGCCATATAAATCCTTCATGTGAAGCCATCAGTGATGATTCCCATTCATCTCCTATATCCATCATTCCTCCTCCATCATCCCCATCCATTATCCTTCTTCCACATATCCCCCTTATTAATCCTCTTTCATCTCTTAGCATCATTGAGTCCCTTCCATCCATGGACTCCATCCAATCCCCATCCATTGCTCCTCCTCCCAGCATTATCCAAGCCACATCCAATGAGCCTCATGAGTTCACCCTTCTTCCTACCATCACAATTGTAGAATCTCCCATCTCTTCATCCATTCCTTCTGAATAGCCCATCCATAAATCCCCCGACACTCTATCCACACCAATCCAATCCAGTCTAGATCTTGTCCAAAAGCATGTTTAAATACCCATATATGAAAATCACAATCCTATCATCTCAATTCCTCCAATCCAACATCCTATCATCCTAATTCCTCTAGTCCAACATCCTATCATCCCAATTTCTCCAAACAACGATCCTACCATCCCAAATCCTCCATCTCAAGATCCATCACCATCCCCCAATCCTAGTCAAGATCTCATCTTCTCATCTTCTCCACTTAATGATTTTCCAATCCAAAGTATCCCACCACCATCACTCTATCCCATTGGTCCAATTACATTTGTTAAGGAAATCCCACTCAAAGTAGAAGAGATCAATTTCATATCTTCCACTACAACACCTAAAACTGGATGTTTATATTATTCCCCATGCCAGAAATATCCTTGCTTGAATAAAATGCTCAAAATGGAATTATCAAGGAAAAGGATTGGGTGCCCATGAAAAAAGAAACCTGGAGCCCATCCAAGACAAGAAACATCCAAAATCACATGGAATTGGTCATACATCCAAAGAAGGCACTTCCTCCAGAAATGTTGGTATAGCTAAGGCTAGATTCAAACATCCTTCCAAACCCATCATTACATCTCCCCATCATCTCTCCAAAGCATACAACGCTATTCCTCCTCCATCATTGTAATCTAAGGAAACCTATCACATTCCTCCTTCATCCTCAAAATCCATTTTGGGTCCCTATGTCCCAAAATCCTCCAACACATATCCTCCACATACCAAATCCATTTTGGGGCCTTACATCCCAAAATATCATCCCCCATCTTATCCTACTCAATCCTTCATCCAAAATCTAAACATCCCTAGTCAGGATCAACAAAGGCACATTCCCACATCTCTTATCTACCAATCTTCTTCCATCTCTCCATCCATATCCCCTCTATTCCACACACCTCTAGATATTCTTTCCAATTCTCCTCGCAATTTGGTTGCCATATAAAAAATGCATAAAGGGAAATATCCACAAAAATCCAAAGATTTCCATGTCCACTCTAAAGGACATGTTCAAGCAAAGAAAAATCCAATCAAGAAATCCAATGCATCCCAATGGCCACAAAGGCCCATCAAAGCAAAAGAAAAATACAATGCATCCCAATGGCCACAAAGGCCCACCAAAGCTAAATAAAAAACTATGTGGATCCCAAAGCAAAAAGATGCAATACATCTAAAAGAAACATCCATAATAGCAGCCAAAGTTGCAATTCCAACAACTACTCATTCCTCTTCTCCATCTTATACATCTATTTTGGGTCCCTATGTTCCAAGATCTCTTAGCACAAATCCTCCATCATATCTACATCTATCTTCCAAATCCCATCCACTTCATCCACCTTCCTCACAACATGTCCAATGTTGGCCCTGACAACATCTCCCTATCATGATCACTTTCCATCATTCCATCCAAACACTTTCTACCACCATATCTCCCATCTACCCCATCCCATCTATGCCTTTACATAATCCCTCTGTCCTAATAAAGCTGTAGGAACATCTAGACAAATTAGAGGGTCAACAACAAATGAGAAGGTCAGCAACAAATTAAAAAGTAAAAAAAAATTCAAGAAAAATATCAAAAAAGAAAAGAAAAGAGAAAAATATTCGTCCAATGGCGAAAACTTGGCAATTATGGTGTCTTGGACAAGTACCATGATGAAAACCTGGCAAACATGCATCATGCATAATCCCCCCAGTTCCTTTCTGCAATTGGGGGTAATTCCCTTCCATTATGTCTTATCTAGCATCTCCTCCATCCCATTTGTCTCTCACTATCCTCCTTTGGATCTTGTTAACAAAACATAGACCACTAGGTATACATGCTTTTGGGCACCTTTCAGCATCCATCTTCCTATCATATCTTCCAGCCACCTATCCTCTTCATCCACCAACTTTCCTAGCTTCCATCTACCTTCCTCATCCTCTTGTCATCTTATCTTCCATCCTATCACCCCCCCTAAAATTCCTCTACATGCATGAACTATCCTAAGTGGGGGAATCTTGTTCCTTGGTGACATATTCCTTGGAGACCTATCCAAATCCTTATCTTCCATCTCCCCATCCAAATATTCCTCCATCCAAATCCTTATCTTTCATCTCCCCATCCAAATATTCCTCCATTAAATCCCTTATCATTTCTTCCATCCACATCCTCATCCTCTAAACAACAAATCCCTCAAAAATTCCTCTATCCAAATCCTGAAGTATTCCTCTATCCAAAATCTCCCAATAATC
This sequence comes from Chamaecyparis obtusa, assembly GCA_027943335.1. Classification (NCBI taxonomy): domain Eukaryota; kingdom Viridiplantae; phylum Streptophyta; class Pinopsida; order Cupressales; family Cupressaceae; genus Chamaecyparis; species Chamaecyparis obtusa. The sequence goes on from BSBK01001735.1 coordinate 356,955, forward strand.
CTTCCATCCAAATCCTCAAGAAAATCCTCTATCCAAATCTCCCAAGTATTTCCTCTATCCAAATCTACTAGCAATTCTTCCAATCCCTCAAGAAAATCCTCTATCCCCATCCCTCAAAAAATCCTCAGCATTCCTCTATCCAAATCTCCCAGCATTCCTCCATCCAATCCTTAAGCATTTTTCCATCAAAATCCTTCACTGTTTCCTCTATCCAAATCCCCAAGCATTTCCCCCAAGCATTCATCCCTCAACATTCCTCTATCCAAATCCTAAGTATTTCCTCCATTCACATCCCTCAACAATTCCTCCATCTTTCCATCACCTGGTCCTTCCCTTGTCATTGGTATCTAGCTACAAGCTACCCCCATGAAATCTAATGCCTTTCATCCATATCTTGATTCCTAGAAATCTTCCAACACATGCAAATCCTATCCATACCTTCTAGCTATCCAAAATCCAAGATCAAGCCAACCGACCCAATCAAGTCCTTAGTCTTGTTACAAGCCTTGATCTCAAACCAATCATCATCATTGGGATGCATCCTTCCCAAATTCATGTCATTTCAAGACACATCATCCATTATAATCCTATCCACCACCCATTCATCTTGGCTTTCCAGCCCAACTGGGGCATCATCTTGCATATCTTTGTAGCTTCAACTTTATCCCCATATCCTTTTACATCCTATCCTGAGTCTTGTACCCTAGCGTCAGTCATGTCTCCACCTAAGCTCATTTGTACATATGTGTCTCTAGGTCTCATCCTCTATGTCAATTAGCCCTTGAGTCATCATGACCTATCTAGCTAAGTGCTTCAACAATAATCTCTTGTGCCTTTTGAGGTTTGAGTGTCTTACCTATCTCTTGTCATAGGAATCCTTATCTAGTTATCCACCATCCGCTTCATGTCATATCCTTTGAGTTTCTCAATCCTTATCCTAAATCAGAATGATCCTAGCACTACCCTTTGACTAAGCATTATATAGGGAATCCTATACTTGTCTTTGTAGGCCTCATCATCTCGAGCAAGAGATTGGCATACACTAGAAATAATCCCGTCTTCTAAAGATCAATAGTCTATCTTAGGTTGACAAATTCAATCCTATCCTATATAATCCTACATCAGGAAGAAACAACTTATCCCTGACATTTAGTAATCCTCCACCATCCTCATCATCCAGAATCTTCCAATCAATCCTCAATCCAATCAGTCATCCTCCATCATCCTACCTATGGAAAAAGGTTTGTGAGATACTTGGTATTTCATTGGTTCCTTTGGATCTTTGCTTATCTTTTGAGATCTCTTGTAAATATCTCCCCATCCTTTGTACATATCCTCATCAGTTCTGCAACAACATTTGATCAGATATCTTGTCCCACCCATCCTTGTACTTCAGCAACATCTTTTGTCGACTATCTTTGATCATATTAACTATCGTTAAACAACATCATTTTCCAATCAGCAACACAGCATTCTCCCCATCAACACTAGGTCTGCAAAGATGTATCCTTCTATATTTTCCAACCTAAGAAATCAAATCAGGTCCATGACGATGTATCCTTTGCCATGTTCAGACCTAATCTCCCCCCATCAATCAACCATCAATCTCTCTCCTTGGCAAAGGATGTCTTTTGGAGTTATCATTTTCATCTTGGATTTTGTCGTTTGGATCTTGTCAATCTTTTATGGCTTCTCATTGTTCCTCTCCTCAAAGTTTCCATGATCCTTTATATCATGGTGTGCTATGAATGCAGACAATCTAGGGAAAGGTCTTTTGATCTTTTTCTTTTTCCTGTGAGTCAGTCGTGTGTTTGTGGTTTCCCCAACATCGTTTCCACCATGTCTCCTCTGGGTTTCATGTGTGATGCTAGGGCAACCCTTTGCATGTTTGTTTTTTGTGTCAGTCCTATGCAATGTTGGTGACAAAGCCTTGAGTTCCTTCATAACCTTGGAAGATCTCTAGCATTGCTATATCAAACTAGGTTGTGCTCTCAGAAATATCCAACAGTAGGAGCTCCCCAAATCCCCCATCTTGCATCATATAGATTAATCTTATATCTTGCATTCTTCATATAGCTTCATCCCACATCTCACATCATATTGCATTCATGCATTTTTTCTCTTGGAAGGTCGTCTGTTTATCCTCCCTTCTCATCTTTCTTCATCCTTTCCCTTCCTTTCTGTGTTCTTTTCGAGAAAATTCCACAAAGTTTCCTCTTTGCACTATTTTCTCAAGGGGGCACAACCCCTTATCTTCTAAATTCTAGCATGAGGCATCTTATTTTCTTGTCTTTGACGCCACGCCACTTGCAGCATCACATCAAAGGGGCAAAATGTAGACACCTAAAATCCCTTTGTTAAAATAAAAATATTTTATTTTACAAGAACCCCTGATGACATCATCATTAATTAATTAATTATTGTGCCATTATTCTCTCCTATTTTAGTTAAAAATATATAATTAAGATACCCCATCCCAAAAATATTTAAATCTAATTTGAATATTTAATCCCTATTTATTAAATAAATATTTCATAAATATTGTCACCAACTTTAAATAAATCTAATATTTATTTAAATCCCTAAAATCTTAGATATCGTCTAGAAATCCCTAAACCTCTAGACCCTTCTAGAAAAACCTAAACCCTTATCCCAACTTTGACCTTGAGCCTAACTCAACCTTGGTCCATTCAACCCATGAAAGTCAATCCTTATCTCTTTAACTCAACCCCTAACCAAACCCCTAACTCTGACCCTCCTTCCTAACCCAAGCACTTGGCCAAAATCCTATAAATACTCCTCCTTCCAAGAGCAAAGTATTAGCTTAGTTTTTATCATTCCATGCATTGTTATCATGCTAAATTACATCTAGGATCTTCATAGTTTATACTAAAATTGCTAGTTTCCTTCATGTTTTTCACATTTATAACTCATCATAGTCTAATTAATGGATTAACATAGTTTCTTTTGAGCTTTTCATATCATCCATATCACATCTATCATTTGGTTAAAATGAACCTTGCATTCACATCCATAGCTTAGAATTTTCATCTCATCCATTGCACCCTTGAAACCTTAGGGGCAAAACAAGTTTCCCATACCTAATTTTGTGCCATTTTGGGGTCTCCTTGGCTTGCAAATGAGTTTGTTCTATCCTCACATCCATTGGGGATGATTTCATTATGTCTTGATAGCACACCCACATCCTCATAAACATCAAACGGGGCTTGGGTGCTCCCGTTTCGGGTCGATCTTAGGTGGTGTTGTGAAGTCCTTCTTTTTGTCTGATTTATATGTTAGAGTAGATTAACTATTTGACTGTCTACGCCTGTTCCTAACAGATTGGATTTCACATCATTTACATTCTGGCACACCCGATGGGACCCCTATCCTGGTAAGATGATGATTAGATAGAGATCAATGATAAACTTTGACCCTACTACCATCCTTAGGTCAAAATTGAAAAGTACACGTTAACATGGAAACTATTTAATCTATAGTATATCATGTTATTCCCTTTTTGGGAATTACACTAAGTGAACCAAATATATTTATTTTATTATTTCAATCATTCAAGAGGATCAAATAGGTGAATTTTATTCTCATTATGTACCAAAAATATTTTTTCACTGCCTTTCCATTCCATATCCATACCCCAAGCTTTGTCTTCACTATTTCCAATCATATTAAAATCTCCCCTATGATCCAAGGTAAATCCCAAACATGATACATCAAATTACACAATTCAATTCTATCTATATACTTGTTAGGGGAATTAATTATATAAAGACCAAATTTTTTGTTCTTGTTTCCTATGATAATCCATACCACCCTACTGCATGGACAAACTCTAGAGGTAGTCACATATTGAGACTTTTTATTAGAAAAATGTTAGCTCTGAACAATGCAACCTTGCTAAGTCTCTAAACTTATCTTTTTGGAGAAACATGGAATCACTCCTAGGTAGTGGGTTACCTAAGAAATTGGAGTGAATATCTGGATAATGCCAACTCCTAAATTTTACTTCACCTAAAACTTATTGAAACTTAAACTTTTAAAAGGAAAAGGGAGAAGAAATGATAATATGGAAATGATTGAAATAAAACTTTAAAGGTGATGCACCAAGATAAAAAAGGATAATAATGTTGTCTAGACACAATGAAGCTTCATGGACCACCTATTGCAAGGCACAACCTTGAAATGATATTCTTTACATAATAATGCTTCAAAAGAAGGTCTAATTAATATGAAATTAGGAGGAATCTCTTCACAAATAACAACTGTAATAATTTTTTGACACAACTTACAACCTATACAAAAGCATGCAAAAAATTATTATAGGTGCTATAATGAGACATAAATTTAAGGAATCTAACAAAGAAACACAAAAATAAACATCAATCATTGCTATGCACACCATAGACAAGACTCAAGATAGACCCAAAATGTAGGCTTTACTATGCTCCAAAGGCAAAACAAACATATATTATTGAAAGAGTTACATGAAACATGCACAATGCTAAGGACTCAAAATTAAATCACTCCAAAAAAATCTACATCCAAAACTAAACTAGAAATCAAGTACAAGTGAGGGATCATATCCTCCTCAAATTTCGTACAAAAACCCATGAAGAAAGGAGCTGCAATTTAAAATGGGGTCAGGTGCAAGAAAATAGCCTCAAAAAGTGCACTTGAAACCTTTCCAAAAAGGTCTCCAAGGAATGAAAGAGTCCTCTTTGACCAAGTACACATGGTGACAACTCAAAATCTGCATTAAGTCTCCCTAAAAAGACTCAAATAACTCACAAATTTGTCTCCAAGTCCAAGATTACCTCCAAGATTGCCACATCACCTCTCTAGATTTATAAGACAAAAATCAGAAAGAGTTCTAACTGATAATCCTTGTTTGACTCAAAAAATTAGCCTATGTCACATTATTATTGCATTTTAAAATTTTAATATTAATTAAATAGTTTATAAAAAAATTAACTAATATTAATTACAATATGTCATGATGCAAATAATAATAAACTATATTTATTCTTACTAAGTCACTAGTAAATTTTAGCTTGTTTTTTGATGAGGATTCGTCAAATTTTCGATACGAATTGGTCAACGAAACGACCATAGATGTTGTCAAAGTTTTTTCATCAATTATACGACACACTAAAATGTAATCAAAATTCTGACGTATATAGTGGTTGAATTATTGACAGACCCACCGTCAAAATAATTGCTTCAACCTCAAAGAATTATCGATCATACCTTCCATTTCTACGACCAATGTTCATCGATATGGTGATGACTTAGGGTCGAAATTGTCATCGAGTGTATAGCATTTTCGTTGAACTACCAAACAATGTTCGTCAAAATGCCAAAGAATGTTCGTCTTTCTTTCGATGAAATTTGGTCAGAATAATCGTCGAACATATAGCACTGTCGTCGAAAGGACTATTATTGATCCATCGAAAAAGAGACACAAAATTATTTTATTTTTTTAAAAATAAAATATATCATCAAATTAAGCATAGAAATATTATGCTTTAATTGTTTACATAGTAATCATGTCCAATGACATAATTTAATTAGGGCCAATAGAATAAATTACAACAATTACATCAAGTGGCATAATTTAAAGTAATTACCTTTGAAAGAAAAAAAAGGTTTACATTCATAAATGGACACACTCAAATAAAGTGTTTTACATTTTAATTTTTCAAAATATGTGATCTATGGAAACATCATGTGTACAATGAAATGGACCTTGCAAAATTATTGATGCATGAATTCAACATACATGAAATTACCACTATTCATGATACGCTTGCTTACAAATGTCTAAGAGTAATGATGTGAGAATGAACACCTGACAAGTTTGTTTAACTTAAATCTCCATCAAAAAGCTTAATCCCTTCACTTGGTCTACCAATTTACAGACTCTACACATTCTAATATATTAATCTAGAGGGGGTGCAACCTTGAATAGATCACTAAATCCACCTTTCCTTATCATATCCTAAATATCACATAAAACATTAGTCTAGAGAAGAGCATAATATTCAAGCCATTAATGAATATCAACTTATATTTTTATTATTCTACTTCATTAAATATTGCAAACAAAAATCAAAGCTACAAGAATAATTTATTTCCATTACTCACAAATACAATGTATAAATCTCAAGGAATAAATCCAATAAATCCAATAAATCCAATCTTACAACTATATTTTTTTTTGGCAATGTCTAAATTTCATAAACTAAAATGAATATCTTACCAAGGGGGACACTTAGTTTTTTTTTTCAAACTTCCCTTATATATTTTATGTTTTAGTTTACGATTTAGCCAATACCTTTTTTGAGAGTAACGTCTAAATCATAAACTAAAACGCTATCTTACCAAGGGGGACACTTAGTTTTTTTTCAACTTTTTTCAAACTTCCCTTACATGTTTTAAGTTTTAGTTTGTGATTTATCCAATACCTTTTTTGAGTACCTAATGCACATTTTTTGAAAACTTGTGATATGAAGCAATGCCAAATATTAAGTGATGTCATTGTGCAGAACTTGTCATAATGAGCTAAGAATATGCATAATGCTATAAAGGATGCAATGAGAAAGATTAGGTTGCAAGTAAAGCAGGAAATTGCACTCATGAAAATAAATAAGAAATTTCTGCTCAGTTGCTATAGTTACATAGTACACTGCTTATTATGCATATATGTCTAATTGTTAATATTATTGAAAAGAATAAAGCCATGAATCTGTAGGTGTCATATAGGAGCTCTTATTATTATATTTTCATATTACATAATACAGTAGTCACTTGGAAAATTAAGGCTTACTTTCTTCTTCTTCATCATGATTTTGGCATCAGCCTGTATAGAAAATCAACAAATAATTACTTACATGAAGAACAATTAGCATGATGACACAAATGAAGTAAACAAAAGATATTTGTCTATTGCCATTAGTTATGCCACTATTCAGAAAGTAAAGTTATATCATAAAAATGTACCTGTGTACAAAGGAATACACATGTAAGATTCAAGTCAATGACATCCTGCCACTGAGATTTTTTCATCCTCATTATTAGTGTGTCCCTTTTGATGCCTGCAAAGAAAACCAGGGGCACAAATTCTTAGCAAGCACATAATAATTTTTTTGTGGAGTAACTGATGCATTTTGTCCAATCATAGGAAAGAGACATGAAAGAACAATAATACCTGCACTGTTTATCAAAATGTCAACTTGATGCAGGAGCATCTTGGGTCTTTGAGCAATCTTGCATCAACCAAAAACATTTCCTGATTTCTGTACCTATTTTCTATTATTTGCATTATAATCTTTGCATTTGATGGTTTCATGTTGTGTGAAGCTTACATGATGTTGAGGACCTATTTTGGAACCTTCTCCTATGAGCACATAAATATTGGATGGACTGTTTCAAAGTTACAGTTGTTTTCCTTGCCGTCGGAGCCATATTTTCCTGTAGTTTTGGTGCTGATTGCGCGTAGTGGCGATGTTGATCCTTAAGGAATTAGACTTTGAAATCTTAAGGAATTTTAGAGGACCTAAAGTTATATCATTTCCAAAGAGCACAAGTCCTAATTAATTATGAGTAAAAATTTATGCCCATTTTTCTCGGGGACCTATTTTCTACCAGTTTCACATGAAACATGGAGTGTTTCTTCTTGCGCGGTTTTGTGTGATCAAATGGGGACTTGAATAGTTAAGGGAGTTTTTTTGGGTCATGTGTGGACCTAAATACAAAGGTTCATCAATTGGTGATCATTATTTCATTATTTTTGGTTTAAATCTTCTAGACTAGACCTATAATGTAATTCAATGCCAGACTAGTTGACTTGTGGCTTAGCTAGCTATATAAGGAGTCTAGATTGATGTAGTGGGGAATCAAGAGGGAGATCTAGGAAGGATTATAAAGATATATCATTGGAGGAAAAGATAGGATGCAAGCTGTGATTCTAATTTCATAATTCTCATTGGATAAGGCCGAAACCCGAAAGGCCTCACAGCCGGGCATGTTGAAAGAAATAATATAAATTCTCTATTGTTGCTACCAATTGATTGCCTCATATCCATTGTGATTTAATTGCATTCATGTGATATTATATTGCTTCTATTGTGTAACTCTAAGTAGGGCTTGTTGTTGATTCAAGTGGAGTCAATTCTGCTTGATTTTACTTGTAACTACCCTATCCCTGCGTCACAACTGTACCCCATGACTCAACTACCTACTCAAATAAAAAAAGTACAAATAATTATTGAGTACAACATGATATCTACTTGGGAAAAATAGCTTAGCATCATAATGAGATATTGAACTGATTCTTACTATTTTAAACATAGCCTCAATGTCAACCTCCTTTGAAACATTTGCTCCATAAATCAATGCTGAGCCACCAGAATCTTCAATCTGCAATTAGGTCACTCTTAACAGATTGTTGAATACCATAAAAACTTAATTTATATTTGACATTACTATAAGTTTTTATAAAATCCAAGAGATAAAAAAAAGCATGAATGGGCACACATGCTGAAGACAAGAGTGCCAAGATTACAAATTTTAGCATCAAGATTCATAATAGATACATGATATCAGTATCACAAAAGATATGTGGTCATATCATTACAAGGGAAACAAGTTACCTCTACTCCACCCTAAGCTAGATCAGAATGTTCATAATGCCAATTTAGTGAAAGACTGAATCAATGATTAGAGTGTCTGATCCCTTGATTATCATTTTGATTCTACCCTACATACCTTCCAAAATATATACGTTGCATCAAGGGTATTGTCACAGTTGCATTTCCCATTTACAAAACTGAAGATGTCTTTGGTTAATCTCAATGATTTATGATATTCACAAGAACAAATTCAAAGGTGGATATGGATAGGAAAGAAGTTAAGAGAGTCCATATACCCAAGGGAAGTTGGTGTGAGATAAATTGAGATATATGAAATGTAGAGATAAAGTAAATAATATCGATGATGAAGTATGGAATGGTATGAAAGATATAAATGAAGTCTATGGAATCTTGAGAATGAGCATAAATCAAATATACACCTACAAAGATAAAATCATATATTAGTAGATAAGAATTTTGTTAACTAAGATATCTAGAATCAATTGAACAAAAAAGGAATAGTCAACCACTATGAAGTTAGTCCTAGGAAGGAAGTCAATGTGAAAAAGATGACGCAGTTCCTCAAAAGCACACATGGTTTCTGCATCAAACCCTCCTCCAAACTACAAATATGGCAGACAAATAAATGGAAAAAGAAATATTTACCTGATGAGCTTTGAAAGAAAAATGCACACCCTGAAGCAGCAAGAATTCCTATGCAGACTCCTTTTCTAAGTTTCCCATCGACTCCAGCTCTATAGATAGTCATCTCATGTATCTCTTTGCTAGCTTAATGGAACCTAGCTTTATCTGTATCAAAGAAGATCATTAAATTATGAGTTTGAGCATAAGCATAAATTCATACATTCAAAAGGGATAGCAGTACTACAAATATGGGCTTCTAAATGATCAATGCATTTGGAGTAATTAGATATTGATCTTAGACCACATCTATGCTTTTGTAAAGTCTGTACTGGCATTTACATTCATTGAATTCTGACTGGCTGAATTGTTTCAGCATTTTGGTTAATAGTTTTGATAGATTTTACTTGAATATGGTCATTCCATGATTTATAACCACTGTAACACATGGAATGACTCAATCTTGACATGTATTATAGTATACTAATCCATTAATGTGCAGTTAAGAATAAATGTTTAGGTGGCCACCATATTTTGTAAGGAATTTTAATGAATTCGCTTGGAATGCTACAACAACAGAAAATATACCTTAGGGAGGGGGTTGTTGGATGATTGATTGTGTGTAGAAATGTTGAGGACAAGGTGATCCAACCATCATTTGTTGTAGGAAACCTTGGGAAACAAGACATTGAGGAAGCCCTAGTTTTAAGGGTTTGGAGAGTACAATTTAGGGTTTTTGCATCTAGAAGCCTCTTGGAATCAAATTGGTTCCATATGCCTTTGATTTGAACCTATTCATGACACTATGAAAAAGCTTGAAGCATGGGATTTTGACTGGTTAGGAGTTCCTTTGGAAATGCATGGTTTTTAGGCCTTGGAAAACTGAGACACAGTGCAAACAGTCACATACTTTCCAAAACAACCTACCATGTTCTTTTGGTATGATATCAAAATAAATAAAGGGTATCTTAAAATTTGGTTTATTTATCTATTGTTTTGGGAAACATAAAAGTTATCATTGGTTGAGGCTTGCTGGAGACCTATTAGACAGGGCTAATAAGCCTAACTTGGTAATTTTGAAGATTTGGTGTTTGAAACCTTGGGAGGAATTTGGAATTTGTTAAAACACCTTGGATTGCATAAGTTATTCGATCAAATAAGCTTCATGGCTCCACACCCATCATCAGAAGGATCTCCATCTCGGTATGGGTTTGGATCATTGTTTCTCAGGGCTACTAAGTGGAATGATTCAAGATCATTCATTCAAGGTCGTCAAGAAGAGTTAGATATTTTCTCCATGCCACATGTTCATTATTCTCCATGGTCTATTTCATTGCTTTAGGCTGAGACAGAGGTGACAAAAAATCTACAAGCACCCTGGTCTGGTATTCAAATTCACTTAGTTTGCCTCATTATTTTGTTATTATCTATTTAATGAAGGCACTAGTTCTGTAGTTTTATCTATGATTACTTTACATATGATATTATTTTTGCAAATGTTTGTATGCTCAAAAGTCCTGATCCTGATACCATACCCATTTTTTAATTCCCTAACGCATATATTTTATTAGGCCAAATATATTCTATAGTACTACTAAGGAATGATGATGCTTTTGGAGGGAAGGAATATATGAGGCTTAGTGTGGAGATTCGTAAGTGCTTTTAATAGGGTGGAAGACCAACTGGTCCCAACCCATATTTTTTTATGCTTGAATGGATTGATGACTAGAGAAACAATGTTCTTCACCCATGCTAATGCATATGAGAACTATCCTATCCCACAATATGATCCTTCCTGATTTGGAATAAGGATTTTCTTCATTATTATTCCTCTTCTATCCTTGTCATTTCATCTCTCTGGGATAGTTTGTTTGGTCCTGCATTAGTGGACTACTGCCACCCATTGTCACCTTCATTTATCCTAATAAGATTTATCCTTTTTTGTGTGTGGACTAGATGAAAAATAAAGCCCAATTTTTCTAATGTGGGAAAGGGGATCACAGTGTACTATTGTTCTTATGTGTGTCATAAAATCATAAATACAAAAGGATAATGGCACCATCCTTCTTATTAGTGTCATAAAAATAAAAAAGATGAGACTGTTATTTTTATGTATATAATGATATTAGTGTTCTTATCCATAACATAAAAACAAAGAGGATAAGGCTTATACAATTGCACCATCTTAACCATATCATAAAAATAAAGAGAATAAGACTGTTATTTTTAGTTTTTAGTATTTACATAACAAAGATTAAATCAAATAATCTCCATGAGATACAATATAGGGTTCACATGTGAGAAAAGAATGGAGCATCCATGCCAAAAAAAGATAAGAACTCAAGAGAAAGTAATGAAAAAACTAAGAAACAAAAGATGTTTATCCCTAAATGAGAAGAAATAAAGATGAAACAAATAATGGAGAGAGAAGAAAGATAAAGAAGAAGAGATGAGTTGTCATCAAGAGTGTCGATGAGCATGCCACTGTGGGTTCTGTTGAAACAAAAAGGCAAATGAATAGACCTAGAGAAGATAATACCATAGAAAATCAAAATCCACAAATGAGAAGATGTAAGAAATGGTAAATAACTTAAAGACAACACTTACAAATTATGAAGTAAGCAAGAGATTATTGACATATTTTGATATATTCCCATCATAGCACTATGACATAGTTTTGTATTTTGAGGCTAAAAACTCTGTTTATGAGCATTGTGGTTCACGGTGACTGATGTTAGTGTACTATAATAGAAATGTCTTACTATTGTCTTGTACTATTTGATACTCATGATTATGCTTTGGAATCAAAGTTTTCTTTCATTTGATATCCTACTACAACATTTCTTTTATACCTTGAACATGGCTTGAGTGATCAGATCTATATGTATTTCTTTACATTATTTCTATAAGACCTATATGATCATGATAGGCTTCATTATTTCTTCTTATATAACATGTTAATAGAATGAATAATACATTGTTTGAATGCAATGATGCCCTAGGCGAGCCGGTTGAGCATGGTTAGGGACAACAGAGCATTGCAAGGAGATTACAACGAGTTGAATGCATTGCTTGCTACAACTAAAAGCTCATGGAGAGGTAGAAACACATCTATAGAAGCCCCAAGTTGAAGTAGAAGATTGGGTGAGTTTCTTTGGTTTCCAAGAAATCAAACTCTTAGTCACACTGTCTAAGTTGCGTGAAAACACTGGTTGCATGAAAACTCAATGAACACGTGTATTGGGGGATTTCTTCCATTGTTGGTAGTGGGATAGGAGGGTTTGGTGTCATCAAATTTAGAAGAAACCCTATTCAAAATGGTTTACAGTCAAAATGGAAGTTGAATATGTTTTGAAGGGTCCAAACTCCATGACTTTTGCCAACATCCTACCAGCCTATGCCAAAACCAGAGTGTTAGAACATTAAGATATGGGCATCCATCAAAGCATAATGGAAGGGGGATTTTTGTTGGATATTACAGTGGAAAATGCTTTGATAGATATGTATGGAAAATGTGGAAATATACACAAGGCACATAAACTTTTTGATAGAATGCCTCAAAGAGATGTTATCTCATGGAATGCGATAATACTTTATTTTATGATGTGCTATCCCTAGGATTATTTCTCAAATCCTGTGACTAAATCTTCACAAATATTATGTTATCTACCTCTAAATACAACTCCAAATGTATGAATGAAAGAAGAAAATGATAATGTAAATTAAACAGTTTTTCAGTTCTACCTCACTAAAATTCCAGCGATCCAAATTTTAATGCTTCTTGAGTGGGGCTGATTACTAAGTGAGATGTTTTGTTGAGGTCTATGCTTGAATCTAGCCTTCTGTGGTTGCTCAACAGTTGCTACACCCCTTTCAAAGCTCTCTGTAGGCTACAAAAGGTTAAAAACACCCGATTTAGCACCAAATCTGCCAAATTAAATCAAACAGATCTAGATCCTGGCATTGAGAGGAAGATGTTATATAAAAATCCTAGTTAAATCAAACAGGCGGACCTCCTTCACGTGCCACCCTTCAAATTCGTCACGCCGAGAATAATGAAATGAAAAATGAAACCTTTTTTTAAGTTATGCCCGTGTTCATCGTAATTTTGACCCCCATGATATTGGTCACAATTTCAACCAACACAGGCATAACTTTTAAAAAAATCAAAATTTTCCTTCTATAATCCAACCAACCAAAACCTTTTTATTTGTTGGTCAAAAATTGTGGTGGAAAAATAAGGTCAAATGTACTAGTGAGTAAAATGAAAATATATTACATACTAAAGATAAATACAACAACTATTAACTAAGTAATACATTTTCATATTACTTAGTAAAATATTAAAAATGACCCAAGGCATTAAAGCCTTTCCACATGAAAAAAAGCTTTATGAAAATATTAAGCCAAAAATCCTTGAAGCTCACGACACATCTTAGGTTTTTGAAACCTTAGAAACACATGCTCCCATGTTAGTTTGCATCTTAACTTTTAAGACACTTCTAAAAAACCGTGGCCACCTCTGAGACACTTAGGGTTTGATGATGATGACCTTGGAGCTTTTCTTCTAAACTTGACATTCTTCATGTGGATCCTTGCACATAAAATATTTGTTAAAGGTATGGTTTTATTTGTGATGCCTTTGAGCCCTTTCATCGGCAAAAAGATGACAAAAACTTCTAGCTCTTTTCTTCATGTTTCAATTGTATGTTATCCATGTTTCTTTGACTAGATTAGGGTGTGAATTTGGAACATTTACATACATGTTTATTTTGTATTTCCACGGCCCTAGCTTTGAAGGTTTTGAATCTAAATTTTGGGTACATATATAGTTGTTTCTCCATGTTTATGTTCTTTGTATCTATTGTTTTCCATGATTTTCTGAAAGAAATATCATTTTGTGTACCTTTCCATGCATATTTATTTTCCTCATAGTCATAGCTGAAAAGGGTTTTTTGAAAGTTTGAGATCTCTGAGCTTGAGGGTTTGTTTAACTTACATGGTTGCAAAACTCTGCTAATTATGTGCACAATCGTGGCTAGAAATGAATGTTTCAAAAATATTGATAAGAATTGATAAAGTAAAAACCCTATCCATATTCCTATTTGAAGGTTATGGCATGATTAGCACTAAAAACCCTTATCTCATATGTATCTTGTATTTTGTGACAATCACGCCTCCAATAGTTTTGTCTCCACTCATGGAATAAACCTTGCTGGTATTTGGCTCTAAAATTACACATCACTCCTTATATTTTACAAATGTGAGCTCACACAAATGAAAATGAGAAAGATTTTTAACCCTTGTGTCTAATGAATCTTATTATTTCCTATTGTTTTCAATTAAGGTTTTATAAACTATGATTTCTAGCTTATTGTTCATGGTTGTAGGAAATAAAATGAATCTTCATTTATAATCACTCTATGTTTTGAGAAATCTGAATATATTTTCTCTATCACTTTATGTTGGTTTATATCCTCTAATTTAGTACCTCTGTATATGATGCTTCACCTTATAAAAACTTTAACTTTCAAGGTTCTTATGGCCATGTAGATACAAGTCATTATATGTAACTAAATGTTAAATGCAAGCTGAAAATTGGTCTGAAATGCACTCTCTTCATTCCATTATTGTTGATAATGCACCTTGTCCTATTTCATAAATGTTCTATCATCTTATTAGCTGATGACCACCTCACTATACATGGATACCACATGATATCTTAATTTCATCTAGGATCATCACTCTATTTATTAATTTTATCTCAATGACAATGTATTTAGCATATGATTGTGTTGATCCATATAAGGCATATACTCAAGCTTACATGATTTATTTTGATGATCATGATTGTCACTATGCATGTACCCTCAACATTATGTCCTAGATCAAAATAAATTATGATACCCCTTTTCTCCAAAAGTAATTCTTTTTGTCCTTTCTTAATTTTGTCACTATGATATACTTTTTTTATTTAATATTTTATAGTGAACACCCTTTCTATTATTGAGACAACACTATTGGTGTTTGTACTTGTAATATTTTTCTTTCCACTTCACATTATCAGCCTACTACTGGTTACCACAAATGATCACTTATTTACCTGTAGCTTTTGATTGCATCTAACTTAAAGCTTTATGAAAAAATGATCCAACTTATGCACTTGTTTGATATCTCTGATTGTACACTACTTTTAAAAAACTATAACATGCAACTTTTGTAACCTTCAACATCCTAATTTATAGCTTTCAAATGATCATGAATGATCTTGTAGTTGTTCCTCTTGGTCATATGTAATCCATGCAAATTAAAACCTGATCATGAAAAGCTTTTTTTTTCTTTTTGTTTGTAATGAAGAAATATTTTTTCAGTGACATTGCTTCATATATTCATCTTCTTGATCAGATGATCTATTTATTTATGTTAGACTTAGTGAAAAAATTCTCTTTCTTAGATAAATATGCCTCTTCAAGGAATATTCTTGATGATATTACCATACTTGAAGAGTTATGTTGACTTGCAATTGATTTTATTCTTCTTTATATTCTTGTCTCTTGTTAGAAATCTGGGCTCAACCCTTGTGGGAGCCACATTTACTCCACTCACTAACAAGAGACACTTGGCACTGCACATGATACAAACAAGTTATAAAAAGATGGGCCTCTTATGTTGACACCTCCCAAGATCTTGCTCACTATAACATGAGGTAATATTATCCTATGTTGGACATTAAGTGAGATCATAGGAAAATCTGCAACCTCATTTCACAAATATAGATAAAATATCTTGTGATAGTGGGAAGATCTTGAAAGGACACCAACATAAGAGGTTCATAACTGACTTGTTTTTGATGAATTTCTTTCTTGTTTAATACATATAGAGACCAACTTGTATATGCATAGGTAGATGATATGTAGGGATGGTAACTATCATTGCTAAGATCCTCTGGATCTAACTCATTACTTTGACCAATGTAGGACACAAGAGTACCTAGGAGGACTATGGAGCCACAAAGATAAACCAATTCAAACAAAAAAAAGATAGGAAAAATTGACCAGTCATATAGGCAATGATTTGTTACCCTCTCTACATGCTATTTTTCCTTTTCATTACCTTATTCATGTATTAGTTTATCTAAATTTGTATTGAACAAGAAAAGGCCATTCTCAGAGCTTGTGCAAGACAACATGTACATTTTACATTCAATAAATTTATTTTAATCAAAATAGATCTGTATAAAATCTCTCTATATTTCATGCGTTTGTTTGAATGTAATAACCTGGTATTTGTAAACTTTTTAATTATTTCATTGAGGTACATGAATGTAATGTATGAGGGTTAAAAGATGAACCTTTTCTTCAAAATGTACATGCCTTTACTTGAATTGAGCCATGAGTGGAATTTTGGTAACACATTTGGCAACATCTACTATATGTCTACCCGCTAGACATCAAAACCAGTAGCCTGAACTATTCATTGGGCACAATCACATAGAAACATGATTGAAACCTGAAAACTTAAATGCAGAAGTTAAATAACTTTTTTTGATTGATTGAAGATAGGTTTATGGTTCATGATAGTGAGACATAAAAAATCACTACCATGAGTTATAGATGTGTACCTAATAACCTAGAAAGAGTTGTTTAGGTTGGAAGACCCTAAAAAACTTTGTACATGATTTTAGTTCACCAACTTGGATCAGAAAACTAAAGACACAACTGAAAATAAGGAAAACTAGACTAAAACTACTACTTGTGTTGGACAACATGTTGAAAATTTGGAAATGCATCTAGCCTATAGTGCAACAAGACTTTATTGAAAACAAGTAACCTAACCTGTAATGTACAAGGTAGATCAAACCTCAACGTAATGTTTGAGGTGTATCCCATCCAATGGGATAGGTATAATTTCTCCATACATGTTTAATAGTTAGAATGCATCATGTTCCTTCCATTAATTAATGAGAAATGAGACACTCCACATGCTATCAAACTTAGTTTGTTTACTTGGTCTTCTTTTCAACTAATCCCACCTTAGGACAACATCACCTTCTCTAAAAAATCTAGGAACCGCTTTCCTGTCAAAAGTATTCTTAGTTTGGAGTTGTTGATACTCCAATGTCTTCATGGATTTATCTCTTGCTTCTTCCATCTCTAAGAGATGAGAAAATCTTAATCCCATTGGGCCATTCTCCTCAAAAACTAAAATTTGATTTGTCAGGTCAAGTGTAGGAATCTCTATAGAAATGGGCAACCTAGCTTCTTTGATATACACCAACACATAAGGTGAATTACCAATAGATTTATTAGGATATATCCTATCTGCCCATAATGCAGATTTTAATTTTGTGTGCCAATCCCTCTGGTTGTCTTACAATGTCCTCTTAATAATATTGATAAGATTCTTATTAGTAGACTCTACCAAAACATTACCTTTAGGATACTAATTTGAGGTGTATTCAAGTAGATATAATTTTTTATATCTCCATTTGTTACTCTTAAAAACACAAGTTCCAAGGCATTGTCTCAAATAATAGACCTAGGCACCCCAAATATGGTTATGATATCATCATAAAAGTTAAGCATAGATGATTCATTAGCTTCTTTTAAAGACATGGCTTCAGTCCATGTCCTTGTAAAATAATCAGTTGTAGTGAGGAACCACTTATGTCCTGCACTATAAGGTGGATTAATTGCTCCTATAAAATCAATACCCCATCTCATGAAGGGCTTCTCAACTTGGATTGGATGGAATGGTAAATTTGGAAGCCTTTCCTTGCCTTCAAACATGGAACATTTGATGCACTTCCTAGACTATGCATGGGTGTATTTAAACAAGCTTGGCCAATAATAACCAGCTCTCAGAATTTTCCAAGTAGTGGTTCTTGGGGAGAAATTATTAGCTTGTCGTGACTGATCAGGAAAGTACTATCCAGGAAAGTACTATACACTTTTTCATTCGTCATGGGGTTCGGGGTTCCAGTTGAACCAAATGGTTCCATCCATATTCCACAAACCATTTTTCGGATTTAAAACTTCCAGAATTGTCAAATACTGGAATTTGATAATTCCAACGTCATTTAATTCCAACAACCAAATAAATTTAAACTTGATCATGATAAAATAATATTATTTTTAATATTATTTTTTGTATCTATTTTATTGTGAAAAAGTCAGTGCTCCCTTAAGTCCCTTGCAAGCCTAAATAAGAGGAATATGTTCTTTCTTTTTCATGGGTCCATATTGTTAGCTTGTGGTGATTGATTAGGAAAGTAATATCCAGGAAAGTACTGTAAACTTTTCATTTGTCATGGGGTTTGGGGTTCCAAGTGATCCAAACGGTTCTATCCATATTCCAAAAACTATTTTTCGGATTTAAAACTTCCAAAATTGTCAAATATTGGAATTTGGAAATTCCAACGTTATTTAATTCCAACAACCAAATAAATTTAAACTTGATCATGATAAAATAATATTATTTTTTGTATTTGTTATTGTGAAAAAGTCAGTGCTCCCTTAAGTCCCTTGCAAGCCTAGATAAGAGGAATATGTTCTTTCTTTTTCATGGGTCCATATTATTAACTTGTGGTGATTGATTAGGAAAGTACTATACACTTTTCATTCATCATGGGGTTTGGGGTTCTAGGTGAACCAAATGGTTCCATCCATATTCCAAAAACCATTTTTCGAATTTAAAACTTCCAGAATTGTCAAATATTGGAATTTGACAATTCCAACATTATTTAATTCCAACAACCAAATAAATTTAAACTTGATCATGATAAAATAATATTATTTTTTGTATCTATTTTATTGTGAAAAATTCAGTGCTCCCTTGAGTCCCTTGCAAGCCTAGATAAGAGGAATATGTTCTTTCTTTTTCATGGGTCCATATTGTTAGCTTGTGGTGACTGATTAGGAAAGTACTATACACTTTTCATTCGGCGTGGGGTTAACTCGTCAAGCATTTTTGAGCTGACATGTCAAACATTTCCCTAGGTTGACTCGTCAAGCCTTTTCTTAGGTTGACTCATCAAGTATTTTAGGGTTAACTTGTTAACCGACATAAGCCTTGTTATATTGGCTTAGGGTTAGGGATTTCATTAGCATGTATGATTTTAGTACTTGTGGCAGAATTGAGCTGTAAGGGATTACGGATTATAATCAGGTTGTAATCACTAGATAATAAAATATTGGACTCGCTGTTGGTGGACGTAGCCCAGGGATTGGGTGAACCACGTTAAATCTTTGTGTCTTGTGTTCTCTTCTGTGTGGTTTATTATTTTCTGATATTGGTTATATTTGCATGTAATTGTTATTTCTACCTGCTTAATCCTAATAGAAATGACCCCCAAAGGGTCCTGTTGGATTACAGAGAGGGGGGGGGGGGGGGGTGAATCAGTAATCCTTGATTCCAAATACCTATTTTTTTTCTCTGATTAACTATGTGTCATCTCAGTTAAATACTATTCACTATTTACGTACAACATTAAATAAACTTTAACAATAAACAAACCTTTCACATTAATCATTCATCACATGTAACACCAGTATTTAACATGGAAACCCCACTTTGGGAAAAAATATAGTGGGAATTGTCACCCACTAAGAAAATACTCTTTTGAAGTATGCTCGGTTAAGAGCCAATTTGGTTAAAGATTAAAATACACACTATTAGGTGTGACCTAGTCAAGGGATTTACCTCAGATCTGCTAGGATATTCACCCTATTAGGAAGTGACCTAGTAAAAGGACTTTGAACACTCTTTAGAATGTTACCTTTTTCAAGGATGTTACAATAAGACTGTTAGGTCTACTCTGTTAAGAGATTTCTCTATTACAAATGCTAATAAGCAATAGTAAATAAATTGACCTGTAAATTTGTAACTATCTTTTCTTAACTAGATCCTTTGTGCACTCTTCTATCTTCACTTCAATCCTTCACTTTCCACTGGCTTCAACACTTTATCATATCCTGCTTTATGACTCATAATCTCTCTGTTCCTTCTTCACTACATCAGTCGGTGACTTATCAAATCTTCAATTTGCAAGCTATTTGTCCATACAAAACCATCCTTTATATAGAAATCTTGTGTCTCTTAATCTCCTCTATTACATTTTCCTTTGTTTAATCTCAATTGTTCAATTCATTATACCTTGAATCTAAATCTCAGTAACATGTTTTCTTTTCACCTAGGAACTTAAGCTTTTCTTGAAACTTGTTCCTTCTATTTTAACCATTTAGATCTAAGCCATAGATCATCATCATGAATTTTCCTGATCATAGATCTCTCTAACTAACTTTCCTTATCATCATAACCATCCAACTCATCATAGCTAATCATTAAATGTCGTACCAATCCTTTTATTTGATTTTGTTCCTTGCTTGGTAGATAAATGTAAATTTTGGTTAACTTCGCTCGGTGCCTAAAACTTTATGTTCGATACCTTGAGTTCCCTTTCCTTTACCAAAACATACTCTTCTCTTTACCAAATTACTTTCTCTCTTTACCGATTGACTTTTCCTTCTCGGTAGCCAAAGTAATTTAACTTATCGACTTGTCAAATCTTCATCACCATGCTTTACCGACTTAAATTAATTATATGTTAGGTAGAAAAAAATTATATCAACATAATCTTAGCATTGTCTGATCTATATTAGTTGCCCATTTAAGTTATCCAGCTTCAAAACATCTCTTTTATTCTTCTTCTTAACTCATTCAACTTTATATCATATACTGAATGATATGACAACATAATATAAACTAGAAATCAATTGCTTGACATCAATGACAAGACAATAAATAATCTAACCTTTCTACTATCTTGTATTCCTCTGATCTTGGTCAATTTTCATCATCATCACCATCAGTTTAACAATCTCCAACATTACTATCAGTTATAGTAAAAATCTCCCTCTTTGACATTGATAGCAACACTAATAATCTTCAGTGTTCAATTGATGATGGTAAAAATTCATTGTTATTCTTATACTCCCTATGAGCTTGATTTTCTCTTTGCAGTCCATATTCTCCCTCTTTCACTATTCTTCAATCTTTTCCATCAGTAGATCTTCTTTACTGTTCCTCTTTGACAACATCTTTTTTGGTCTTCATTATTCATATCCCTCTACATTATCAGTGCATAAATTATATTCTCCCTTACTAATCAATTGACTCATTCTCTCTCTTTGACAACAATGCCAAATAAATGTACTTCTTAAATCATACCACAAATGTATAGATTTCTCATTGCATTCATAAATATTTTCACAACTTCAAGAATCACCTAAAGAGTGAACACTTAGCATCAACTAACAAGATAGATATTATGTTGAATACTTGAATTGATGCAGGATGCATCTTGCCTTAGTGAACATTGGATAGGGGAAGAACCCCTAACTTACCTTGGAGATACTCAAAAGAATCCTTTGGTAGTGGTTTGGTAGATATATTAGCTATCTGTTCTTTAGAATTCACATACTCCAATGTCACATGATTATCTTGTAATTTCTCTCTCAAGTAGTGACACTTAATAGATATGTGCTTTGAATTTGAATGCATCACCAAATTCTTTGACATGTCTATAGCACTAGTATTATCATAATAAATTCTAATTGGATCAGTAATCTCTCCATGCATACCTTCAAGTAATTTTTTGATCCACATAATATTAGAACAATTAATAGCTGCAAAAAAATACTCAACTTTAGTAGTAGATTGTGAAATAAAACTTTGTTTCTTGCTTAACCATGTCACTAACCTTTCTCCTAAAACAAAAGCGCCACCACTTGTGCTTTTTCTATCATCAATGTTTCCAAGCCAATCAACATCAATATATACCTTGAGATCAAAATATCCTCCATTTTTTATAACAGACCAAAATCTTCAGTCCCTTTCAGATATCTAAATATTCTTTTCACTAAAGACATATGTGTCTCCTTTGGGTTGGTAGAAAACCTTGCCACAATACCAACTAAATGTGCAATATCAGTCCTACTATGTACAACATACTTTAGTTTACCAATCATGGATCGGTAAAGTGTCTGATTCACTTTCTTTGTGTCATCTTCCTTTGACTATTTACAAATAGTAGCCATTAGTGTTCCAACTAGTTTTGATTCTTCCATATTGAATGTCTTTAGGATCTCCTTGATATACTTTGATTGTGTTATGTAGATCTCATCCTTTACTTGTCAAATTTGTAGTCCAATAAAGAATTTAATCTCTCCAATCATAGATATCTCAAATTACTTTCTCATTTCTTCAGCAAATGATTTAGACATTATCTCATTTACTCCAAATATAATGTCATCAACAAATATCTCAACAATCAAAATCTTATCAGTACTATCACATTTTAAATATAAATTTTCGTTATCACTTATTTTTTGAAAGTCAATCTTAACTAAATAAGAGTGTAGTCTTTCATACCATGCTTGGGGTGCTTGCTTCAATCCATAGATTTCCTTGTGTAGTTTGTAGACTATATCCTTGTTATAATTCTGAACAAACCCTTCAGGTTATTCAATGTACACTTCTTGTTCAAGAATTTTACTTAAAAATGTATACTTAACATTCATCTGATAAAATTTGAATCCTTTATAGGCAATATATGCAAGTAATATCCTTATACCCTCTAATCTAGCAACAAGGGAAAATGCATCACCATAGTCAATACCTTCTTCTTGTGCACACCCTTTGTAGACTAATATTGATTTATTTTATATCAAATCTCCTTTGTCATTGAGTTTATTCCTGAAAATCCACTTTGATCCTATCACATTATTATCCTTGGGTCTCAATAGTTGTGACCAAGTGTTATTATTTTCAATCTGATCAATTTCTTCTTTCATGGCATTAATCCAATCTTCATTTCCTAGTACATCCTTGACTAATCTTGGCTCAAACTCAAAAATCAAACATGTGTTATCTTTCAACTTACTTCTTGTCATAACTCGTGCATTCTTATCTCCAATAATTCTACTCGGTGAGTGGTGTCTTCTCACATATTTTGCTAATATAGGCTCGATAGATTGTTCATTAGTATTTTCATCTCTCAATGGAGGCTCATCTTGCTCCTTGGTTCCTTCTTGTTGCAACTCAGTTCCTTCAACTGAATTACCTTCTTGTACATACACAAATATTTTTTAATCCTCATGTTCTTTTTTTCTATCTTCTTCACTCCTTTCTGCAAATTCATCAATCATCACATTTGCACTTTCGACAATTTTTTTAGTAGCCTTGATCAAACATTTATATGCTTTTCTCCTTGATGAATAACCTAGCAATATAACTTCATCTCCTTTTGAGTCAAACTTTCCATTTCTAGCATCTTTTAGTATATAACACCTACTTTCAAAATATTTAAAGTAACTTACATTCGGTCTATGCCCCAACCAGAGTTCATAAGGTATCTTATTTGTGCCTTTCTTCAATTGTACTTGGTTGAGTGTATAGACAATAATAATTATAGCTTCTCTCCAAAATATTTGTGCAAAACTTTTTGTCAATCAACAATGTTCTAGCACAATCAATAATAGATATATTCCTTCTCCTAGCTATACCATTTTGTTGTTGAGTCCTTGATGCATATACTTGTCTGTTGAATCCATTTTCATTACAAAAGATAGTAAATTCATCAAAGATAAATTAACCTCCTCTATCTGATCTTAAACATTTTAGCTGTTTACTTGTTTCCTTTTCAAATCTAGCTTTATACCACTTAAACATTTGGAATGCATCATACTTCTCTTTTAGAAACATAACATACATCATTCTTGAATAGTCATCAACAAACAAAATGAAATACTGATCTCCATAATAGCTTTGTATCTTCATATGACCACAAAGTTCAGTATGAACTAATTCCAAAATACCATTGGTAGAATAATATTTTCTTGAGAAACTTTATTTAGTCATCTTACCAATCTAACATTCCTTACACATCAATTTATCAGGTTTTCTTAATTTTAGTAGACCTCTAACTCTGTTCTTTTTTCTCACTTTAATCATGTTATCAAAATTCACATGACAAAGTCTTTTATGCCATAGCCATACATTCTCAAATTTAACAAACAAGCAACTCTTTGCAGTAGCATCAAGATAAAAATAGATTACCTTTTGAATTTTCACTAGTTCTAATTAGATCCCCATCAGTACCATAGATATTCACCTTTCTATTCTGAAATTCTAGTCGATGGCCAATTTTGTTCAGTTGTGCAACACTCGATAGATTATAATTTAGTCCTTTAACCCAATATGCATCATTACATCTCATCTTCTCATTCAATATAATTGATCCTTTACCTTTCATAGGACATGGAGCATCATTTCCAAATTTGAAAAATCCTCCATCATACTCTTCTAGGTTCTCAAACTTGTCAATATCACTAGTCATATGATGTGAACATCCACTATTAATAATCCATGGGTTAGGTTTACTTACATGAGAAATAAGTGTTTTTTCATGTTCATACTTTTCTTCATCTGAGTCTTCCTTTACAACAACAAAGACAATTTCATATCCTTCTTTTGTATCATGAGATTCATCATCGATTATACCTTCCTCAACTAGGTAGAAAGACTTCTTAACCTTAATCCTTGTAATCTCTAAATCTTCGGTGTCGGTTGTCCCTTTTATCATTATTAGGTCATTCCTGTCATTGTCAGAACATCTAGATGTAATATGACCAATCTTATTATAATTGAAACATTTCAAAAGTAATTTGGCCTTATAACTTTCCTTTACCTCTTGGTAGTCTCTTAGATAGTAGTGCTTCTGATTCCTCTTGTTATTTCTCTTTGGTTAGGATAATGTCACATTCATTTCCATATGAATTACTGTGATTCTCTTATTCTCTTCTTGAAGTTCCAATACTCACAGATGATTTGAAGGCAGTTTCAATGGTCGATAGAATATTATCATAATTTCTAAGCTCAAATGTAGTCAGCTTACTGATTAAGACTTCAAGAGTACAACATTATTTGGTATGGATCTTAATTCTTGAATAGAAGACACTCTAATAGCATACTTAGAAGAAAGAGTTCTCATAATTTTACTTACCACTTCTTCTTTGGTCAAAGTTCCACCAACACCTCTGATGGCACTAACAACTTCCATGATTATGCAATTATATTGAGTAATCTTCTCTTCATCTTTCATTCTCCTTTCATCATACTTTCCTCTGAGACTATCAACCTTAGCTTTTTTTACATGTTGATCTCCTCCATATATAAGTGTAAGCCTATCCCACATCTCTTTTGAATTAGCATAGTCCTTAGCACCATTGAATACAACATCGATCAGGGAAGAAGAAATCTCTATCATAACCAAGTTGTGTCAGCTTGGTTAAACACTTCACTATTTACCGACAACAGTAAATAAAATTTAAAAATAAGAAAACCATTCACATAAATCATTCATCACATGTAACACCAATATTTAACATGGAAACCCAACTTTGGGAAAAACCACTATGAGAATTGTCACCCACTAAGAAAATACTCTTATGAAGTACATCCGATTAAGATCCAATTCGGTTAAAGATTACAATACACACTGTTAGGTGTGACTTGATCAAGGGATTTACCTTAGATTTTTTAGGATCTTCACCATGTTAGGAGTGGCCTAGTAAAAGGACTTTGAACACTCTTTAGAATGTTATCTTTTGCAAAGATTTTATAATAGGACTGTTAGGTCTACTTTGTTAAGAGATTTATCTGTTACAAATGCTAATAATCAACAATAAATAAATTAACCTATAAATTTGCATCTATTTTTGCTTAACCTAATCCTTTGTGCACTCTTCTATCTTCACTTTCCACTAGCTTCAACACTTCATTAGATCCTACTTTCTAACTCAAACTCTCTCTATTCCTTCTTCACTACATCAATCGATGACTTATCAACTTTTCAATTTGCTAGCCATTTGTCCAAACAAAACCATCTTTTATATAGACATGTTTTTCTGCTTAATCTCCTCTATTACATTTTCCTTTGATTAATATCAATCATTCAATTCATTATACCTTGAATATGGATCTCGGTAACACATTTTCTTTTCACTTATGAACTTAAACTTTTATTGAAACTTGTTCCTTCTATTTTAACCATTTAGATCTAAGTCGTAGATCATCATCATTAATTTTCCTAATCATAGATCTCTCTAACTAACTTTCCTTATCATCATAACCATCCAGCTCATCATAGCTAATCATTAAATGTCATTCCAATCCTTGTATTTAATTCTTGTTCCTTGCTCGGTAGATAACTCCAAATTTTGGTTAACTTCACTCAGTGCCTAAAAATTTATTTTTAGTGTCTTGAGTTCCTTTTCCTTTACTGAAACATACTCTACTCTTTACCGAATTACTTTCTCTCTTTACCATTGACTTTTCCTTCTCGGTAACCAAAATAGTTTAACTTACCGACTTATCAAATCTTCATTACTATCCTTTACCGACTTAACATAAACATATGTTAGGTAGAAAACAATTAGATCAACATAATCTTAGCATTGTCTGATTTGTATCAGTTGCCTATTTAAGTTCTTCAACTTCACAACATCTCATTTCTTCTTCTTGTTAACTCATTCAACTTTATATCATCTACTGAATGATATGACAACATAATATAAACCAAAAATTAATTGCTTGACATCAATGACAAGACAATAACTAATATAACCTTTCTAATATCTTGCATTCCTTTGATCTTGGTTGGTCTTCATCATCATCATCATCAGTTAAACAATGTCCAACATTAATATTAGTTATAGTAGCAGGTCCATCATGAAACTCATGGAGTAATTTGTTAATTTGATCACTATCAATGCATCTTAAAATTACACCACTATGGTCCTTTCTGAATAGAATATTATCAATTAATAAATAAGGGACAAATTGTAGTCTAAAATACCTTCTTTTAGCTCTATCAAGACCAAAAGAGATTTCACTAGTCTACAAAAAGTGAGTCATCTCCTTTACCCAACTTGCTTGTTCATCAATTATAGTTGCATCATTAATAACCTGGGCTATCTCTTTAATGGTTTCAACTTCTAAAATAGGTTCATTGGCCATCTTCTCACATAGAACCTTCCATCTCAAAGCTTTGTGACCTTGATGTCAATGTCTTACTCCATCACCTTAGTGATGCAACCTACTCTTTTCGCATTAAGATCTCTACTCAGCAAGAACTCCTTCACACTAGGATGAGCCACCATTAGATGAATTTTGTTGTTAGAAACATGTCTAGAATTTTTAAGACTCCTAACAACAACAATAATGTGCTTCTCTACAAAATTGTACCTTTGTTCATAATCTTCTAGACCATTGCTAAAGAAAGCAATGGGTTGTTCAAAGCCCTTGTCATTCTGTTGTACAAGAATTATAGAAATTATATCTAGGATACCATATTTATAAATAATGAAATATCTTGAAATTTTTACATTAACCAAAGTAGGAGTTATTAAAAAAGATTCCTTAAGGGCTTGAAAACTACTCTTTGTTTCTTTGGTCCAACTGAAAACTATATTCTTCTTTAACATAATAGTTAGAGGCTTTAAAAGGTTAGCAATATCAAGCATAAATACTCTTACAAAATTAATTCTACAAATGAAGTTTTGCAACCCCTTCTTAGGTAAAGGTAGCTCCAAAATTTCTATTACCCTTTTAACATCAATATATATCCCATCTTTTGACACAAAGTGTCCTAAAAGCTTACCTTCATGAACTACAAAAATACATTTTTTTGGGATTCAAGGATATACCAAACTCCTTGCATCTCTTAAAGGCTTTTTTTAAATGTGATAAATGTTGATTAGATTTTTTAGAAAATACTATTATATAATCAAGGTATACCAACATAGTTTTTACATCAAACCTTTAAAGGCCATATCTATTGCCCTTTAAAAAGTGGCACCAACATTAGATAAACCAAAATTCATTCTCTTATAGGCCATAATACCCCATTTAGTAGTGAAAGTTATTTTATGCTCATCTTCATATTTCACTAAAACTTGGTTATAGCTTGAATAACCATCAAGTAGGGAAAATCTCTTAGAACCAACAACTACTTGCAGAATCTACTCTATTGAGGGCAACAACTAGTGATCCTTAAGAGAGGATCTATTTAGGTCTCTAAAGTCAACACAAAGCTTAATTTCTCCATTTATCTTCCTAATAGGGACCAAATTAGAGACCCAACTAGTATTTTTCATCTCATAAATAATACCCTGCTCAATAAGTTTAGTCAATTCTTTAACCAAAGGGGTTCTAAATCTGGGTTTAGGGGCCTCTATTTCTACTTGACATGCTTTGCATTTGGAATTAATTATGTTGATCCAATTTCTTATCATGCCCAAAATTTGAAGAATTTTCCATTTCCTGTGTCAAGGTGAAGAATTAGGGTTTATCCATGCGTTGGGGCTCAAAATTTGTCTAAATCCTTTTAAACCCTACTTCGCTCTATTTTTGCGTTACCTTTTTGGATCACTTAACCGGTTTTAAAGAACATGTCTTAATTTACCGTCGGGTGGGGCCATATTCTTCATTAATTTATTAACTAGCGGGCTTGGGTTTAACATTTCCTATAGTTCCTAAGTCTCACGGTTTAATTTCATTGCATCAACAAAACTCTTCCTAATCATCTCATCGGTGATCAGTGATCTTCATTTTGGGCTCATGTGATGTTCGTTCCTCTATTTCCATATGTGTCACTGATGCATTTTGAACATGGTCAATCAACATAAGGTCTACTGATGGTTCTATTGGGTGGAGAAAGGCTTCAGCGAGGATAATTTTCAAACACTCTGATACCCGACTGATGTATCGGGGTATCCTATAATGATAAATGTTATCAGGAAAAAGGAAGAGATTGGTAAGAAATAGCTTGGTTCATCCCAATAGCTGATGAGGTTATCAATGAGGCTTATGATGATGTTTCACATTGGCTGGTGGGACCGATGTCAGAGCTCAAGCAAAGATTGAGGGGTGGCCAAATTAGATTTAATCGTGTGGCGGGCATGATGCCTTGAACAGAAAATGCTCAATGGTTAGTGTTTAAGGAATCATGACAACTGTCTGATGGAGATTTTAAAGGATGGGCCCAGTTGCTAGGTAGTGATGAGTTGTCATTTCTAATTGGTTAGTTTTCTTAGCACAAAAAGATGAGGTGGAAAATAATAAAGGTTTAAAAGGTTGATCTTTTAGATCAATTTTTGTGAACCATTTAATCTCCCAAGAAGGCTTTGCATCGACGATTATATTTTAAAATTTGGCATTACTTGTTATGTTTTAAAAAATTTAATCTTTGCCAGGGTTTTTAGCAAAAAATGAAGTGGGTGAGCTTGGTTTGAACCCTAATCGAATCTGATTCAGTTTGGAGTCATAAAGGAAAAAGTTGCAAACTTGAAAAGGCCGAAGCAGGTGGACATTTATTAACCATGCAGATTGGGTTTTTTGCTTTAGTCTGATTTGATCTAACAAAGTATAATGGAATAACTATAGTGAAGGAATGGTTGATAAATGCAGAGTGGCCGATCTACCAATGATGATCCTATTAGCTGCCAAAGATGACTTTTAAGAGATACTTGTCTGGGCGAAGGTCATGTCCATGCCATGGAGAAATGGATAAAATAGTCATGCCATTTATTATGTAGTCGAAAACAATAGAGGATCTCAATGATGAATTCCTATTTTATGGCTTACCAATTAGGGTTTTGCTTGAACTAAAGATCATATTGGATCCATTTTCTCTAGATTTTGTGGCATGTCTTTTCTATAGTCATTGAATGTTATTGCTAGTTATTGAGTTAGCTGTAATATTTCCCTAAATGACCCGAAGCTTGTAGCAATCCTTGTTCATATAAAAGGATTCCTAGGGTCATTTAGGGGGGTCTTTTTTGGAGAAGTGCTCTTCTTTTGTTGAAAATACTAGTTACAAAGTTAAGTACAGTCTTGCTCTAAGATTTTGTGGCGTTTGAGGAAACTATGTTCCTTTTGAATGTATTGAAGCTTGGCATATTATTGAAGGTGTGGTTTTAAGCCCTCTTTTTGGTATTTGATTGTCTTTATGAGTTTCTCTGAATTCCTTGTGAACTGGAATTGTAAGGAACTTCTTGCTCATTAGTCTGTAAGGCAGATTGTGAAATAGTTACAGGATACTTTCAAGGAAAGTGTAAGTCCCAGGGATTATTTCTGAGGGTTTGGAAGGATTCATGAATTTGATTACCTGGTACTGATTTGTTGAAGGTTCTATGTAAGGCATAGATTAATTTTGGTTTCAGATTTCCTTTCTCTGATATGTTCTAGTTGATGTATGTTCATCTAGACTATGTGCCGTTTGATAAAAGCACTTGTCAAAGATACAAAACCTTTTAAAAATCAAAATCAAATCTTTACTTTATATGTTTTGTATGGAAAATGTGTAAATCTTGTTAGAAAGTAAAGTCCACCAAGATAACTAAGGGGGGGGTGAATCAGTTATCAGATAAATACAAATTTTATCACCATTAATAGATTTTAACCATCATTAATACATTTGAGGTCAATTTTCTACCTTTAATTTCGACCAAGGCCTTTTTTTGGCTTGTTAGATTCAATTTTGTTTTGTTTATGAGCCCAATTTGGTCAAAATTTGGCATTTAATGTTCATGGCTAGCCTGATTTGGTCAAAATTTGGCTTTTAATGTTCATGGCTAGCCCAATTTGGTCAAAATTTGGCTTTTAATATTTATGAGGCACCCGATTTGGTCGAAATCATTTTGTATAAACAAAAAAAGGGTTTGATGTTGCAAAATCAACTCGATTCGATCAATAGTGCTACTCGGACCAGTGAGGTAGCACCGTCTGAACCTTTCTTGCGAGCGATTTTCAAAACATGGACTCATAAGAAGAACTCAAAATGAAGATCTGGGTTATCATCAATACATCTTGCAATCTCCAAACTCAATAGCGATTTTACCTCCCACCGGGTTGAATTCAGTCTCCCTGAACTAATATAGTAGGGTGACTTTGTATTGCTAGTAGCTAGTATAAAATTTAATGGATCGAAGTCACTGGCAGGGCAGTTTTTTAATTCCACAATGCTATTCCCCAGGTGCTTGATGGGCTCCAATGCTTTCCAAACATGTTTTTAACATGGGAGCTAGTTGAGGTTGAGGTTTGGAGGTTTGGGCACGCGGAGCAACATTAATCCATTTTTTCCCCTAAACAAGTATGCGCTCCATCTTCTCTACATCTCCTTATGCGCTCCATTTTCACTGTCTTCCAACCTTGAATGGCACCATTTTGGCATTGCCTTTCATAGCATATCACTATGCTCTTTGATAGTGAATGAAAACTCTTGACCTCCCTTTAGTGAATCCTTGGTGATTTGAGGGTTTGAATCTTGAAAATATTGGTCGCACTGTTAACGAATAACATAGCTCCCACTATGAATGAAGGTCCCTTTGGTATAGCTTTTTAAGAGGGAAATATATTGAGCATATTAAAATTATGAGATAAAATCTAGATACAACAATACGTTCTGAGATATTTAAGGGTAAGAAGAAAAAATACTTATTAAACTTGATCAAATTTTCTCTGATGTGTTATTGTGTCAAATTTCTCAAGCATAATTTTTAGGAAATCAAGTTTGATAAGTGCCTGTATCAACAAGTGTTCAAATTATTGTTGACAACTATGCTTAGATCTATGTGTTAACTTTTCATCAAAACTACATTGTTCTTAGGTTTCAAATATTTTGAATATTCTAGCATTTTGTGATCTGAAAACTTTTTTCACATCCCTCACCATAGGAAGGCCAGGGATATTGATCAAAGCTAGAAAATTTTAATGATGCAGGGCAAGAAAATTTTAAATGATATTCATGAATCAAAGGAGGTAGGAAATGAGGTACGGGAAACATGTAAAAACTTGGAAGGAAAGGGGTTGGATGATGAATTTTGGAATAGGGTATGGACATCTATCAATGAAATAAAATGAATTGAAGAAAGTTGGTGTAGATATAAGAGTTTTCCTGGGCATGGGCAACACCAATATCATTTAATAATATCAATGAATATTGACCAAAGTGCAGAGTACAAAGAAGGGCATTATTATTGCTTGTCAAATAGATTCAGCATAGAGGTAATGGTAGGTGATGATGTAGCTTGGTAGAAATGAATGAAAAAGATATAAACAAAATGCTTGATTGCAACCTAGAGGACATGACCCACACTTGGCCAATAAAACACCAATATCATCACTATCACTCAATCTGGCCCAAATACTCAATGTTTCACAAATTGGATGAGGTCATAGAAGTGGAACAAGATTAATGGTATGTTTGAGGAATGGTTCAAAACACTAAACATAGCAGGGAGGTTCAATAAGCTTGATATTAACATATACAATCACTACCTACAAGCCATTCCAATGACAACACTTCCAACATAAAATTGTAGGAGATAATTTCACAAGTATAAGTGGACTACAATGGTCTTGCCACAACAATACCTCCTCCAGCTTGGTGCTCATGGTCATGAAAATACCTCCATCATGGTCATGAAAATAGCAATTTCATTACTTTCACTAAATTTCATTATTTTCATGATATTCTTGTCCTTTCTTATTAATAACAACACTGTTGTTTATATCTTTACTAGGAACCACTTCTCCCTAAAAAAAGTGGATCTCTTTCTTTTTCTCACTATTATGGAATATTTATCAATCACTATTATTCATTCATTGCTTGGTCTTTACTTTGAAAACCATACCTTGGTACTGTCTTATTCTCATATCTTCTCTCATCATAAAAAAATAGTGTTTTGCATGTTATTGTTTTGTGCTCTATTATCATCAATCATGTCTTTAACTATTTCACATACCCCTTTCTTTATAGTGAACAAACTTTTGATTCATTACAATCTCTTTGTTAATTGTCCGGTTTCGTAAAATTTGGATATGAACTTGAATATTATAACCATAAAAATTGGTAGACAAGTTGATAATATAATGTATAACAGTCCCCTTAATGTCCTTTTAGAAAACATAATTTTTTAAAAAAAAATTATTACCAAAATAAAACATCCACTGTTTACCAAGATCATATATGTCAGTATATATGTGTTATAGTCTCTCAAAATCTCATTGTTTAGATTTGCAAGGCCTAGCATTATGTGTTGTTATATCTTCTTATATTTTCCTTTATTTTAATGCACTTTGTCCTTATATTTGTGTGAGCCAAAATAAGCAATGTCTTTTGAGGGATTTAAATTTGTGCTTTATTTTATGAAATTCACATTCAGAACAACAAATTCTTTGCAAACTTTTATAATTATATGTCTTTTCAAATATTTATCGAAGTGTCTTCTTACCGATCCTTTCAATATGTAGAATCCCTTTTTAATGTAAATTTTAAAGCTCATAAAATCTCATGTTTAATGTTTTAATTGAAAACTTGGTTTCTATATATTTCTCAACTTCAAAACTAAATCTAGTTTTGATGTTCAAAATTTTGAGCAAATTCTTTCTCCTCTACATGTTTCTAGGGTTTTGTCTGCAAACTTGGAACTCAAAATTTTACTATAGTGGTATAGTCCAAGTACCCTCCCATGGGCTTTAATAACACTACAAATTTCTATCTCAATCAAATAATATGAGAGACATTGATAAAAATGAAGGTAAAAATGATGTGTCATTATTGAAGTGCCACATTTATATGTGTAGTGTCCCCTATTGGGACTGGACTTTATTTACCCTAAAATTCCCAATGAAGATTTGGATTGCACTTGGAAATGGAAATTTACTTTGTCTCTATAATGTTCCCTACTAGGGGGCTACTAATTCCCAATAATTAACATACATCACTATGCATTTAAGTTAGATTAAATTAAGAAACAACCAATGATTCATAGTAAATTTGACAATTAACATACTTAATCCCCAATCCCTTACTTCTCTCCTAATCATCATCTCTAAGGAGGATGGGGAATTACTTGTCATAGGGTGCTTGGAAACCAATCTATAAGTAGGATCCCTCAAGGCTTCAGGACCCCATCCATATCTCATCTTGGGATTCACCTACCTTGTGGGGAATTACTCCGCTTCTCCCTAACAAGACCAACCTATCCTCTTAAGGGGTGATAACAAGTGATTAAGGATTAGGATATACAAGTATATTAATATCGAATACATACATACATACCATGCCAAAATAATAAGAAATTATAGACCAAATTTATTATTTTTCATAATATTTAACACTTAAATCCAGCCATATTCAGGCCAAGTACACAAGTACAAACACATAGAATCTTATGTAACCTTAGACCTAGTTACACATAGACTAAGTTCACACACAATGTGTTTCTACTTGAATGCACACATATACTTGTGTAGTTCCCAGACCTAGCTACACATAGATTAAGCTCACACACAATCTGCTTCTACTTGACTGACAATGAAGATTGGAAGTCTAAAATAGAATCCTGACTACCTTGGTAGACTCCTCTGCACTCATCTCTTTTCCCCTGTCCTAGATGCAGTTTTCATGATAGTTACTATTTTATATGGATTCAATAGTCACTCTTCACTTTTGACATTCTCGACTCATGTTTTGCTTTCAGTATTTACTTTTGAGTATAATATTCTAAATATTCTAGTATATTCACTTCATTGTTTCATTTCAATTTTGCAGTTTCAGTGGGTAGTCGGTGCATGGCAACACCCTGTTGCTTCTATCTCCACTACCCATTTCAAACACTGCACCTCTTTATGTATTCAATCCAAATTTTTCATTTCTATTGTATCATTAGCAAATGAAACTCTTATTATGGAAATCAACTAAATAAATCATTTTCCCTCTTAAAAAATCAGTCTAATAGCATTAATTAGATAATAATGTGATATAAGTAGTAAAGAAGATAAATTTTAATATTACAACCTCCTTTCAAAATATAGAAAGACTACGAAAGAGATAAGGTCAAATAGATTTGGAACAAATCTAATACCTAGAGTTAACCCCATAGACCCTCCCCCTATGAACCTGAGGTCACAAGGGTATCCTTTACCCAAGGACTGCCTATGATCCCATTTCCAAATAGATCAAAGTTACACATTGTTCTCCTCACAAGATCTCTTAAAGAAATCTACACTCAACTTCCCATAACTATGATTTTGCTAATGTTTCCCTCCAACTAATAATAGTTAACAGTAATTAATAAATTATATAGAAGTTCACCTCTTCTTCCTCCGTCTCATTCAGTGGAATTGTTGCAATTAAAGAAGAAAGCATCCCGGTTGTGATCACTTGTATCCATCTTTATTAGGTTAATTACAATGATAAGGTCTTACAATTGGCGGGCTTCACCTTCCAGTCTTCAAGATTGAGAAGGTGATTGCAATATGTACAAAATGGTCAAATTATGGACATGGCAGTGAGTTGTCTGACATAATGCATAAAATGAAACATGAAATATCATGGGATATAATGTTTGTATGCTGATATATTAAAGACAATGAATTTCTAGAAGCATTTTTGTGATTTGAGGTTTTGATTTGCAGAGAGGAATGGTGTTGGATTCAAGGGGCAGCCAAGCTAGTTTCTTGATGCAGTGTTACGTTTTAATGTGTAGGTCATGTGTTAATATGAATAGAGATGTTGGGTGTTATTGGCTCAGGCTTGTCATCTACATTTTTCTCACAATTTGTATAGGAACCATCTACTTGAATGTTGGTACATCCTATAATTCCATAGTGGTAAGACTCCATTTTCATGTCACCCCTGAAATTTTCATTGACATAAGTTTTGTGCTACTCAAATTTTTTACTTAAACATGCTGTACAATATATGTTCAAGCTAGAGGAGCTTGTGCTTCCTTCATTTTTAGCTTTGTTATGTTCATGTCTATTGGAGGCTTCCCATCTTTTGTTGAAGATATGAAGCTAACTTCATTTATCTGAGAAAATTTCATGATTCTAATTAATTAATATTTTTATTGTGTGATGTAGGTATTTCATTTAGATCATTATGGACTTTGAAAATTTCATGATTCTAAATTAAACTATTATTTGTATTGTGTAATGTGGGTATTGCAGCGAGAAAGGATGAATGGACATTATGGGGTTGTGGCTTTTGTAGTGGGAAATACTCTATCAGGGATGCCCTATTTTCTTATGATCTCATAATATCAGGGACAATTTGTTATTACATGGTTAGGCTACATCTTGGTTTCAGTTATTATGCCTTTTTTGTGTTGTGCCTATATACAAGTGTTATAGTGGTGGAAAGTCTTATGATGGCCATAGCTAGTGTTGTGCCTAACTTCCTCATGGGGATTATCATTGGTACTGGCATTCAGGTAAATACTTTCTATTCTTGCATTTTTTTGTTGTTCTTGAGAGAATCCTCACGAAAATATCAAGGAAATAAGACCAGGATGTCTTATCTGCAGATCATTTACAGTTCTTTTTTAGTTAGTTTGTTGAGCATCAGATGGTGTGGAAAATAGGGAATTTTTATATTATTCTTATGCTTCTTTATTGCCTGTACCACTTACATCCAGAGCCGAAGGCTAAAATTGTTAAGGAAATGACATATGAGTGGGAGCTTCTAAATGATGTCAAGTCAGTCTAGCTTTGGAATCCAAAGGAGGTCACTGATGAAGAATATTCCAACTTCTACCATTCACTTTCAAAGGTTTGTGAACTGCAACTTTAAAGTTTGGTTAGTCTATTTTCAGAATATTATGAATGTGTCTGCTAGGATGATAATAAAAGGATCTTTAACAATAGACTCAAAGAGCATGGATAAGACATCAGAAGGATTTTAAGCCATAATGTTTTGAATGCTAAATCATTTAACAATCCTGATTTTTTTGGTTTTTAAAAATGTTATCACTCATACTTGGACAAAATGATTTGTAGTATTACTATTAGATTGTCAACTTCAGATGATAGTTTTCCTTAGTAATAGCAACAATTTGGTCAAAACTACAAACATATGGATAGATAGATACATCATTTGAAATTAGGTATAGACATATTCATTTATTCACAATTTCATATTTCTATAGGCTTGGGCAATAGGTGGAAATACACTTATTGTAGTCATTGAACTAGTTTGTCCAGGCAGTCATTGAAAGCTAATGTACTAAAGGATATATTTAATGTAGATTCTGACTTAGAAATAGATTTGGAGAAAAAGGGCAAGTACACCAAATTCTGGAATGAGTCTGGAAAATCTATCAAGTTAGGTATAATCAAGGATGCATCAAACAGAAACAGGCTTGCAAAGCTTTTGAGATTTGAAAGGTGACTACTACTACCTATTTTGAAAGCATATGATTTGTTTGCTTCACTATGGATGAGTACCTTACTAAGGTGTTACTCTATATTTCCAATCATTAAAATTTTCATGCTACTCATTTATACTGGTATTCTCTATCTATTTTAATAGCACAAAATCTAGGGATAAACTTACATCGCTCAACCAGTACATATAAAGAATGAAGAAGGACTAGAAAGATATTTACTACATTACTGGTACTAATAAGGAGCAACTTGAGAATTCTCCATTCATTGAGAAGTTGAGGAAGAAAAACTACAAGGTTTTTGATTTAACTTTTAGTTTTTGTGAGTGTAGGTTGAATGTTATCATTATGGAAATGGTTGGAGGACCTTGTATTCAACAGTTGTTGGCAAGCGATCCTTCTTAGTTGTTGTTGTTTTATGAGGTTTGTCTCAATCCCAATAGGTTGTAGTTTCATTTTCTAGATGCATATGTCAGAGGGGACTTACAATAATAAATCATGTAATGTTGTTTTGAATACAAAGAACACTAGTATATGCAAATTTCATTATTTAATAATGAAAATCTATTAAAATGTTTGCAGTTGCCTCATGTAATAGCTAGTAACCATCGTCAAATAAGTTCATAATAAACCATTATGCTAATAGTAAAGTAACATAACAAAATACACAACAATATATATTGATCCAAAGTAACACTTGAAGATAAATATCTAGACTAATCACCGACCAGGATGTCATTGGTGATTACTCTGGATATTTAGCTTTAGGTGTTTTTTTTAACATTCCATAATGGGTCAAAATTTTTACTAACTTTTCTCAAAACCCTCACCAAGACTGGTCTATATATCGACCATTCTGCGTCAAAATTTAGCGTCGTGGGTTTGGCATCCTAGTCAGATGGGCCAGAAATTTTGACTGACATGGGTCAAAATTTTGACTAACTTTGGTCAAAACCCTCACCCAAGATTGGTCTACATATCGACGATTTTGTGTCTAAATTTAGCATCATGGGTTTGGTATCTTGGTCAGATGGGCCAAATATTTTGACCGACATTGGTCGCAAGTTGAACAAATAAACTTGCCAATTGCAGATGTCAATTTCAACCAAGATTGGCATAGAACATTCTACCTTAACAATGATGTGTCAAAATTTTGACTAGAAAAATAGCGACAAGACCATTTATAGATCATTCAACCAATCTTACTATAAAATTTTACCATTTTGTCATCGAAAATAGGTGCTAATTCTACTAGTGCATGTAAGAAATGTAAGCAACAACCATAGAAAGATAAACATACACATCAACACAATAACACAATATATGTTGACTAGGGAACCTCTTGATCAAAGAGTAAACCCTGGTGGGAATGATGCCCACAAAAGATGTACCAATATAAAAGTTCCTTGTGAGAGGATAGACTCTATTAAGAGCCTTATGAAATACATTAAGTACATATGAGTCCCTGTTAGGAGACTTTGAATCCCCGTTAAAAGATTCTAACCTTTTTAGGAGTTATGGAAGGTAGAAGGACCCATTGTCCAAACAACTTCAAGGGCAAGATCACTGAACACACTATCCAACTGATATTTGTATTACTCAAACAAAATAATACCAAATAATTATTGATCTCATCAACTTATCTTTTCCCCTTTGTCTGTGCCAAACCGCACCAACTGCTTCACCAGATCTCAATATCAGATCTCTGCAATTTGCATATCCTCTTACAACACATATTGCTCAATTCCACAATTCCTTACACATACTTCTTACAACAATAAAGGAAAACAATCCTTCTTGTATACCACACTCAAATGATTACAAATTATTTGGCCAACAAGGCTTAACCAATTACAAAATATAAACCTCCACATGTTACACAATATTTCACAATTACATAAAATTATCGGCTTCCAAAAAAAATAATTCTTCACTTGTGTGACCTCTAACCATGCTGTCACGTACACACACTATCATAATGTCTTCATCAACTATACAACTTTTCATGCCTATATTCTATCACGATTAGGAGATATCATCCAGTTACCACAAGCCGCTTCTCAGGAACACTGCTTGAATACTGATTCCATTAAATTACACATATCTGTCATGAATAAATGAATTTCCATACGTGTTCTTGACCATGATCTCAAGACACAATATAGAGTAATTCCTCAACTCCTCATAGCTTGATCTTCAGTACTCCACGTGTGCTAATTCAAACATTGTCTGCTTCTTTGCTAATCTCCAGTAGATCACTGTGTTGACATCAATAACAAACATAGTCATGAATGCAACATACAACTGCTACATAATGGCTCCAAATACTCCCCCATAGGATATATTCATCATTCATTCCTAACAAATATGTGTTTTAAGACACCTATCCACTACTTGGTTTGCTGAGATTCAGCAAACCAATAAGATACACTCGCCTGAGTCTATGGAGCTCAAAGTTGAAGGAGGATTCCTATCCTTAGAAATGTTGTTCTTTTCTTGGTAGATTTGTAATTGGGTATAGAGATTCAAAGGCATCAATTTCCATATAGTGATCTGTAAGAAAAAGTGACAAGAGAAATTGGTGAATCTGTTGGGGAGCTGAGCATTAAAAGCATTAAATTTTTTCGAGAATATTTGGTTTTGCATATTATTAACTTTATTTTACTAGATTGATTCAACCCATTTAAGTAGCCAATAGAAATTGGCAACTTTGCTGGGGAATTGATAGACTTTTGTTGAATTTATTCCAGTGAGTTTTGTGAAAGATCCTTTGCTCTAGTCTAGTTTACTCAAGTTTGTTATTGATTACATTTACCCCTGGAGGGTGGGGACTTTGAGAGGTTTCAAAACTAGTGATTTAAATTTTATCTAAAATGACTGATAGAAGAAGGAACACTAGGTCTTACCTAAAAACATACGCATAGGTTGTTTTAGAAAGTGGAGTTCCTAAGAGTGGTAGGAGAAATTGGTCAAGCCAAGTTGAGTCAGGTCCTGGAGTGTCTTGGAAGCCAAAGAGTAATAAGTTGACCCCAGTACCTAAGAAATCTTCATCTTCTTCTACTAGCTCTTAGTCTGACAGCTAGCCTTTGTTAGACCATATATTTGATACCCCTCTTGGTAGGCCTAAAAATAAAAGTGTTACTCATGCCCAATATGAAAGAGTTGACACAAATAGAATGAGAGATTGGGGTGATAGTGAAGCATCCCCAAATTTAATGGATCAAACTTTTTACCCAATGGGTGATCAAGGATTTCAAGATTTGATAGACCTAGAGGGTGTTGCAAACTCTAATGCATCACAATATGATGTTGAAGTTCTTAGGGAAGAAGTACCAGCCTTGAGAAAGAGAACAAATATTACAAGTGTAGTTTAAACAAAGGGAAAAAGAACAAGAAGTTTGTGAATTGCTTCTTGAAAGGGATAGACTCTTAAGAGTCAATGCACAACATGAGGCAAATGATAAAGCCTTAAATGAAAAACACAAATGAATAAATAAGGATATTGTTGGCGATGTGAATACATTAAGAGAGGGGTCACAAACTGGATCTCAGCTAATAAATGATGAGTTTGAGGGTGAAAGCCCTATTTTGAGATAGTTGCAAAGTTGGGAGGTTGAAAGGCCTGCTAAGGTTCAATAAAATGCTCTTCTAGAGAAAGGAAAAAAAAGATGTATGGCCATCATATTGAAGAACCAAGACCCAAGAACAATGTCCCTAGTGGGATGTCACAATTGGATCTAGAGTTGGAAAGAGATAGGAAAGATAAAGAGGACCTTGCTAAACTATTACAAAAGACTGAATTAGAAGCTGAAGTTGTAGAGATGAAAAGGAAAATTTCCTTTTTGAACCACTTTGGTTGATCCAGTTGCTCCTAGTGCAACATAGTGTGTTGTTAGATGAGTGTCAAAATCACAAGGACCTGGCCCCAGTCAAGGCCCTGGCCAAATGCAAAATGCAATGATAAATAATGCTAACCAAAATTTTCAGCTTTCAACCCCAGTTCAAAATTATGCCTCTCATCCTATTGGTGGAGCAATGAACAATGTTACAAATAAGAGTGCAATGGTTAGAACTAGTAGACCTCAAGTTGTTGAAAATCTTCAAAGATGACCTATCCATTTGGATAGGTACCACCCTTTATTCTTTGATGGAATTCCTGGCCAACCAAATGTCATTTTGAATGAGGTAAGAGACAAGATCCCTATATTTTGTGGAAATAATTCTATTTCTTGTGAAGAGCACCTTAAAAATTTCATTGTTAAGATGAATGACTTTGAGATTGATCATTAAGATGTGATAATGAAACTATTTGTGCAATCTATGAATGAAGATGATAGAGATTGGTATAGAGGATTGCCTGAAAATAGTATCACATCTTGGGATGAATTTGTTAGATGTTTTGAGGAGAAATATGGTGAACATGTCAACTCAAGCTTTATGCTTCATGAGTTCAATAACATCAAGAAATGTCCAAATGAAAGTATGACATAGTTCAATAGTAGGCTCCAAAAGGTCGTGAACAAACTTTTTCAGGTCTTGAGATTACATGAGGAAGTGTGTTTAACAACCTATTTCAATGCAGTTGATGGAAAGTTGTCATACCTTTTAAGGGATAAAAATCAAAGAACTATGAGGGAAGCCTTCAAAATGGCTCTAAATATTGAGAGAAATAGAAAAGATTCAAGGTAGATGTTCAAAATAGAGGATGGAAGATTGTGGAAAGACACAAAAGGCCAGGCAAGTAGGCCAAACAAGGAGGAAGATAAAGTTGAAAAATGAATACATGTGGTAAAAGACCTCACTGCAAAGATTGAGAAGAATGAAAGAGGGTCTTAGGAAAATAGGCATCAATATCAAAGAAATGATAGAATTGCAAATCTACCAGATATGCCTTATAAAACAAATTGGAAGGATGGTAAGCTTGTTCCTGAAAACCAAGATAATTAGAAGAATAAGCAGACCCCTGATCCTTTGAAAAGAAATAATGCCCACAATGTAAAGAATACTCGGTGTGTTGCTTGTAATATGCCCCATTCCTCTTTCCAGTGTGTAGTAACCCAAGCATTAGCATAGCAGATGGATGATTCTAGTGAACCAGTGAATTCAAAATATGAAGACCATGTTGTTAATATGTTCACTATGAAAAGGGCTAATAATATGTGCTCCTTTGATGAGGAGGAACAAGATGCATATGTGAACATTCGAAGAAATGAATATTAGGGATATCAACAATAGGTTATTTATGATTCAAAAGATGATACTAATGATGTATCATATGATACGATAAATATGAATGATGATACAAGACATCCTCATTTCAGGTTGCCTAGTGAAGAAGAAAAAAGATCCCTTACTGTGGAGGCAATTAACCAAGATAGGAGTGCTTATGACATGAGGAATAGAAGGGTAGAGCCAAATTAGGGTAAACCAACATCTGTGTTTATCAAGGAGGATGCTTTCAAGATTGTTGATGGTGCTCCAAGTAAGGGAAAAGACAAGAAATAAAATAAAAGGGTAGACTCATCTTTCTTCAGCAGGAGAAGAAGGAAGAAAAATTTGACCCACAAGTTGTGTTGGATAAGGGAACAAAAGGTAAAAACATTATGGATGCTTTATCAAATTTTACTACTTTTAGTATGAAGTGTGTTCTTACCCAAATGAA
This sequence comes from Chamaecyparis obtusa, assembly GCA_027943335.1. Classification (NCBI taxonomy): domain Eukaryota; kingdom Viridiplantae; phylum Streptophyta; class Pinopsida; order Cupressales; family Cupressaceae; genus Chamaecyparis; species Chamaecyparis obtusa. The sequence goes on from BSBK01001735.1 coordinate 400,199, forward strand.
GGTTTCAGTCCCATTGATATAAATGTTAAAGATTAAGGATCATAGAGAGGCAACCCTATCATTATTGACAGACATTGCAGTTTCCCCTTTTGACAATAGAAAGGAAAATAAAGAAAAGAAGAATAAATCTAACCAAAGTTCCCCTATTATATATGTGGGAAATAATTACCAGAGAGCTTGCATAGATTGATCCTCTCTATGTGATTCTCCTTATAAAAAAACAAGCTTGTGAAGAATTTCATGAAAGACTCTGGTGCAACAACAAGTATAATGCCTTATGTAGTTATGAAGTCATTAGGAATAGAAGTTGACACTTCTTTTGGTTGTTGTGATGCCATGGATAATAGGGAGGTCCCTATGATTGGTACCCTAAAAGGGGTAGAAGTCAAAATTGTTGCATTCCCTGAGGCCATTTACAAGATGGATGTTGTTGTTGTAGACACACAAACACACTATGGCATGTTGTTGTCTAGATAATGGGCTACAGTAGTAGGATGTCATGTACAATTGGATTTATCATATGTAGTAATACCAATAAATGGGAAAGAAGTAAAATTGTATAGGGTGTATGCACCCAAAAATGGTCGCCTAGACTTTGGGCCCCATTTATTCAATTTATCAATCCTGAATCAATTTTATCAATAATCAATATTTTTAACAATATCAATCTCTTGATCAAGTCTTAATTTCGATCATATATTGGGTTTTTATCCTATGGGCTAACCATTTACCCTAAGTCTTTATTTGATTAAAAGGAATATTTCCTCCCCTTTTGATTAAATAAAAAGCCCACCTTTTCCTCTTATCCTAAGTTGCACAAATAAAGCATTATTCCTATTTTATAAAAAGGGAAAAAGCACTTTTTATCTCATATGGACATAAAGTCAACTCTTATTTTCCTATTGGAGGATATGTGTGCACATGGATTGCTCCTCTTTCAAGCTCCACTGCTGATTAAGACTTTTTGCCTCTTAATCTCAATGGTCCATTTCTTTGCATTTCTTATAAAATGAGAGCTCTCTCCTTCATTTATATCCACTTGTTTTATGCTAATGTTATGCTGCAGGTTTTAGGTGCATTTAGAGTTTGAAGACATTGAAGACTTGCTTCATTGCATCATCTAGTTCATATTTGCTTTCATAAGTTGCATAATAATGGCATTCTTAGTGTAGACTTCCTTTTATGCAATAGAATAAGTTCACATAGTCTAAATAGGAAGGCTTGGTAATACTTGTTCTTTCCTTTCATAGCATAGTTTGTACTTTCCTTTCATAGTTTAGATTGCATCATCATATAGCTTGCATTGCATTTCATAGTGATTCTTGGAGATATTGGCATTGTTGCCCTTGTCTTCATTGTGAATCTCTCATTGTGTGGTTGACTAGCAAGGTCACAAGTTTGTAGCTCTAGCTGAGAGCAATTTTCAACCTTGCAACTCCATGCATAGAGAGCTATGAGCTGCTTTGTGAGGCCTCATTCTTGAGCAACCTTGCATGTAATGGTTCATAGAAGTGCACCATTTTAGTGTGTACATTTCTGGTGCCCACCATGGGGCTGAGTAGATTAGATTTGTCCCTTTAATTTTGCATTTTTCATCAATTTTCGGCTTGGTTTTCAGTCTCTGATTTTCTATCTCAGAGTATCGTGTGATACTTCTCAGAAATATCATGTGATATACCTTTGTATAGCGGTGTGACACTTCACGCGAGAGGAGAATCACCCGCCAGTACTGAGAAATGTCACCTGTTATCGGGTGAAGTATCGCCCGCCCATAGTGAGAAGTATCGCGCGATTGAGAAATATCGTGCGACTATAGGAAACTATGTCGCACGATACTGGTGAAGTCTGAGAAATATCACCTGGTCTGACAGAGACTTGCATTTCTAGTTTTCTCATCCGAATTTGATTATTTTAGCTTGTTGTTTTGTTTTATTGTGTTTAGATAGGTCTAACCCGCATCTTTTAGCTTAAATCTAGGAGTTTATTGCATGTTTACATTTGGATTTTGATTTTGCTAACCTTGTGGGTCTAACAAGTTGTGGTTGTAGGTGCTCTCATTTGCTTGAAAATTGCTAAAAATGCATGTCAAAGAGGGCTACTAACAGTTTTTGCAGGGCTGCCCAAGCATAAAAAACAAAATAAAAAAATAAAAAAATAAAAAAAATAAAAATTTCTTGCTTGTTTATTTGCCTTCCTTTCAAGTGTGGCATTCACTAATTGTATTAGGAATCTTTAAAACCTTGTGAAAGAGATTTTGAGGTGGTAGGAGAAGTATGCTCTTCACCTTTAGGTGAACCAGAAAATCTTGACCCATCTTAAGGTTTTGGAAGCAAGGGAGTAATTGAACCTCTTTTCTTGGTGTTTTTGGGAGAGATTCTTGAGATAGGGGAGTATGCTCTTCACCTTTGTGGTGAACCAAAAACCTTGAACCTCAAGAGTTGATCTATTCTTTTTTTAGTTTAGGATCCTTTAGCCGGCCTGCTCTTGAACAATCAAGAGGAACGACTCAAGTGGGGACAACCTTGTCATCATTTTCCTTGGTGGCAAGTGATTCCAACTCACTATAATCTCAAGGCTATCAAGGACACCAAAAACCTTGGTAGACATAACACTTATCTTCGTTTGATGTGAGTAGCTCATGGGATTACGACCATGGGGAAAACATTGAACAAGAATGCTTAAGGTACTCTTGAGGTCGTGAGGTCCTAGTCATTTATGAGGAGCAAGAGGGGTGTTGTGAATGGAAATCCTTATTAAGAACCATTAGATAGAAGCCACCTTATTTAGCTGCTTATCTTCTTAGTGCAAGGATTGATCCATGTGGTTTACCCGGATCACCTTAAGATACTCACCATATGTGTCCCTTTGGTTGTGTCGTTTGACACTTCCACGACAAAGCCAATATCTCTTGTGGGTAACCACTTGGTGTGAGGCAAGGGGGCATCAAGTTGTGGGCTAAGTTGGTAAGTATTGAGCCTTGTCTTGTAGGTAGATATTGCTTGAAGTGTCTTTGATTGTGTGATACCAGTGTAAATGTTCTCAACATACAAACAATCGGTAGCATTCATAGGGTGCAATTTTATTTTTGATATCATAAGTGTTTGTCTTGGCAAGGTTGCTTTTGCCCTTGTTTCAAGTGTTTGAAGACATGTTTGATCCTCTACTATTTGCAAACCTATCCAATTGCTATTGAATTTGTGATTGAAATAAGACATTTTCACCCTCACATTCGGAAACTTGAAATTAGACCTTTAAAACTCAAAATTTTGCACAAATTGGTCAAGATCAACATCAATATCACATTAGCCAAAGAGAAATATTGCATTAGAAGGTTGTTCTTGGTGAGAAAGTTTATCTCTAGAATTGTGAGATACATTCTTGGGAAATTCTCGTACTCTTATTGTCCAAATAATTTTCATTTAATCTCAATTTCAATTATATTTTAGCCTAGCCCAACCTCCTGGTTCAAAAGTGCAAGGGTAGTCACCCTTTGATTTGAAGCACCTCTTTGATAGTGTTGGTAAAGCCCCTGCTTCTATCTTTTCATTTCTCTTTGGACAATAGAGAACTTTGATTATCCTAGTTTGGTGTTGACATTTTGTGAGGTCATCCTATTACCAGTCTTCCTTGGTCAGTCCAGATCTTAGATCCTAGGTGTTGTCATGTTGCTCAACATCTCAATGAACATTATGGTATCAATTGCACAAGATGGCTCTTAGTCTTCTTCTTTCTTCCCCATTTCCCATGTTCTTCTAAAGTCTTCTATTCCCATGGGAAATTCTTCTTCTTCTTCTTGATTCTTTTCCTCTTACTATCTAGTCTACTTTCTTTTATTCATCTATTCATTTCTTCCATGCTTGATTTCTCCTCTTTTGGAACTATGAATCTTGACTATCTAGCTTTGGAACCTTTATTAAGAATAGATGATCTTGAGCTCATTGACATATTCGAAAAGTGTTGTTCCTCCAAAATTCTCATGAGTGATGAATTTATAGCAAAAATAAAAGAAAAGATGATTAAATCAGATGCCTTTGCTAGAATCATAAACATGATCATATCACGATCTTCTTCTTCCAAACATTCTTCATCATCTAAATCTTCTCATTCTTCTTCACCTTCTAAGTCTTATCATGACTCTTCCAGACATCATTCACATTCTTCATCTTCTAAGTCTTATCATGATTCTTCTAAACACTATTCACATTCTTCATCTTCCAAATCTTATCATGACTCTTCTAAACATCATTTGAATTCCTCATTATCCAAGTATTCTTCTTCCACTAGGTCTTCATTTTCCTCTTCTTCAAGATCTCGTTCCTCTTCTACTTCTCCCAAGAGTCTTACTTCTCTTCAGAAGACATACCATAAAGAGCAACGTGATAGTCTTTGTGATGTCTCTTCCACAAAGAGTGACACACCTACCTTTGATGACTATGATGACTATGATGATGGACAATGTAGCAATACTTATGGCACCTATGTTCCTAAGAGTCCTCCTCGTCGTGTGCTTAGGCTTACTAAAGGGTCATCCTATTGGGTAGATTGTGATGGGGATCCATATGATTCTGATTTTGAGAGAAATTATGATATTTTTTGTGAACAATATGATACATCTACTTCTATTGAGGAAGAAAAAGCTTTCTGTGCTGATTATAAATGAAGATACTATGAGCATGTCTTGTCTAAAAACTCTCATGCTGAAAATAAAGATTACACTCTCCAACAAGATCATGTTAATGCTGAACCTTTGTCTTGTGATGGTCCCCTTCCATCCACCACTTCCTCCAATACCCACACACTTCCTAAAGCTTCTGAGTCATCCAAATCTTTCACAAATCCTTCATCCAACAAAGATCCTAAGACTTTCCATGCGGTTCCCTATAGTTATCCTCAAGGGCCACCTCTTAAAGATACTCAAGATAACCTTCACTTGGCTACAAATACTTTCAATAATGCTAAACCTAAAGAGCCTAATCCTTTATGTGCTATAATGCCTACTTCAGCTAGTCCTTCGCCATCTCTTCCAAAGTCTTCCATACAAATCCAACCTACTTCCTTGTCCTTAGAAGTGGCTCCATGTCAAGAAGACTCTAAAAATGATAAAGAAAAGAATATAAAGAAAGATCAAGATCAAGAACCCTCCATGTCATCCAATTCTCTTCATGATGTATCTCCTTTATTTCATGGTTCTTTTTATCCTCTATGCCCTTCCGCATTCATTCCACCATCTCCTAAGAAAGATCAAGCTACTACTTACACTGTTGAGCTTATTGACAATCAAAATAACCTTACCACACTTGCACTTTCCAAAGATGATACTTCCATTAAGGTTATTAAAAATGGTGTTATTACTTCCAATGTTAAGCCTATTGAAAATCAAAAGAAAGTTGATACGCTTATGCTATCCAAAGATCCTTGTCAAGATCGAAGTCTTCCACCTTCTTGTTCTACCGCTCCATGTTCACTTCCACTTTCTACTCTTCTTAAATCTTCGCAAGCTTTGAATGATCCTATCAAAGAAGGTGCTCCTATTCAAGATGATTATCCTTTTGCATTTTCCACATCTATCCTTGGACCTCCTCCACCAATACTAAGGGCTTCACATCTTCCTTCCATTTTGGGTCCTTATGTCCCTTCACTTTCCCCTCCTAATTATCCTAATTCATCATCCATTTTGGGTCCTTACGTCCCTCCATCTCCTATCTTTCCTCAAGATCAACATAGATGCATACCCTTGAATCCCTTTCATCCACCCACCCATCTAAACCAGTTGTATCGTCCTTCTTCTTCCACAAGTCCCAAGTCTTTTGGAAGTAACTTGAATGTTCAATACAAGAAAAAGAAGCAATACAAGAATCCATCAAAAAAAGAAGATCACCATGTCCCCTCTAATCGACATGGATATATAAAGTCAAAAGAGATATCTAAGAAGAAAACTACAAGACAAGTATGGGTTCCAAAACCCATCATTGAAGATATTCTCTCTAAATTATCAAAAGGAAATGAAAAGCCTAAGGCTATATGGATTCCAAAATCTCTCTTGAAAGAGTCTCATGTTGAACAAAAAGTGAAATTGACATTCAAGCTTCCAAAGACTTCCACTTCATCTTCTTCCAAAAACATTCTTTCATTCCATGTGCCTAAACCACAACCTCTGCTAACCATTTGCCATATTCCTTCTCGTATTTCTCCATTCACATTTGAGAATTATAACAAGTACACCAATCCTCTCTTCAAGGAGTCAGATAGCAATAATGAACCAGAATATGGTTCGCATTCGGACTAGAATATGGTTTATGTTTCCTCCATTTTTCCCGTCACCCTTCAAGGTGTGTATTGACGTTGATCTTACCTTTCTTTCCATCTACCTTTTCACATTCCTTCCATTCATTATCCTTCTACCTTCTATCATTTTTCCTCATTTGCCTATTCCTCATGCATTTTCCTTTCCCTATCAGCATCTTTGAGCATATCATTTTGGATCCTTGGTATATCAATGATTTATCCTTTCAAGGAGCGTTACCTAAAAGGCTTGCTTTCTTCCGAAAAAGATAAAATTCAAAAAAATAGAAAAAATATTCAAAAAATAGAAAAATTCCAAAAGAAAAAAAGAAAGAGAAAAAAAAAAAAATTGAAAATGTGCCATGGTGAGAACCTAGAAACAGGCACCTTGGTAGCAAAAGTAAAGAGAAATAAATTCATCCTATGGTGAAAACCACTCCCTTGTGGCGCCTTGGATAAGTACCATGATGAAAACCTAGCAATCAGGCATCATGCGTAGTTCTTCTACATGTTTCATCCATTCCATCTTCTCTCTTTGATCTTGGCAATGTTGACCTATACACGAACATTTGGCTATCTTGTGAGCTATGTTTCGATGATCTTGCTTTCATTTCTTTCATGTCTAGCCTTCATATCTATTTTCCTCCATTCATTCTAGCCTTTCGCTATCCTTCTCCCCTTTGGTCTTGATCTACTCTAATAAAAAAGAGTAAACACGATGCTATGAAGCCTCTTGACATGTCTACTCTTTTGGACTACATCCTTCCTTCTTTTGTAGTGCACTTTTGTGACTTATCCTATGCTAGCCTCTCATTGCTTGTCCAAATGCACTTTACATGACAATTTTTCCCTAGCTTGGGTACTCTTGAGGATTTTTCCTTTGAGGATGTCTTCCCTTCATTCTCCTTCATTCTCTTGTCTTCCACCAGATTGTTAATCCATCTTGTCCTCCACATTGCTAGATATTGGGACAACACAATGTGATCTTGCTTGGAAGTTTGATGCCCATTCTGTCTGGGGGCATCCTTTGTACATATTTTATGATCCTAAAAAAATATCAAAAAAATTCATATATGATGCTGAAAAAATTCTAAAAAGCATATAAAGTCCTGAAAAAATACAAAAAAATCAAAAAAATTCAAAAATCCAAAAAATGAAAAAAATGAAAAAAGAATCCAAGTGGTGAAAACCTGGAAACAGGCGCTACTTGAGGCCTTTGCACTCCTATTTGTTAGCATGCACTTTCGACACTTCGCCTTTCTCCATCATGCCTTAACCTTGTTTGGCTTAGTCTGGAATTGGTCTTTGTCTTTGTCTAGGGGGCATAACTATTAGCATTGGTCCTTTAGGTGCGTTTGTCTCTTGGGGCATTTCACAACAGGTGTTTTTCAACACCACCCCAAACTGTGTTTTTCAACACTACCCTTGCGTCGAGTGTTTCTTAAACACTTATCAAATGTCTTTCCCTATAGTCTAGTATGATGTGATATTTCTCATTTGCAGATGTGATAACCAGAGTTTGACTCTATGACCAACACACACGCACTTAAACAATCAACTCGCTGACGATATGATGACTTTATTTTTCTTTGTGTGTTGTCTATGAGGATTTATTTGATGAGTGGTCTCTCCCTGAGAAGTTTTCGATGATGCATAGCTAGAAGACTAAGGGTATGAGAACATGTTTTATTTCTTTATCTGCTTGTGGGTATATTTTGTTGATCCTAACTGTCATGAGCATTTATGCTGGTCTTACTTAACACTGTGGATTGACAAGGTATTATCCTTGACTGTTTTGCAAGCGCATGCTTCTAGCTATCTTGACTTTCATATGTCTTGATACAAGCATAATCTCGCCATATCAAACTTAGGTGATCTCACTGTAGTAGTCATCTTGACCTATATGTCTTTGATACCTAGGTGAGATTTCCACATTTCTATCTGATAAATATCATATTCATATCCACATAGTTATGCTAGTGTGCATTGTATGATCTTACGATGCTACCAATAACGCTCGATGATGATAATTAGATGTCTATAAGCATTGTGACCTTGCAAGTCAACCACTTTCATAGTAGCTTTCATTTTTAGGGTCATGATAGTCTAGTTTTTGCATCTTGCATATGGAAAGAGCTCTCCTTTTTATCATCTACGGACTAGTTGGTCAACTGTGCTCATTTTCTGATTCTTCTTGATCATATCTTTCATTTATGGTCTTTCATATCACATCATTTGCTATCCATTTTTGGACTCGAAATCGAAATCCGAGTCGTGTTTCCAAATTTTTCCTTTCTTCTGAGCAGTTGACTGACTTTTTGAGGCATAATTTGATTTTCGGTGGAATTTCTTCCTTTTCATGTCTCTCAATTTTCTAGTCTTTCATTCGCCCTATCTCTTTTGTTCTACTTCCTCACTTGGGCATGTTTCATTGTCTAATGGTTAATCTATTGACCTTTACCTTTGATTATGATTTCATTCTGATTTGATCATATATTTATCAATTCGCTGTTCTCCTCTCTATGATTTTGATTTCAACTCCGAGGGGGCAGTATTTATGGGATTCTCATCCCCGATTCCTTGATTTTTCTGATTCAGACATCTTTTGTGAGCTTTTGCTCAAATTTGAGATTCTTATCTCCTACTTTGAGTGTGATCTTGAATCGACCTCATGTTCAAAGGCCTTTGTTCATGCTTTGTCCGGATATGATCCTGAATCGACCTCATATTTGAGTTGTTTTGTGATCCCAAATCGATCTCACATTTCAATTCTTCTTTGACTACATGTGTTCCCAGATCGATCACACATTAGTCAAAGAGGGGCAAATGTATGCACCCAAAAATAGTCACCTAGACTTTGGGCCCCATTTATTCAATTTATCAATCCTGAATCAATTTTATCAATAATCAATATTTTTAACAATATCAATCTCTTGATCAAGTCTTAATTTCGATCACATATTGGGTTTTTATCCTATGGGATAACCATTTACCCTAAGTATTTATTTGATTAAAAGGAATATTTCCTCCCCTTTTGATTAAATAAAAAGCCCACCTTTTCCTCTTATCCTAAGTTGCACAAATAAAGCATTATTCCTATTTTATAAAAAGGGAAAAAGCACTTTTTGTCTCACATGAGGCTCAAAAGTCAACACTTCACTCTCATTGGAGGATACTTGTGCACATGGATTGCTCCTCTTTCAAGCTCCACCACTGATTAAGAATTTTTGCCTCTTAATCTCAATGGTCCATTTCTTTGCATTTCTTATAAAAGGAGAGCTCTCTCCTTCATTTATATCCATTTGTTTTATGCTAATGTTATGCTGCAGGTTTTAGGTGCATTTGGAGTTTGAAGACATTGGAGACTTGCTTCATTGCATCATCTAGTTCATATTTTCTTTCATAAGTTGCATAATAATGGCATTCTTAGTGTAGACTTCCTTTTATGCAATAGAATAAGTTCACATAGTCTAAATAGGAAGGCTTGGTAATACTTGTTCTTTCCTTTCATAGCATAGTTTGTACTTTCCTTTCATAGTTTAGATTGCATCATCATATAGCTTGCATTGCATTTCATAGTGATTCTTGGAGATATTGGCATTGTTTCCCTTGTCTTCATTGTGAATCTCTCATTGTGTGGTTGACTAGCAAGGTCACAAGTTTGTAGCTCTAGCTGAGAGCAATTTTCAACCTTGCAACTCCATGCATAGAGAGCTATGAGCTGCTTTGTGAGGCCTCATTCTTGAGCAACCTTGCATGTAATGGTTCATAGAAGTGCACCATTTTAGTGTGTACACAGGGAAGCTAGAGCGCTAGTAATGGTTGAAAAGGTGCCAAGTAATATGCTCAACTATTATGTTAATGTTGACATGAAAAATTTCAGAGTTGAGAAGATCCCCTCACAATGCAAAAATATTGATCTAATGGTGGAGGAGGCAAAGTCACAAAAATTTGGTTTGTGTAAAATGTACTTTGATGGAGCATGCTCAAAAGAGGGATTAGGATCTGGTGTCCTATTTATCTCTCCATTAGGTATGACCTTCAAGTACTCCTTCTTACTAGCTTTTCAATGTACAAATAATACTGTCGAGTATGAAACTTTACTTTTAGGTTTGGACATTGCAACTAGACATGGTATAAAATCTTTGAAAGTATTTGGTGAGTCTAAGTTAGTAGTTGCACAAGTTAGATCTCAATATGATGCAAAATATCATAGATTGAAATTATATAAGCATGTTGTTTAGGATAAAATTGAATGATTTGATGCTTTTAACATCAAATGGATAGAAAGGTCAAAAAATATTATGGCTTATTTCTTAGAAAATGTTTCTTTGAAGAATGATGACTTGACCTTATGTGAAGTATCTATTTTGGAGGTTAAGACTAGGCCATACGTACCAAATAATGTTTATAATTGGCAAGTCTTTGAAAATGATCAAGATATACTCAATTTATCCAGTGCCTTGATCATTATGAAGGTCAAAATGTTGATTGCAATGCTCTAGTTGAGATAATAGATGGAAAGGACATTGTCTTTGAAAATGAAGTTATACAATTAAGCTCTAATCAGATCCCTAAGGGACTTGTAGAGTTAGAAGCATTGTTCACCGACTAGAATGATTATTTGAATAAATCTAATGCTAAAATTGAAGATCTTGAGGAGATCAACTTGGGATCAGAGTCTTCACCACAAGTAGTATACATTGGAAGAAGGCTAGACTCCCATGTTAGAAAAAAATTGATAAAATTATTAAGGAAGCACAAGCATGTGTTTGCATGGTCATATGATGACCTAAAAGATTATAGGGAGGACTTGTTCAAACATGAGATCCTATTGAAATCAGATGCTAAGCCTTTCAGACAAAAGAAAAGGCCAATTAGTCCATTATTAGCCCCTAAGATGTAATAAGAATTGATAAAGATGAGAGATGCTGGTATAATCCAACCAATTAGCCATTCAACATGGGTTTCTAATTTGGTCTTGGTCAAGAAAAAAAATGGTGACATAAGGCTTTGTGTTGATTTTAGAAACTTGAATGAGGCATCTTTGAAAGATAACTATTCCCTACCTAATATGGAGGCTATGTTGCATAAGGTTATTGGTTGTGATTTATTATTAATGATGGATAGATTCTTAGGATACAACCAGGTGTTGGTGAAAGAATTAGAGAAATTTAAGATTTCATTTACCACTCCATGGGGGACCTATGTCTCATGAATGCTGGAGAAACATTTCAGAGGGCTATGAATGTTGCATTTAAAGAATTTACTAATATATTCATGGTGGTTTATCAAGATGACCTAGCTAAATATTTCAAGAAGTTAGGAGACCATTGTGGTCATTTAGAAAGTATTTTTATTAAGGCCTTGGAATATGGTGTTTTCTTGAACCCTAAAAAGTGCCAATTTGCAGTAGCAGAGGGAAGGTTATTAGGCCATATTGTATCAGAAGAGGGAGTCAGAATTGATCTAGAAAGAGTGGAGGCTATCCAGAGGGTCACTGCTCCAAAGAATATTAAAGGAGTACAATCTTTCTTAGGAAAAATTAACTTTGTGAGAAGATTCATTGCAAATTTTGCAGAGGTTTTCAAGCCAATAGTAAAGCTGCTGAGAAAAAATGTAAAGTTTGAATGGAATGAAGAAGCCCAATTAGTATTTGAAATAATTAAAAGGTCAATCTAGGAGGCCCTTATCTTGAGATCTCCAAATTATGACAGCCCTTTCTCATTATTTTATTTTGCATCATTCCATCCTATTGCAAAAGGATGAAGAGGGATATGAACATTCAATTGCATTTTTTAGTAAATCCCTACAAGGACCTAAGTTAAATTATGAAATAATGGAAAATAAGGTGTATGCATTGGTTAAAGAAGTCAAGGCCTTTAGAACTTATTTAGTATGTGCCAAGGCGACAACATATGTGCCACATGCAGTGGTCAAGGATATTCTAATCCAGTTAGAGGTTACTGGTAAAAGATGCAAGTGGATTAATAGAGTTCAAGAATTCAATTTAGAGATCCACATTATAAAGTTGATAAGATGACTAGGCATGACTAAGATTATGATAGAGGAAAACATGGATGTGGTCCAGGTCAATAATGTTGGAGTACAGGATAAATTGGTTACTAGCATTGAGATGCAACCTTGGTACTCTGATGTTTTTTATTTTATTAAAAATGCCAAGTGCCTTGAGAACATGAATGACAATTAAAAAATGACTCTTAGGATGCAAGCCCAAAGATACACGCTAATACAAGGTGATTTGTATTGGAAAGATAAAAATAATGTGTTGTTATTATGTTTAGATGAATGACAAGATAGTAAAGTCTTGAAGGAAATGCATGCTAGTGTATGTGGAGGCCACTATTCTTCTAGAACAATGTCTTCTCATAAGATTTTGAGGGCTGGTTATTATTGGTCTTGCTTGTTTAAAGACACTTTTAGGTCTGTGCAGAGGTGTGAGTCTTTTTAGAAGTTCTCTTCCAAGTTGAAATATTTAGGTTCTCTGTTGCTGAATCTAGTAAGGGTTGTGGAACCTTTTGCTATGTGGGGGTTGGATTTCATTGGTGAGTTCACAGAGAAATGAAGTGATGGTCATAGTTTGATTTTGGTGGCTACATATTACTTCATAAAGTGGATTGAGGCAATTCCTACCAGAAAGGAAACCAACAAGGTTGTAATTGATTTCCTGATGGATAACATACTTACTAGAGTTGGTGTGCTAGTCAATTTGATAATGGATAATGCCATGTGATTTAGGTCTCAATAATTTAAATAGTTTTGTGATGATTATGGGATTTTTGTGTCTTACTCCTCCCCTTACCATCCATAGAGAAATGGATAGGAAGAATCTAGCGATAAGAGTATCCTTCAAATTTTGAAGAAGACTCTAGAAGGTAACAAAAGGGATTGGCATTCAAAGTTAAAGTTAGCTCTATGGGCTGATAGAATAACTAAGAAGAGAACTACTAGAAATTCCCCTTTTGAAATGGTATATGGACTGAAAGAAAGGTTACAGTTAAATAATTTGCTCCCTATATATAAGTTCATTTGTAAGGAGGAGCTCGAAACAAATAATGCAATGCAAGATAGGATGGCACAACTTGTTGAGTTGGAAGAAGTCATGAGAGAAGGATAAAATAATAATTTGAAGGCTCGAAAAAAAATAAAAATTTGTATGACAAGAGAGCCAGTGACAAAAAATTCCAGCCAGATGATTTAGTCCTTCAATGGAATGCTAGGACTGAGGACAAAGGAAAACATAAGAAATTTGAATCCTTATGGTTAGGACCTTATATAATTCATCAAATACATGGCAAGGATTAATATTTATTGAGGAATTTGGATAATGAGATCAAGGAGTTGCCAGTGCATGGACAATTCCTGAAAACTTTTTTCAATTAAGTTTCTTTTCCATGCATAGTAGGTTTAGGGTCTGTTTGCTTTAAGTTGTGTGTTGTAGGTTAGTTTCATTTTTTTGAGTGGTCTGCATCCTAGAGTGTTGGTTTCTTGCTTTGAACTTGCATTTAAGAATCCTCAGTCAGAGCCAGTGTTGATCCAATTTCCTGTCATGCCCAAAATTTGAAGAATTTTCCATTTCCTGTGTCAAGGTGAAGAATTAGGGTTTATCCATGTGTTGGAGTTCAAAATTTGTCTAAATCCTTTAAAACCCTACTTCATTCTATTTCTACGTTACCTTTTTGGATCACTTAACCTCTTTTAAAGCATATGTCTTAATTTATCATTCTTACCCAGTGGGATTGGGTTTAACATTTCCTATAGTTCCTAAGTCCCGTGGTTTAATTTCATTGCATCGACATAACTCTTTCTGATTGTCTCATCGGTGATTGGTGATCTTCATTTTGGGCTCACTCGATATTTGTTCCTCTATCACCATATGTGTCACTGGTGTGTTTTGAACATGGTCAATCGAAATAAGGTCTACCAATGGTTCTATCAGGTGGAGAAAGGCTTCAGCGAGGACAATTTTTAAATACTCTAATACCTGACTGGTGCATCAGGGTATCCTATAATGATAAATTCTATCAAGAAAAAGATATGGATCAGTAAGAAACACTTTGGTTCATCCCAATTGCTGATGAGGTTATCGGTGAGGTATATGATAATGTTTCATCCTAGTTGGTGGGATCGATGTCAGAGCTCAAGCAAAGATTAAGGGGTGGCCAAATCAGATTTAATCATGTGGAGGGCATGATGCCTTAATGAATGAAAAATGCTCGATGGTTAGTGTTCAAGGAATCACGACAACCATCTGATGGATATTTTATAGGATGGGCCTAGTTGCCATGTAGTGATGAGTTGTCATTTATGATTGGTCAGTTTTCTCAGCATGAAAAGATAAGGTGGAAAATAATAAAGGTTTAAAAGGTTGATCTTTTGGCTTGATTTTTGTGAACCATCTGATCTCTTAGGAAGGCTTTGCATTGACGAATGTGTTTTAAACTTTGGCATTACCCGTTATGTTTTAAAATTTTAAATCTCTACAAGGGTTTATAGCAGAAAATGAAGTCGGTGAGTCTGGTTTAAAACCTAATCAATTCCAATTCAGTTTGGAATCATAAAGGACAAAGTTGTAGACTTGAAAAGGCCAAAGAAGGTAGACATTTATTAACCATGCAGATCAGCTTTTTTTCTTTAGTCTGATCCAATCTTAATAGAGTATAAAGGAATAACTGTAGTGAAGGACAGGTTAATAAATGTAGAGTGGTTGATCTACTAGTGATGATCCTGTTAGCCGCCAAAGATGACTTTTAAGAGATACTTATCTAGGCGAAGGTCATGTCCATGTCATGGAGAAATGGATGAAACATTCATGCTAATTATTATGCAGACAAAAATAATAGAGGATCTCAATGATGAATTTTCTATCTTTATGGCTTACTAGTTAGGGTTTTGCTTGAATTGAAGATTAGATTGGATCTATTTGCTCTAGATTTTGAAGCATGTATTTTCTATAGTCATTGCATGTTATTGTTGGTTGTCGAGGTAGCTATAATATTTCCCTAAATGACCCTAAGTTTGTACCAATCCTTGTTCATATAAAAGGATTCCCAAGGTCATTTAGGGGGGTCTTTTTCCAGAGAATTTCTCTTCTTTTATTGAAAATACTGGCTGGAAAGTTAAGTACAATCTTGCTCTAAGATTTTGTGGCTATTGTTTGAGGAAACTATGTTCCTTTTGAGTATTAAATCTTGGCATATTATTGAAGGTGTGGTTTTAAGCCCTCTTTTTGGTATTTTATTGTCTTTATGAGTTTCTCTTAATTCCTTGTGAACTGGAATTGTAAGGCACTTCTTGTTCATCAGTCTATAAGGAAGATTGTGAAATAGTTACAGGTTACTTTCAAGGAAAGTGTAATTCCCAGGGATTATTTCTGAGGGTTTGGAAGGATTCATGAATTTGATGTCCTGGTACTGATTTGTTGAAGGTTCTATGTAAGGCATAGATTACTTTTGGTTTTAGATTTCCTTTCACTAATATGTTATAGTTGATGTATGTTCATCTAGTCTCTGTTCCCTTGGATAATAGCACTAGTCAAAGATAGAAAACCTTTTAAAAATCAAAATAAAATATTTCCTTTATATGTTTTGTATGGAAAATGTGTAAATCTATGTTTTAAGACACTTATCCACTACTTGGTTTGCTGAGATTTAGTAAACCAATAAGGTACACCTGCCTGAGTCTGTGGAGCTGAAAGTCAAAAGAGGATTCCTATCCTCAACATTGTTGTTCTTTTCCTGGTAGATTTAGAACTGGGTACAGAGAGTCAAAGGCATCAATTTCCATATACTAGTCTGCAAGAAAAAATGAAAACAAATTCTATGGTGTGTTGTGCAATTTTAGGTTCAAACCCCTTTAGATCAGAGTATTCCTAGGAAAAAATATCATGAAAATCCTAACATAACTCTACAAAAGCATGCTTTTCTTGCTGGGAACAAAGTTTACCAATTTTAAGGAGCTTACCTTTGAAAATTTCCAGCTCCTCATAGTGATATTATTTCACATGCATGCTTTTTTTACTCTTCTTTAGTTGATCATCAGTGCTAAAAATAGATTCTAGGGTTACCAACCCTTGGGCAATTTATTAGACTTAAACTGGATAATCTGATCACCATATTGCTATTTGACTTTCTCCTGATTTACAATTGAAAATACATATTCTTCTAACAAAAAAGTCAAAATATATTCATCACTTTCAAACACTTTCCAATTAGTTTGATTATCAAGTATAGAAGGCCTAACAACAACTTTCACATGTTACTGCACCTTTTACTTTATGATATCATTTGGAATAAAAAATTGTGCACCTACAATAGCTAGCCTATCTGAATGTTCATTTTTAGTCCTATGCATGGAAATCAAATTAAAAGAATCAAATTCCTCTATCATATCCCATACCCTGTATTTGTATGACTTCAAAGTATCATTTTTGGAAACATGTAATCCTCTCACCTGATTAATAATTAACTCACTATCACCAAACACTTGCAAAAAGTTAATCATCCTTTTCCTAGCCCATTCCAAGCCTTGGATCAAACCTTTATATTCAATAATGTTGTTAGTACAAGAAAATTCAAAATAAAAAGCTGAAAAATACTTATCACCTTATGGGGATACAAGCATAACACCCCTACCAACTCAATTTTTACATTCTAGATCCTTCAAAGTACATTTTCCATACTTCATTCTACTATTCAAAATTTTGATCTGTAACCTTTTCAAGATTAGGCTTTACTGAATATGGTTTATGAATCATGTACATTCCTATTCCATCCTCTTCAATGGTAGTATTCTAATCATTTTTACATTTTGTGTTGTCCATTCATGCAATAGGATGTTTGGAATGTCATGAGTTTGAGTACTTGGTTCTTGGATAACATTGTGTGCATCATGGTCAAACACTACACAATTTGCATTGATTACACTGGGTACATAAGGTTCTATATGATCTTTTGCAAGCAACTCAGACTTAATGGTCACCTTTGTACCATATCTAGTCCTAAACAACATGTAGGACTAGCCTGAAGATAGATAGCCTCCTATCTTTTCCATAAAATCTCATGATAAATACAAATAAAAATAGGGTGGGAGATCAATGACATAGATGTCCAAAGAAAAGATAAGTTAGGAAAGGCATGAAGGGTAAAAATTGTATGTTTAATTACACCTATTGTACTGACTATTGAACCATCAAGCTACACTACTCCTTTCTCAAGAGGTTGGTATTTCAGTCCTAATTGATCTACTATCTTCTAAGGCATGACTGAACTTGTGGCCCCACTATCGACCACATAGTTACAAACCAATTTATCTCCTATGATCAATGATACATAGAATGGAGGTGGTTTAACATCTTTATCTAGTGGCTTGTTGTTTTTTTGAGGTGTATTTGTAAAAAAACAACTCTAAGAGGACTATCAACAATATTAATAGGCATTTTTATATTAGACAAGGCTGATTGCAATAGGTCAGTTTGAACTGAAATAGCCAATGAATCCCACATACTTATAGAAACATTCAATTTTTTCATGTTTTCAACTATGTTAAATGACACGGTAGCATGTACCTTTTGTTGAACCCTAACACCAACAAGATCTCCTTGCAATTGTGGCTACTCTATTGCATCTCCTTGAGGATTTCTTTACAAAACATTTGGTAGCTAAGAAGTAGATGGTCATGCAGCTGCAACCTCCTTGCCCTTACTTGCTACCAATTGTTCTGTCTCCTAGGCTCTTGTCTTGGCTCTAGTGTTTTCTGTAACTGAAGAATTATATCTACTTACTCCACAAAACTCCTATCCCTAACAATTTAGGAAAGTGACATTAACTAGAAGTGGATCTTGTTGTTTTTCATATCTATCACTAGGTACATGTGGCTATGAACTTAAAGCATTCTGTACCATCAACGCTTGGTTGGTAACTCCATTCAAGTATGTAGCATGGTTATGAGATTGGTTTCATTGATAGCACCACTCATACTCTATTGTAAGGTTATTCTAGATAGGTATAATATCTTGTGCCACATTTAAAGGTGTAGGAGCATAAGGTTGAAAAGGTATTTGGTTTAAATTTTGCCTTGCACCTGAGAAATTGCCTTAATAAAGATGCCTATTTCCTTGATACTATTGGCCTTGGTTATGTTGTGGGTAAGACTAGTTTCCAACTTGGTTATATGGATGGTAAGGCTGTATACCTTGAAATTGTTACTTTTTTATGCTCACTAACTCCTTACCAATGGTGAGCAATATGTTTTCTATCTTTTTCTAACTATTTTAAATCTCTTGTAGATTTTGAGGAGGACTTGGAGCATATATTTCATGTCTGGAAGCATCTAGTAGAGGGACACAAGGTGATATTTGCATAGGCATATTGGGATGAATATCAGGAAAAATGGGTATAGGTGGCCTTGGGGCTAGCTTACCTACCTAGATAAGAGTATTCTCTACTCTAAAAACAATACTAAAATCTTTGGGTAGAAAGACACCCCCCATAGACTGTATCATTACTAATATGTTGTTATTTAAACTCTTCAAGTAATACATAAAAATATGGTCTGCGAAGGCCTTACTGTAATAGGGATCCTATGCCACATTTTTTGAAAATGAGTGTTATAATCAATCATTTTCTCTTGAGGATCCCTCTTGATAGTGGTCAGCTTCTCGACCAATGACAAGTGGTTAGACTTGTCTTCAAAAAATATGCTCAAAGCATCACCTAGTTGATCCCATGAATCAATTCAACCAACTGCCAGAGTTTTAAACCATTTTAAAGACTTCCCTTTTAGTGAGGCTTCTAATAGCTTGACAAATACATCCTCTTTAGTGATGTGGTATAAATTATAGAGAGTGGCTACGTCTCTTATATGCTCAAAATTGGTAGTCTAACCCTCTCTAGTAAAATTGGGTAGACTTTTTCAAGCTACAAGTGGTATGTCATGCTGATGATGAAGATTAAGTGGGTTGCCTTGATTAAAAGGCACAAATGAAAATTTCCTTCCCATGATGTTGGCTTGGGATGGTACAATAGGTACAATAACATGTATAAAAACTATTGGTACTAAAGTACTTGCTAAAACTAAGGTACTTATTGCTGCTAAAATAGTAGGTAAATCAGGTACTAAAGGCTCTATTCTACAAGTTGGTGATGTAGAATGACTGATAATCTCATTCTTGGATGGTCTTCCTCTCCTCCTTGGCTCCCTTCTAGGAGGTGATGACTGAAATTGATTTGATGGAGGAGTCCTTATTACGGATCTTCCCCATCTTCTAGGTGGGGACAACTGCAAATACTCAAAAGAACTAGAGCTTCTAGTTTGCATCTTTCTCATAAAACCAAAACAACACTAGTCCCTTGTCACTTTCTTCAACAGAGTCACCAGATATGTGAAAAATAACCTCTTATAGGTTTGCAACTTGTTGGAAACATACCAAAACTAGCAATAAATATGATATATTTTGAATTATTTGGTAAGAACATTCCCACCAGGCGTGCCAAAACTATTAGCTCTAAAAAATGCACCCTTGTTAAGTCTCTAAACTTAGCTTTTTGAAGAAACATGGAATCACTCCTATGCAGTAGGTTACCTAAGAACTTGGAGTGAATCTACGAATAAGTTCGGCTCCTAACTTGTATTTCACCTAAAAATTTAATGAAACTTAAACATTTAAAAGGAAAACGGAGAAGCAATGATAATCTAAAAATGAATGAAATAAAACATTAAATGTGATGCTCCAAGATAAAAAAGGATAATAATGTTGTCTAGACATGGTGAAGCTTCAAAAACTACCTATTACAAGACATAACCTTGAAATGACATTATTTATATAACAATGCTTCATAAGGTCTGATTAATACAAAATTAGAAGGAATATCTTCACAGCTAACAAACTTATAATATTTTTTTGTCACAACTTACAACCTATACAAAAGCATGAAATTTTTTTTTACATGTGTTGTAATGGGACATGAATTTAAGGAATCTAACAAAGAAACAAAAAAAAAACATCAATCACTGCTATGAACATAATAGACAAGACTCAAGATAGATCCAAAATGTAGGCTTTATTATGCTCCAAAGGAAAAACAAACATATATTCTTGAAAGACTTACACAAAGCACACACAATGCTAAGGAATCAAAATAAAGTCACTCCAAAAAAATACACATCCAAAATTGAACTATAAAGCAAGTACAAGTGAGGGATTATATCCACATCAAATTCCCTCCATTACAAGAAAGTAGTTGCAATTCAAACTAGGGTTAGATGAAAGACAATGGCCTCAAAACGTACACTTGAAACCTCTCCAAAAAGGTCTCTAAGGAATGAAAGAGTCATGTTTGACCAAGTACACATGGTGACAACTCAAAATATGCATTGTCTCCCTAAAAAGATTCAAATAACTCACAAATTTGTCTCCAAGTCCAAGATGACCTCCAAGACACTTGACAAAAAGAAAATGCCACCTCTCCCCATCCAATAGTCTTCAAAACATTTGGAACACCTCCTTTGCCACATCAAATCCTCTTGGAAAATCAAGATCACCACATCACCTCTCTAGATTTATAAGACAAATAAGAAATATTCCTAACTGATAATCTTCATTTGATATGTCACATTATTATTGCATTTTAATATTTTAATATTAATTAATTGGTTTATAAAACACCATTTAACTAATATTAATTACCGTATGTCTTGATGCAAATAATAATAAACCATATTTATTCTTTCTAAGTACTAAGAAAATATATTACTTACTAAAGATAAATACAACAAATATTAATTAAGTAATACATTTTCATATTATTTAGTAAAATATTACAAATGACCTAAGACACTAAAGTATTTTTGCATGGAAAAAAGATTTATGAAAAGATTAAGGCAAAAATACCTTGAAGCTCACGGTACATCCTAGGGTTTTGAAACCCTAGAAAATACATGCTCCCATCTTATTTTGTATCTTAACTTTTAAGTCGCTTTTGGAAAATTGTGGCCACCTTTGAGACACTTAGGGTTTAATGGTAATGACCTTGGAGATTTTATTCTAAACTTGACATTCTTCATGTGGATCCTTGCACATAAAATATTTGTTAAAGGTATGGTGTTATTTTTGATTCCTTTGAGCCCTTTCATTAGTAAAAAGATGAGAAAAAAATCCAGCTATTTGCTTCATGTTTCAACTATATGTTGTATGTATTTCCTTGACTAGAATAGGGTGTGAATTTGGAATGTTTACATGCATGCTTCTTTTGTATTTCCATGGTTGTGGATTTAAAGGGTTTGAATCTAAATTTTGGGTATAGATATGGCCATTTATCCGTGTTTATGTTCTTTATATATGTTGTTTTCCATGCATTTCTAAAAGAAATACCATTTTGTGTTCCTTTCTGGGCATTTTTCTTTTCCTCATAGTCATAGCTAAAAAGGGTTTTTTGAAAGTTTGAGATCTTTGAGCTTGAGGGTTTGTTTAACTTACATGGTTGCAAAACTCTACTAATTATATGCACAACCAAGACTAGAAATGAATATTTTAGAAATATTGATAAGAATTGATAAAGTAAAAACCCTATCCATATTCATGTTTGAAGGTTAGGGTATGGTTGGCATTGAAAACCCTTATGTCATCTATATCTTGTATGCCATGACATCCATGCCTCCACATAGCTCTGTCTCCACTCATGGCACAAACCTTGTTGCTATTTGGCTCTAAAATTACACATCACTCATATTTTGCAAATGTGAGCTCACAAAAATCAAAATGAGCAATCTTTTGAAAACCCTTGTGTTTGATGAATCTTATTATTTATTGTTTTTTTCAGTGAAGGTTTTATAAACTCCAATTTCTAGCTTATTGTTCATGGTTGTAGGAAATAAAAGGAACCTTTATTTATAAGCACTCTACGTGTTCTGAGAAATTTGAATATATTTGCTATGTCCCTTTATATTAGTTGATTTCCTCTGATTTAGTACCTTTGGATATAATTCTTTACCGTATAACAACATTAATTGTCAAGGTTCTTATGGCCATGTAGATACAAGTCATTATTTGTAACTAAATATTGAATGCAAGCTAAAAACTGGTCTAAAATGTACTCTCTTCCTTCCATTATTGTTAATAATGCACCTTTTCCTATTTCATAAATATTATATCATCTTCTCAGCTAATGAAAACCTCACTGTACATGGATACCACATGATGTCTTCATTGCATTTAGGATCATCACTCTATTTATTAATTTCAACTCAATGACAATATATTCAACATATGATTGTGTTGATCCATATAAGGCATATACTCTTGAGCTTGCATGATTTGTTTTGAAAATTATGAATGTCACTATCCATGTACCCTAAACATTATGTCCTAGATCAAAATAAATGATGGTACCCTTTTTCTCCAATAGTAATTTAGTGTGTCCTTTCTTAATGCTATCACTATGATATACTTTTTAAAACTATTTTACAGTGAACACCCTTTCTATTATTGAGACAACCCTATTGGTGTTTCTACTTGTAATATTTTTCTTTCCTCTTCACATTATCATCCTACTATTGATTACCACAAGGGATCACTTATTTATTGGTGTAGCTTTTGATTGCACCTGACTTAAAAATTTATAAAAAAATGATCCAACTTATGCACTGTTTGATATCTCTGACTATACACTACTTTTAAAAAACTCTAACATTCAAATTTTGTAACCTTCAACATTGTGATTGCTAACTGTCATATGATCATGGATGATCTTGTATCTATTCTTCTTGGTCCTATGTAATTCTTGTTGATTAAAACTTGATCATGACAAGATTTATTTTTAATTTGTTTTTTGTCTATAATGAAGATAATGTTGTTTGAATGACAATGCTTTATATATTCATCTTCTTGATTAGATGCTCTATTTCTTTACGTTATACTTAGTGAACATGATGCTCTTTCTTAGATCAATATACTTCTTCAAGGAATATTCTTGATGATACTATTGTACTTAAAGAGTTATGTTGACCTGCAATTGATCTGGTTCTTCTTTATATCCTTGTCTCTTGTTAGCAAGCTAGGCTCAACCCTTGTGGGAGCCACATTTACTCCACTTTCTAATAAGAGATACTTGGCACTACACATGAAACAAATAATTTATAATATATGGTCCTCTTACGTTAGTACCTCCCAAGATCTTGCTCACTATCATAGGAGGGAATATCAACCTATGGTGGACGTTAAGTGAGATCACATGAAAATATGCAACCTCATTTCACTAATATAGATAAACTCTTTGTGATAGTGGGAAGATCTTGAAAGGACACAAACATAAGAGGTTCATAATTGACTTGTTTTTATGGATGTCTTTCTTGTTTAATGACATATAGAGAGAAACTTGTATATGCATAGGTAGATGATATGTAGGGTTGGTAATTGTCATTGCTTAGATCTTCTAGATCTAACTCATTACTTTGACCAATGTAGGACATAAAAGTACCAAGGAGGACTATGGAGCCACAAAGATGAACCGGTTCAGACAACAACAAAACATGACAATTATAGTGCCCACCCATAGTTTTCTTTTCAATTTTATATTGTCAAACTCTTTTAGGCTACTTTTATGTGTGCGTTGATTATTTCAGTTATTATGTGGTTTTGGATGTATGACATTACATGGTGATTTTGATGAATGAATAATTATGGATATTATATATTTATAGTTAGATTATGTAGTTTACTTTGATGATGATTATTTATAAGTTCAAAATGATGCTTATGGTTATGATTTACTTACCCCATACTTGCATGTGTATGGTTATCATGTATGCCTTTAGTTTCCTATTTGACATGTTTGATATGGTTGAGGGACAAAGTCGTAGTTACTTCTTATGAGATCTACATGATATCCCAATCCTCACCATTGCTTGTTATATATGTATGTATATACATACTTATCTTTTATGCGAGTTTGCAGGTACTGGGCATCGACTTCCCTGAATTGTCAGGATGAGTGTGTTCTATCGTAAGTCTCAATGGTAAAATATGGGAGATAATGTTTAGATCCAAATCACAACCTAAGCCATTCTATTATCTTGAAATAATGGACAAGATTATGATATTTTAGCCTTCTTGAATTTTTCCAGGTGACTTGAGCTTATAGTCTTTCCCTTGAACATGGTTATGGTTTTACTAGTTCAGTGATTTCTGGTTGGTTGATATGTTTGTCATATTGATAATTTATTTAGATTAATTATGTGATTTAAATAAATTAGATCTTACCATTTTTAGCTATTTTAAATGTGGAGTATTTAATTAATAGAAATTAATTAGAATACATTTATTAAATTTGAGGATTT